>CAWUFW010002537.1:1790000-2172953 GCA_963921515.1 Calotriton arnoldi
CATGGTCCGTTGTAGAGCATGGAGCGGACTGTGGGTGTCCGTTAGGGACTGTGAGTGATCCCTAATGGGACTTAGACACCCACGTATGGCGTCTAGTTTGGCTGCCATGCGGACGAACCCCACCTGCACCTGTTCAGCCAGCTTCTCCTGGCACCCCAACACATGGTGTTGGAAGGCCATGTGTTCGTCGTGGGGGTCCTGGGAGGCAGCCGTGGTGGTGGGTGCTGCCTGCTGTGTGTTCTGTGCAGGGGGTGGGTTCTCCTCATGGCAGCTGGGCTGCCCTGCTCCTGGAAGCGAGCTGTTGGAGGGCGTCGGAGTCGAAGGTGTGGTGGTCCTCTTCGTCATCAGAGAAGAGAGGTTCGGACAGCCCCGCAGGAGGTGTTGGATTTCCCCCTGCAATGTGAAGGGGAGATGCAGTTTAACATTGTGTACACATGTATGTTGACGCATTGTACATGTTTACATTCAGACTGCATGACAGTGTACATTGTGACTGTTTGGGGGGAGCTGCCTATTTGATGCGGGACAGTGGACATTCCGACTACATCACGGATGTGTGTTTGTACTTGTACATTGTCAACTCACATTTCCCTGCAATGCCAAATGTGATTGGCCAGTTTCTACGCACATGCCGCACCAGTTGTGTCCTCTGTTCTGTTGTGGACGTATTGCGGTTTGCACCACATCGTTGTCAATGTTGATGTGCTCTGCATGTATTGTGTGTGTGCAGGATTTTGGGGGAGTCGCCCCTGCAGCTCTGATTTAGCTGCCCCTTATCCCTTACATGCAGTGTGCCTTGGGCTTCTATGCTTATGCGGTGCTGAGATGTTGCATACCTGTGTGCATTGGTCTCTTGGTGAGAGTTGGGGGTCTGGGGCATGGTTTGTCCGCAGATGTGCTATGCTTAATTGTGCATGTGTGCCATTGTGCCCATCTCCCCCCGTCCCCCCAGTCCCTGGTCGTTACTCACCCTGTTGCTGTTGTGTCCGGTCATGTTGAGCAGTGTCCGGTCCCCCAACTCCTGCCACTGTCTCCCCACTGATGACTGTGGACACCATTTCCTCCATCTCGTCCAGCTCCTCCTGTGGCGCTGGACTCCCACCTCCAGTCTACATTGCTGCCTTCCGGTTGTTTGCGAGTTTCTGCTTGGTTTTGCGCTTCACATCATTCCAGCGCCTCTTGACCTCGTCCATTGTCCTCCTCAGCACTCCGACTGCATTCACCTTGTCCACGATGGTCTGCCATATTCCATTTTTAGTTGCCAGTGACACAGTGGAGGTGACGAACAGTGGTTGATGGTGTTCTATCACCTCCGTTATCAGGATCCTGTTTTCCTGCGGACTGAACCGCTTCTTCCTACTCTTCTTGTCCTTGCCCTTCCCTGACCCCGAGGTCACAGGCTGGTCCTCCGGGGGCTTGTGGGGTCCTGGTTGTCCTCTGTACTTGCTCCGGATGCCTCCATTGTGCTTCGCTGTTGTTTGGCTTTTGTTTGTATGTTTTTTTTTCTACTTTTATAGTGCATTTTCCCGCATGACGCGTGGGAATTGCAGGCCTGTGGCTGGTTTTCGCAGATTTTTGTATCGCGATTGGCGTCATCGCTACTATTTTCACGTTGGGGTTTCGCGTTTTTGCGGCATCGCGTTGATTTTAACGCGTTCATTTGACGCGTTATCGTGTGACTATCGCATGGTACGGCCGTGTTGGGAATACCACGTTAACACGGCGTTATTTTCCCGCGATGGACTGCGATGTGAAGTGTTGAGTTAAGCTGATTTTGCGGTAGTTATCACACGTTCTTGAGAATATGTCCCCAAGTTTTTTTAAATACTTGTTTCATATATTGTTTATATTTTTTAGAGCAAAATATTTTAACGTTTTAGGATTTTGTGTACTTGGGTTAATTTAATAGTAAATACAAACCTAAAAAAGGTATCAAGCTCATCCCACAGCACACGATTGGACCATTGACTTTGAGTTGCATGCTCATTGATTGATGAGCGGGTGGAGTGGGGGGATCCAGTGGGTAGCTGCGCTGCTCCTTCTAGGCTTCATGTGAGAAACACGGTCGGTGACAAGCTCCGCCTCAGGGTTTCTCCTGCAGGGGCCAGGTTAGTGGCCACTACACCTGTGTGAGTCTTGGCATCTATTACAGAAGCAGAGCTAACCACCCACTGGGATGTGTGGGGTTTTGTGCATTTATTGTTCACATACTGAATAGGAAGCACAAGCACTATGAGAGGCAGAACAGACCACCCAAGGCAAATACAGACTGGCTCATTTCCCTGACCACCCATCTTTATAAGCAATCGCACATTGATGGAATCTCTTTCTCTGTACAGGCAGCAAATTTTATCATTCCCCTGCTCTCTCTGGTTCTCGGTGACCTCCATCACATGAGCAGCACTGTAGGAAATGACCATCTTTTGCATGGTGTACCTCCAGATTTTTGACTATCTGTTTTGCTGGTTGTAGAGCTTTACACACTTTACCCATGCTACCCAGTAGTAAAGTGCCTGTGCCCCCCTTTTAACATGGGTGAAATTGTACACTCCTAATTGGCATATTAGCCTTGCCTACAAGTCCCTAGTTTAGGGCACAAAGTGCACCCAGAGCCTGGAATTTAAATGCCACTAGTGGATTGCAGCACCTATTGTGCCAACCACTACAGTGGCAGTACAAACCTGGCTTCAGGCCTGCCATTGTAGCCTCCCGGGAGCATTGTAAACACTGCAATGCGACCTGTCAAAAGAAACCTTTTTGACAGGTTTAAACCTTCCTTTTAACCATTAATAAGACACCTCTAAATAGGCCTAGTAGCCCTGAAGGCAGGGGCATGGTATTTAAAAGTAGGACATGTAGAAATGTAATTTTAACGTCCTTACTATGACTAGCACCCAAGCACTATTTTCAGAGTACGAAGGCTGGCTGGTCTATAGAGAAACACTGGAAGCAATAATAAATGGTAATAATATATCACATGACACCTGGACAGGCCCCTACTTTTGTTTTCCCAGTCAGGCAAGCACCAATCCTAGTGGCAGAGGAGTTGCCCCCAGAACTGGTTTTGGGTGAGTTTAGAGGATGGAATTGTCATTACCCTGGCCACACCTGTGAATGGGCACACAGGCTCTTCACACGAGGAGAAGAATTTCACTATTTTGGGTTTTAGGAGTGAGGGGCTCTGTGTGATTGTTTGCCGTAGGACGGGCAGAAGGAGCTGGAAACTTGGAAGGATTATACTTGGGAACATTTACCCCAGTGATTAGGAAGAGGCCAGGAGTCACTCCACCCACAAGCTAGTGTCAGACACAAATGTGGCATACCCTGGCACCTTCTTCAGAACACTACTGGACCTGAGGAAGATCAGAAGAGGACTAAGCCTACTAGCTGTAACCTGAGAGGAGCCATGAAGGACCAGACCTGCTCCCTCTTGTACCCAAGACCAAGAAGTTGTCACCAAGGGTCATATGACTGACCTCCTGTTCAAGCTAAAGGGATATAACATGCTACAAGAGGCTTTTTCTGCAATTGCTCAGTTGACCATTTCCAAATGGACCTGCCCTTAACCCTGCTGTTGGCCTCTTCTCTAGTGAGTCCTGACCCCTAAATGCTGTTCCTGAGGTCCTGGCACCCTCGGCTGTGTCAGGCTGGACCTCTCCTACCATCACTCAAAACCTGGGACCTAGAAACTTTGTCAACTTCAAGACCTCCGAGCACTGGAACAATCGTGCCAAGGTGATCCACCTGAGGTGCGTTGCCGCTGGGCTGAAGATTCAGGTTTCTCTGGCCCGGAGCTTCTCCTCCTCAGCAATTACGATTGAGTGGAACATTGCACAGCTTAATGGAGCCCTCTTCGGCTACAAGCTGTTGCCTTTCCCTGCTGAAGGATACCAACCTCCAAAACAGTGACTCAGAGTGAATGTAGAAATCTTAACCGAGCGAACGTGCCAATAGTATCTGGCACGCGAGAGGACTTCCCTGGGCGCAAACTTCAACTTTCTCCACCTCTGAGCTTTTCCTGTCAAAACCAACATTTCCCCAGGACCACGTCCTCCAGGACCACGTCCAATGGCTATCTGACCTCCTGGCACCTTCTTAGGCTACAGCCTGATGCCTTGCCCCGCTGAAGATTCTGCACTTCCATTTTTGAGTCTAAATCCCAAGGTAAAACCTCTGCCCGGGTTATCCTGGTTTCTATATCTGACCCGCGCTCCATCGCAGCCGTACTCATATCGCGCCGAGGTCCTGATCTACAGCGACCAGTTGACAGCAGTTGGTTCTTATTGCTTTTTGGCTCTATTTTCATTTAAAACTTTAAAAATTCATATCTCCTGTACCTCTTATTGGATTTATGTTGTTTTGGTATCATTTTATTTCTCATTTTCTTTATTAAAATGTACTCTATTTTTCTATTTAAGTTTATGATTTTTATTGTGCTGTGTTTTGTCTTTATTAGTTACTGAGGAGCTGAGATACTAGTCAGGTGCGACACTGTGTGAAGCACAGAATTTTTGTTTGAATGTTTTGAGCCACGCCCACTATTATGTAGGCCAGCCGTGGCTGCTGCAGGTAAGAGCGGTGGGGCGGTGGGGCCGGCTGGGAGGATTTCAAGAGACGACCACAAGGGAAAATTAATTATTTATTTAATTTTCCCTTGTGGTCGTCTCTTGAAACCCCAGCCGGCCCCACCGCTCTTACCTGCAGCAGCCGCGGCTGATGTAGGCCACGCCTCTTGGAAATGATTCCTGGTTATGCTTCTTTGACTACACCCTTTTTAAAGACCCCTCACCTTTTTCATCCCATATAAGGCACTGGTTAAACCCATGTATCTGACAAAAACAAGACCATAGCTGGTTATGGATATGTTGAGTAAGCCTTGATGATGCCTGAATCGAAGCAACCGGATTTAATGTAGTCATTCTTCTTTTCTGGGCCCTATGCCTATTACACACATTCGCTAATATTACACACAGTCACGTTTACATGCAGTCAGGCCTGTTTGGTATGTATCATACATTATTATTATAGCAAAGGCCTGCCACCTATGACAGCATGTTACTTTGTCTTGTGAGAAAGCAATCATGAATTTCATTTTGAATAAAGTTTTTTTAAGTAATATTTTTAGTTTTGTTACTTTACAAATTAGCTCCTGCTCAAAGTATACACTTGCAAAAGAAACTGGAATGACATGGTGAGCAAAAAAACGATGGATTTAGGCCCAGATCTCTGTACTGGTGTGAATGTATGACATTGTTCTGCATTCTGTCCATCAACTGTTGTTTTTGCAAAGTATACACTGGGCATGACCAACACCCTGCACCTTGTCCGTCAGCCTCAGAGATGCATAGGGCAACACCAAAGTATATCTGGCCACTGAAGCGTGGCCAGTCAGGTGAGAACTCCTGTCGCCAAATGTCCCTCTAACTCCCTTGTTCACCCATGGCCTGTACCTTGTAGATGATGAAAATGGGAAAAAGTGCATGCTGGGATCCCATAAACTGTATGCTGATGAAATGGGGTGTAAACATCATTGTGACGGAGTGAATTAGCCTGGACTTGGCAATGTTCATCTTGCAGTCCTGGAGGGCAGGCCTGGTAGGGCTGGGAGAGCAGAGACCTGTTGCAGGGTAAAGCCAGCTAACTCAGCACAGAAGGTAAAGGGGAGGTGCATACCAGTTAGCCTCCCAGCTTTCTCTTTCACTTTACACCCTCCCTGATAGAGGTGAGCTCAGTGGGTCACTGGGGTGTGGGGTGGGAGGTGTGCCCCATACCCGAAATGCATTCCTTCTCTCCCATCTCTTGCACCCCTTCAAAATAGCTAACGTAATAGGGGCCTCGCTGCTCACATGGGCCTCCACTTAATGAGAAAATGGTGTTTAAATATGACGCACAATTCTGCTCAACTGAGCATTCTACATCACATATAGAAAGAGCACGATGCCTCAGGGGATTGTTTTTGTGCAGGAAGATGCCCCTTCCTGCACAAAACCAATATCGCGCATTGTGTGCCAGCGCTGGGAAAATACAGGAATGCGCCGTATAATTTTAAATACGGCGCATTTCTGCCCTGTCCTTGTCACTCAGCGTAGCACAGCAAGGTGGCTCGCTGCGTTGCGTGACTATTTGATAAATATACCCCTCAGTTGCATGTGAAGAACATCTGGAAGACTTGACAAGAGCAGGGACAGAGAATATTAGAAGGGGTGGGTTTTTGTGTACAGACTTTTTTGGACACAGGGAGTGAGACCGGCAGTGGACAATGACCCTAGGTCCAGCAGCATTGCATCACTAAGGAACCATTTGACTTTCCAGCTTTCTCCAGCTGCCTGCTAAATGGAAGCTATTTTATTTAAATTATAAGGTATGCACACCTGGATGAGTGAGAGTGATAGGCACAACTTTACAAGTTTCACAGCTCTGGTTACTATTATGATATGCATTTCAAAGATTACAAAAAGTAACGTACATACGCAAAGTAATTCTTATCATGCTAGTATTGAACCCTGCACATTGCTGAGAAATGTTTATGTTAAAGAACATGAAGCTTTCATATTCAAGCTTTGTTGCTGGGCTCAATAATATGCATTATGTAGATTATAAGCCAACTGCATGGCACTTGATGTCACTCTAAGAGCATCTGTGGTCGGTTTTGCAGCTTACCACTTCTGAGAATGATAGTTTTGTACATTTGAGAAATGAAGACGTATATGATGTCTTTAGCCTGGCTTAGCAAAGTTGACAGCATTACTTTGAATTCTGGGATTCGTAGTTTTATTTTTACTAAATATAAACATTAGCTTATGTTGGGATGGAAAAGTCCTCTGCATGGTAAAAGATCTGTCCCCTTGCCCTGAGTGCCCAACTGCACTGTTGTCTGGATCCCTAATGCTGATTTTGTGTAATAGGTGAACACAGATCATGCATGTGTGCAATGGCATAGGGCTGTCTCAAGGATTGCGTACTTGTGGGACCGGGAGGGGTGCCCAAAGTGCTACTCTAAGAGTGGTGGAAGGCTACCACCGTCACCAGGAGTTAAGCAGCACAAGCACGGTGGTGGCATCATACCGTGTAGTGATCAGTAGTAGTGAACAGGACCTTTTTACCCTGTGTCACTGGAGTGAGGCCTACAGGCTCACTCGCCTTTTTAAAAGTTCCGCTGCTGTGTGCTTAACTCACCCTTGGCCTACATCAGGCAGATGTTGAATGCTGCATGAGTAGTGACTCTGCGCTGGTTGTATGTGTGCCTGGGAAGCTTACAGTACAGGGATAGAGCAGTATTGTGCAGTGCATGTGTGGTTAGTGCATGTACTGGGTGTATGTATTCCTGTGAGGATTACATGACATGAAAGATGTAGTGCTGTGAAGGGTGTGCACTATGAGAGCATGTGCTGGGTGTATGTGTAGTTGCTTGAAGTACAATACATGAACGGTGAAGTATTGTGCAGAGCGGACATGGTGATTGTGTGCACTGGCAGTGTGTGTGTTTGTAAACTGCACATCCTGGTTAATGAAAAGCTTAAGTGCTGAACAGTGCAAGCAGAGTGAGTGTGTGTACTGAATGCATGTTTACATGTAAGGCTACAATGCATAGAGGTAACAGTGCTAGACTGAAAGTGTGCTGTGAATGTGCACTAAGTAAGTGTGCCTGCAGTGGTGCATTGCATGGAGGACACTGGGTTTCATTATGGGAAGCCCAGGCCTGCCTGGTAAAGACATGAGTAGGAGAGGAACCAACCCCCCGGGACAGATGTGTGTATTGCTGCATTCCTGTGGGCTGGGTGGGACACACACTGGGAGGAAAAGGAAGAGACTCCCTTTACAGTGAACCATTTGTTGAGCACCTTGCAGGTCTTGTTTAGCCCGTACAACCACGCTGAGGTGACCCTGTTTGCCAGAGGAAACCACTGGTAAAGTTGCTACCTCAAAGAGTGCCACCACTTGTGATCGTCTGGGCCGGGGTACTAGAGTTGGAAGAACTTGCGTATGTATCACCACGTACTGCGGCAACCCCGTATGCCAGGAGGAGCTAGCGTTACCAACGTTGGCAAAGGATTTGGCTGTTGCCCAAAGTATAGACTGAGGCTATGATCAGAGGGTTGGATCCGCACTGCGAGGGGACTGCCCCGACTCATCACTGAGGAGTGCGGAGACGCCATGGACTTCGCACCCTTGCTGGCTCCAGTCAGGAGCTGAATAAAGGATTCCACCTCTGTTGGGTAAAGCCAACTTAACACGTCTTCGTGAGCTGGAAGCTGCTTTGGCAACTGAGAGACCTCCGGCAGACCCACTCAGGAGAGAGAGCCTGTGCCACAGGGTGCTGCCGTGTGATCCACGAGCAGCCTGACTTCTCTTAACTGAGTAGTACTCATGGGTGCGTGTTTAAGGGAATAACTGCACCGCTGAACTCTTCCATGTTGCGAGAGCGGGTAAGACATGAACTGGGCCAATTGAGACTAGGGCTACTCACTGCTAACGATGCTGCAGCACCATAGACACTTTTGATTAAATCCTGAAGCATCAAAGTGGAGCTCTTGAGTACAGCCTAATAGTGAGCATCCCCCCTCATGCAGGCACCAGTGAATGGGGAATGACCCCGCACATGTTACACGAAGGAGGGTGGGGCAGGGATTTGCTGGAGAACTACTGGGGCCCTGACCTCAAGGGGATTGTGCTGTTGCTAGGGGTGGGTGGAAGTCATGGAATTTGACTTTGCGGAGTTCCACCAACAGGCGGAAATAGGCATGTCGCGCTCCTCACATTGTGTTTTAGCGCCAGGAGCTCATTCCACGCCGGAAAATCATTCAAACGGTACCACGTGGCACGCCAGAGGGCGCAGCTACTAAAGTTGATTTTGCTGCCACTGTAGTAGATTTTCTACTCGAGCGTCAGCCTTCTGATAACAAACGGTCACGCTGCCTGCGACCACTCATGTTGGAATAAACTTGCCGGATGTCCTCCTACTGAATGAAAATTGCGCTAGTGGACGCCAAATCTCTCTCATGCTTGCCAACTTACCGTTTTGGCACACGCACATAAAAAATTCTGCATTGCAGCGATTGGCGGAGTTTGGCTGGAACTCAGCATTACAAGAATAACGTGGAATCGCCAAAGTTCCACGAATTCCGCTGGCAGAAGAGAAAATTTTGTCCACCTCTAATTATTGCTTTCGAATGTCGTATTCCTTTGCAAGTATAAAGTTAGAAACGAAATCTACTTATCTTAGAAAAGCAAGTATTTGGCTGGACAATCATTTATTGTTCATACTGATTGCACTTTGAGTTATGAGTCATGTTCAAGCCTTGACTGCTCGACCACAGCTACTACAGAGAGTCAAGTGCAGAAGTGGTACTTGGCCCAGTTGAGCAGGATCCCTGATAGGTTGGGCCCCGCGACATCAAGAGTAAAAGGCCTCAACCACTATGGTTGGGCCCATTAACCCCTGCGTGCCACATGGCCCTCTGAAGGGGCTGCTGACAGCTTATCGTTCCGAGTTTGAAAAGTGCTTTTTGGATAAAATAGCCAGGACCTTTTGAATATGTCAGATATGGCATGTGGGTGCTGAGCAAGTTGACACAACCATGCAATCACTCAGTTTCTGATTTGCGGCTGAGCGTCATGAATCTGTTTTGTGAGGCATGCTCTGTAGCGTCCTGTACTGTACCTGTTATGTGTGAGGGAGGCTTGCATTGCTGCTACTCATTTTTTTGTCTTGTGCAAACCATACTTATACAAACCCTGCTCTATCAGTTTTGTGAGGGTAGCTAGGGCTGATACCTCACATGCTGTACCTGTGTTTGTAAGAGAGGCTTGCACTCCGACTTCTGCACATTTTCTACAGTGTCAGAGTAACATGCATTGAAGCTCCATGTGCTGTGCATATTCTATGTGAAGAAATCTTGCATTGCCACTAGTGCGGACTCTGTGAAGTGTGAGGGACTATTTTACTCCTGTGCTGCTCCTATGCTATGTGTTCTTTGCATGAGGGGATCCTGGACTCCTGCTTGTGCTCTACCTGGTTTTGAGTATGCATGATGCTTTCAGTGCTGTGCTGCACCTGTTCCCTCAGAGGGAAGCTTGCTCTGTTGTTACCTTTGCCATTGCTTCCTGTTGCAAGCGCTGAAGTGTCCCTTGTGACCTCTGCTCCCCCACGCGCACAGCTCTGAACGCAGTACTCTGTTAGAAGGTCATAATTAACCCCGAGGAGAGACTACCTGAACAGGATTGAGTGGACAAGGGATCAAAGGACTCAACTTGTTGACAGAGTAAAACAACAATGAAAAGGAGTGAGAATGCATAAGCACTAGGACAAGGAAACAATAAGGGAGGGAATCAAATGAAATGAGCTTATAAAGCGCTTGAATACCCATAGGCGCCTTGACGCTGAAAGAAAAAGATCCAGTCTATTGTGCTCAGGACAGGAAACTATCGCTGTCAAAGGACGAAGAGCCTATGGCGCTTCTGAAATGAGAAAGACACTCTGAAGATTTAATTTCCAGTGGCACAGAGTTCCAGAGTTTTGGTGTCATGTAAGAGAAAGATTTTTTTCCCTGCTGACTGCGTTTATCGTGCAATAACCACACTCCATGTTGTTGTATTAGTGTAAAAGACCATTTATTAGAACAGGGTTGCTAACATTCTATTAAACTTTGTTAACATTAACAATATCTCAACATTATGAATCTTGAAATAGAACCGGACAGTTCCATGCTCCCCACACCATTCACAATCACCCGCTTTCAATTCCTCAGATAGTCCATATCCTGTGCTTCATTCTTCCCCCTTTCACTCACTGACCTCATTCCATATACCCCGTCACTCCTTCACTTGCCCTACAACCATCCTCCATTGAAGTTCCTTCCCTTGCTCATGGCATCCCGTGCACCGTCATCAGTCACCTGTGCTCCCTTCCTCCCCCCCCCCAGGGGTCCTCTCTCCCCCGAGGGGTGGATATGCCCGCATGTGACTCACCACCCCCCAAAATACTGGCTACACCCTGCAACCTGCCCTAAACTGGCAACACACTGTGAGTCAACCACCACCAGTAACCTCTTACAACATGTAGGTTGGGTGGGAGGACCTAAAAACTGCCTCCCTATCCCGGTGGTGCTTGGCATCAGAAAAAGGTCGGATATGCCTCTCCTGATGCCTATATAGCACCCTCAACAACACGCCCTTTACCCCTTTTCTAACCTATCCCCACCCTGTCCTGAGGCCAGCACTTAGCACCCAGGGGGAAGACTGGTCTGCGACCTTCACTTCGCCCAGGGGCCGACAATCTAGGGACTACCATATCTTTCTTATCAGCTGACCTGAGATGTTGCTTAGGTTTATACCAAGGAAAAATAGATGCTAAGTAACAGGCGCCATTGTTATAGAGAGCTTTGTGTGGAAAGCGACGTGCTTTCAACATGGCCCTCTTCCGCCCTGGCTTGCCAAACTCTGTCAGCCACCAGGAAAAAGGTCACATTGAGGAAGCTCTTCCAAACAGCCGGACGTCATTATTTCAACATTCAACTTTTGGAAGTGATTTCATCCAGACACTGACTTCCTGCATACACTTATGAAAGTTGACTGCTGACGAGTCCACGTCGTCGATTATGGTGACAATTATCTGCGTGCCATCTGCATATGAAATAACAGAGTCCAAAAGATTTGATCAAACTTGCCAAAGGGGACATATACAAATTGAAAAGGGTGAGGCCCAGTGATGAAGGGATGAGGTAAAAAGAGGTTAAACAAGGGGAGAGAAAGAATGAACAGAACAGTACAATAAAGGGAGTGACAGAAAAGAGAAGCGGGAATGGAAATAATAAGAAGAGGAGAATAAAGAAAGAGAAGAAAATTGAGCACAATAACAATGAGAAAAACACTAAGAAAGTGGGAAATATAATGGAAAAGGAGATGTGATAGTAATTTTTAAAAAACGAATGGTGAGAACATAACTTAGGGGGAACAAAAGAAATAAAAGAGACTATGGTGAAAAGCGAACAAAATGAAAGGGGTAGATAGAAAGAAGAGGGAATACATATAAATATGTAAAGAAGAAATTCCAAAGGGAGAGAACAAAGGAAATTGAAAGAAAATGGAAAAGGAGCAGAAAGGAATGATGGATGGAGTAAGAGGAAGGTGAACAAATAGGACAAAAGGCACGAGAGTTGGCTCTTGAGAGAGAAACCAACAGAGCAGGAGGCAGACAGAGAAGCGGGGTGATTAATAAGGATATTCAGTGTAAAACTGATGATGTAAGATAGTGTGTTCACACAAAAGAAGCTACCCTGAATAAATATCGGATTCTATATACAAAAACAAGCACACTACACTTGATTAAGTGAGGTGCAGGGCATCTCAAAAAATGTGAAGGACTGTCCTCACACACCACCAGGTGTCATGCTTCATCATTGGCAGTCCTCGCTCTCTAGAAACTGCGTTTGGTAGAAAGCGGGCCTACACCTGGAGACCGGGAGGCACTTCTAAAAACTAAGTGGGGGCCCGTGATAGAGTGAGGTTAAAAATCAATGCGAACGCCAAATGCAATTTATTTGTTAGGTGTTTGCTTGATAGTAAAAAGCAAGTGTGGAGAAATAGGGAACTAGTACCCCATCGCCATCAATGTCATCAACATGTTTCTGCCATGTTGGCCCGGAGGGTCCATGGCATTCATCAGGACAAGAATACTAGGGCTCCTATCTAATCTCTTCTGATATAGATATTACCACCATGTAGAATGTCCTTTGTCAATTTCTACCTAAAGTTGGGGTTTCCTTGAAACCCCAAGTCAGGGGCTGGAGTTCCCCATGGGAAGGGGGGGGGGTTTAGGGACCCCTGTAGTCACACTTGCCTCAAGGTGCATCCCTCGATGTTTTCCTAAAGGCGTCCTCTCCTCTTCCCCGCTGGGGGAAGCAGAAGCTTAACCAGAAGAGTGGGGAAATCGAAGGGAGATGGGAGATAGCAGTGATAGGAACATGTGTGAAGGTGGCAAATGAAAAGGAGATGTAAGAGATAGAGTGGATGATTGATAGAGGAAGATGGGAAGATGGAAGAAAAGTATGATATGATGAGAAAGAAAGCTGTGAGAGAAAGAGCTTGGGTAAAAGAATGAAAGAGGTGGTGGTAGTTGGAGCGAAGAGATAAATGTAAGAAGATTAATGAGGCAGAAATGAAGGTGTGAGTGACACTGAGTGACCTTTGAAAGGGTTAAGATTGAGAGATTCGTGTTGGTCAAAAAAACGGATGTCATACATTTAGAGGATAAAATATACAGAGGAGAAGATAATGGGCGAGATTGGGAGAGGTGGAGAATGACAAAGGTGAAGGAGCGTATCTAAGCTGGAATGGAATATACATAGGTGGAAGTGGGATGGACATGGATAGAGGTGAGAGAATGACAGTAATATATTTGGGGTGAAAGACAAACTGGGAGATGTAAAGTGATCAAATGAGAAGTAAATTGATCGAATAAGAGGTGTAGGTGTGAAGAATCCCAGTTGAAAGAGAGGTGAAAACTGGTCTTGCATGAACAAATGTAAAAACTATGAACTGGAACTAAACATATCTAACACTGTGAACCCCCAACAGTTCACCAGTGATTGCTCATCTCTGCACTACTGAGTATGTAATTGAAACCAGCCCAGAATATTGAGTCCCCTGTCCCTTACAGGCAGTAAATATAATTTAGGTTTACTTAGAGATGGGTGTCCCAACACCTTTCTAAATAGACATGTTGTGGTTTTGCACAATTTGACCGCAGATAGATGTTAGAAACGTTAGCTGCAACTCTCTATATTCTCTCTTGGTGTAAGTTGCCCAAGGATATGTTCTTCTGTTGTTTACCACCATGTCAAATGCATGTTGTGGGACTGTGGCAACATGGATGAGCCTTAAATGGTAGTGTGTGCATTACTGGGTTGATGTGCAATCTAGTATCTTCGGTATATCCTTAACTGGTGAGATTTATCTTCTGCCTGAACTCATAAGATCTGTAATGTAAGAATAATTTCTGTCAGTTTGTGGTGGACCCTTAATTTCTTCAAAGTTCTGAAGGTCCCCTTCGGATAGATCTGCAAAACCTACAGAATTAAAATGGAATACTTGGAAAATTGTTTTGTGAAGAGCAACACTTTTGCCCAGTTCTCTCCAAATATTCATGTAAGTGGGGATCCCTCAACCCTAACCTTCTACAATGTATAGTAATCGCTCACTCATTACAATAGAGAGATGGCCTTATGTCTCAATGGCTTCTAATGCACATTGAATCACTTCTAGGCACTACCAACTTTGGCACACAGAACTCTGAGGCACTGAGAGATACTTGCCTTGCCAGGATCACACAGTTTGGTGAAGAGGGAGCTGACATTCGAATCCAAGTTTCCTGGACTTTTCAGCTTCTAGGCCATATCTCATTCCCAATCCAAACATTTTTCTTTAACAGGATTACAACAGTGACTCTATGCATGATGTTCTAGTATTGAAAAAGCAAAATACTTGTTAAGGAAACTCCACACCAGGATGAGGAAAACCCAAATTTTCCGTCTTGGGTGACAGTACCGATGATGATATTTTACTCTTTGCTTTTCAGAAAATAGATTTAATTCGCATTTCCTTATGCTTTACATAGTAAAATGCAAAGATGCTTTTCTTAAAGGCTCCATAGATTTAGGCTTTTGTGACGTCAGGGACAAACACTGTGGAACCCTGAAGCCCTGTTTTGTAAACCAATCACATGGAAATGTTTTCAGTGCGCTCTGCTGTCACTCTGACTGCAGTACATGTGGATCTCTCATTGCAACTGTTGTATTTTTTCAGCTACTTGTATCATGAAACATATGTTCAACAAAGGGTCTGTGGTATAATCTATAGAGATACTGGCGCTACACGGGTGAAGTCACAAGCTATCTCGATAACCGTATTTGCTTCAACGGTGCTGAAGGGTGGAGAGAACCACCAGCCTCCCCAAACCTTGTGGCCTAAGCTACAATTAAACGTAATTGCAATCCCCAGCACACGTTACTTAATTTCAGAAAGTGACAGCAGTAGCATATGTAAGTCCACTTGATCACAAAACAAACATAGCAGCGAGGTTCTTTGTTTCTTTTATTCTTGTCCTCTGTTTCTTTTATTCGTATGGGTTTTTAGCCAGCCAAGAAATTAAGTAACCTGTGCTGGGGATTGCAATTATCATGAAACATATGCTCATGTTGTGGGTAAGTGGCTTAAGTATGTTAATTGCACACAGCCGATTTTTATTTTGTTTATTTAAAAGTTTTATATAGCGTGAACATGACCCCTGGGGGTATTCAGTAGCACTTTACAACTGATCAGGAAAGAAGAGGCATGTAGAGCAAACAACAAAGTGAATGCGAAAGGTACAGGATGTACTAACTCTAAACCAACAGAACAAAACACAATCGTAACAGTAGAGTAATAAGCCAGGGTGAGGACAATGTTTCATATCGGGCCCAGAGAGTAGAGGTTATAGGACAGAAATTTGTTCATCAATAGCACTTTAACTTCCTTTTTGAAGGATGCCATTGAGGGGTTCAGTCTGGTTTCAGGGGGCAGGGAGTTCCGAATTATCGGTGAAATACCTAAGAAGGTTCGGTTGTAAGGTTTTTTTTTGTAGAATTTCTGTGGTTTCAAAAGTAAGTTGCTGGAACTTCTAGAGGATCTGGAGCCACCAGAAAGCTCTAGTTTTTGACCTAAGTAAATCGGGGTGTTGAAGTGTAGGGTGTTATGGGTCATGAAGGTAATTTTGAGCTGTATCCATGCTGCATATGGGAGCCAGTTTTCGGGAATTCAGGTCAGGAGTAATGTGGTTGTTTCTTTTAGATCCTGTGATGATCCTTGCAGCAGAGTTAAGAAAGGCCCCCAGTGGATCTATCTTAGGTCTTGGTAGGCCGCAGATGGTTGTACTACTGATGGAGCAAGGACTCACAAATGAGACTTGCTCGGATGCAATCTTCTCAAAAGTATTAATGTATTAAACTCGTATTGTTTGTACTAATAACTGCACACACAAATATAAGTAGCAAGGAAGCTTGCTTATGTGTTTAAACTAACAAGTAACGCTTGTCTATTCTAAAATGGCCGCTAAAACGCGGGAACTTTACTGCGCATGTCTCAACCATATCACGTGGTGTGACGTCTTTCTTTGCTTGGTGGGAAACTCTTGCTTCTGCGCAGTGTGCATTAAAATGGCCGCTACATGTTTTCACGTGCTACAGCTTGCTCTTGTGTTGCAATTAAACTGTGGTATTCTAACGCTACTAATGCGGGATAGAGTTGATAAGTAAATGGGAATAGAGTAGAAAGAGTGGGAATACAGTGAAACAATTTATTTGCGTATTTTAATATTTTCTTCTTTGACTTTTATTAGTTCGTAAATTTGGGCCTGGGGTTGGTGAACTGAAAACTCGTATGACAATGGTTCTGCGCATGCTCCCTGAATGGCTGCCCAGAAAGAAAAGGATGAAGCCAACCTGGACGTCGTCCAAGGCCATGACCTGATGGCTGATATTGCTGTACACATAAATGTCCCTACTAATATGCAACAATGTACATGAAGAATGAATAAACTTTGTCATGAGACGGGTGGGAAATAAAGCAAATGTATTAAAATTGATGGGCGGTATTTTAAAACAAAGGGCTTTAAGAAAAATGAATTAAATCGATATGGTGTGAGGATCAACCCCCTGTCCCTGTCCAATCAGAAATAGTGGTCCCATAATTCTGCAACATTTAGGGGAGGTACATGGGCGTAGAAGGGTATAACAGATATAGAATTAGCTAATTAGTTAGCACAGGCTAGCACAAGCATTGGCATTAGCACAAGACGAGACTAGACGCTGACAGGAAGAGGCTCCAGACGTACAAGCTGATCGATTGCAGGCTGAACCGCTGTCCAGAGAGGTCCTGAGGTGGGGGCGGCGGAGCACCTTAGAAGGAAGACTCGGGAGAATTCGAGGAGAAGCGAAGTACCAGAGAGGGGAACGACGCAGGCGCCGTTGATAGAGAGGTCACCGGTCCTGTCCTGATCCGGGAGGAGGTCTTTGCTCTTCATCCTTCCAGGGTCCTAACTTATCCAACTCCTTGGCCAAGGGGTTTGGTTCTCGCACATTAGGTAACTATAAATGCAAACCTTAGTTGCGCTGCTGTCTCTATCTTCTCCTTTCCTAAGGGACCGTCATTGATCGATAACTGATTATTATGCTTCATCCTTGATATGCGATTAAGTATCATGTGGTTCTGTATTTTACTCTGCTAAACTTTAGATAAATATTTTAAAACTTCTTGACTCAGTGATTATTTCAGAAATTATGAATTGTATGGAACGTCACTCATTTTAAACTTCCCAATTAGCAAAGGATTCATTGGTAAGTCATTACTCTTCAATCAGAAAAGTAATTGGTAGCAGGGATTTTGATAAAGAGTACAACTGACCCACCAGCGGAAGTTGCTGGCGTAGTATGAATGTATGGGCCCAAGTGAGTATTTTGTGTATGAATGCTTGTTGCTAGTAACCCGCTGGATCACTACCATAGTCCAACTTGGAAATCACTAGGGCTTGCACGTCAGATTTGAAGTCATTAAGGGGAGGAAAGGTTTTATTTTCCTTAAGATGTTCATTTGGAAGTTTGCTCCTTTGGTGACATTACTGATGAGCTTCTGCATGTTCAAGTTTTTGTTTAGCATTATTCCAAGTGATCTTGTGGAATCTATAACAAGTGGTATGTAATTAAAAGCTGTTAGTTGCTTCATCCATTCTTCAATAGCAGGTGATTGTTTGGGAGGGCGATTCCATTTTGAGAGCATTTAATTTGAGGTGGTTGTCGGTCAGCCATTTTTGGGTTTTTTGTAGGAATATGTTGAGGGACCTGATGTCCTCGGGGGAGGAGACTTTCAAGTGCAGTTGAGTGTCATTGGCATGCATGTGGTAATGGATGTTGGACAGTTTCAGAGTTTCAGTTAGCGGCTCCATGAACAAGTTGAAGAAAGTGGGTGAGAGCGTGGACCCCTGCGGTACCCCTAAAGTGACTGATGTGAAATTGGACAGGGACTGTTTAACCTTGAATCTTTGAGTTTATTGTGGAGAAACGAGGCCAACCAATTTTGGACGGACCCTGAAAGCCCCATCCTATGTTCTAATACATGTAGAAGGCTGTCATATTTAACTGTATCGAAAGCTGTCGATAGGTCGAAGAGGATCAGAAGGCAAGATTCGTCCACAATGTGTGTAAGAGCGAATTCGGTACGGTGACCATGGCAGCGCCAGATTGGAATTGGTCTAACAGTCAGAATTGTTCTATGTGGTTGCATAGCTGGTCGTGGACACATTTTTTGAGTAGCTTCACCAGAGTTGGAATGTTGAAGATTGGGCAGAAGTTGTTTAGGTCCATGTGATGTGCAGTAGGTTTTTTCAGAACAGGGGTGACCTGCCCAGACTTTAGGCAGTCAGGAATAGAGCCTTGAAGTAGTGAGGCATTTACTATCATGGTCCAGAGTGGGAGTATAGATGATTTGATCTTGCTGAAGAACTTTGATGGCAGAGGGTCACTGAAGTGGTTTGAGGGTTTCAGAAAGGTGCTTTCATCAAAAGTTTTGAATAAGTTCCATGAACCATTGTTTTTGGGGGTGTGAACAGGGGTTTGGGGCCCAGCAGACCGGGGAGGGGGGAGACTGATGAGTGGCATGATCGGCAGATGCTCCAATGCAGACCGCAAGTCATATTGAGTTTTTTCTCTTTTTCAAGAAAGAAGGCTGCAAATCCCTCGCAGTTTGGCTGCTGACTAGATCCAGCTGGGGAAGAGTTGGGTTGGCTATTCGATTGTAGCTTGATGAGTTCAAACTGTTTTCTTTGGTCGGTTTATAGCTTGATCTAGTTGGTGTCTGAAGTAATTTGCTTTAGAACTTCTAATGTTTTTGTTATAGTTGTTCCTCAATGATCGCAGATGCTTGAGATGTTCGAGGGATGGAGAGGAGCTCCACGATCGTTTGGCAAGTCTCAGATTGCGTCTTTCTGCATTTAGGCTACCATTATACCATGGTTTGGAGTCTTTAGTGGACATTCTTATTAGCTGTAGGGGAGCAATCTGCAGTTGAGTAGCATGCATTTCAGTTGAGATTTGATGTCGGCTAGGGTAGATTGTGTGGTGGTAACTTGCATGAGGTTGTGCTTGTTTATGAATCTGGAGTTGAGCCTAAGTTCTCTGTGAGGATCCGCATTAATTGTGTCGATTTGACACAGATTGTCTGTGTTAATGGAGTAAGTTGGATCATAGGTGAGGAGGAAGGAGTGAATATCACTGTCGGACAGTGGATCTTTCAGTCTAATGGACCGAGCGGGGGCAATAGCGTAGGATGAAGTTCTCCATCTCGGGTAGGGATAAGCTGGGATTGGTGGTAGGGTAAGGGTATGGGGGGCTTTTTTTTAAACAGATTTTATTGAGTTTTCATAGGTAACAAATCAAGAAACAGGCACATAGACAACGCAGCATCTAAGTACAACTGATCACTGAGTTAAGGGCATCAGGGCCCCTTAAGACTTTGTTACCCCACTGCTGGAGCATAGCCTCTTTACCTCTTGACTGGCTCACTTTTGTCTTTCCACTGCTCAATTTTAGGGACTGCTTTCTTCTTTTTGGTTAAGCAGCACATCACAGCACATGTGTTTTCTAGTTTTTCCACACCAGACCCCAAAATACTCATCCCATGCTCTGTGTGTGCTCCCTCGCTCTCATGGCTGCTCATTCTCTCTCTCTCTTCTCCCCCCACATCTCCCGCGCTCCTTGATGCTGTCTCCATCGAGTATTTGTCCACCCCACCCCCGTGTTGCTGTCTCTTTTGTGTACTTCCCCCTTGCGTTGCGTTCCCTTCAAACTGCTCCCATCACCCACTCCTCCATTGCCCCCATCTCTACCCTTCCGTTTTTTTAAATATATATTTTTTGGGAGGACCAGGCAGCAAATTGCTGTCGGCCCTCCACCAACAGTGGTTTTGCGTAATTACAATTTTTTTTTTTATTGACTAATTTAAGTGACACTCGCCATCTTAGATTAGTCAACAAAAAAATAACAGAAAATAACAGAAAATGGTGCCCCTGCCATTCCGTAAACACAAGGAGATGATGGACGGAGTGCTGAAACTTTTCAGACACTCACCCCCAGTCACAGATCTGGGGTGAATCCATCATCATTCTTTAGCTCACTTCGGCACCTCAGTTCAGACCCAGCTATGTGCAAATCAGTCTTGACCCTGTGCCTCATGGGAACAGTCCAGCCCGAACTGCCAAGCCAGGTCTTCCCTGGACAGGAAACAAGCATCCTGGGACCGGTTTCTGGGTAACACCCTTCATCAGCCAGGCTAGCTTGAATCCAGTGGCAAAGTGAGCAAGGGACCCACGTCTGGGCATACCCTGCCACCTTAGGGCGAACAAAGCAAACACAAGGAGATGATGGACGGAGTGCTGTTCACCCTAAGTTGGCAGGGTATGCCCAGACGTGGGTCCCTTGCTCACTTTGCCACTGGATTCAAGCTAGCCTGGCTGATGAGGGCTGTTAGCCCAAAACCGGTCCCAGGATGCTTGTTTCCGGTCCAGGGAAGACATGGCTTGGCAGTTCGGGCTGGACTGTTCCCATGAGGCACAGGGTCAAGACTGATTTGCATATAGCTGTGTCTGAACTGGGATGGCAAAGTGAGCTAAAGAACGATGATGGATTCAACCCAGATCTGTGACTGAGGGTGAGTGTCTGAAAAGTTTCAGCGCTCCGTCCATCATCTCCTTGTGTTCGCTTTGTTCGCCCTAAGTTGGCAGGGTATGCCCAGACGTGGGTCCCTTGCTCACTTTGCCACTGGATTCAAGCTAGCCTGGCTGATGAGGGCTGGTAGCCCGAAACTGGTCCCAGGATGCTTGTTTCCGGTCCAGGGAAGACATGGCTTGGCAGTTCGGGCTGGTCTGTTCCCATGAGGCACAGGGTCAAGACTGATTTGCATTTAGCTGTGTCTGAACTGGGGTGGCAAAGTGAGCTAAAGAACGATGATGAATTCAACCCAGATCTGTGACTGGGGGTGAGTGTCTGAAAAGTTTCAGCGCTCCGTCCATCATCTCCTTGTGTTTCCTGCCATTCTGTAGGCGCACTTATGAATCACAAATGCGCACACCTACCCAATGATGTGACTGTCAGCAGCAGCTGGGTCATCGCACACTTTCCTCCTGCCAATTCTATACAGCACTGGCAAAAAGTGTTGCTTTTTACTGATGCTGTTCAACAATGCTGAAAAGCATTGGCAAATCCAGTGTGTCCCTAAGGTGAGGCCATTTGGGTTTGCCAATGCTTGTTTCCTTTGCTGGTGCAGAGCATTAGCAGAATCCGCCCACTGAAACCATTAGGGTTTTTTTTTTTTTTTAAATGGTCTTTATTAGTTTTGAAAAGGTAACATCATTGACATTTGCATGACGATTCAATCGAACATTGACTATATAAAATAGCAATAAATTTAAATGGCATATGCGGGGTACAGGGAAACACTTGATCCAGCGCGAAGGCCAGGGGTGAATATTTTTCACACACAAAACTGAAATGTTTCAATGGGCCCATATACTTTTATCCAGGAATGCTCATCCACACTTCCTGGCCAATCCGCTAGGGGGTCAAGTTTTATAATTCACTTAAGTTCTGATTAGTTATTTTCTGTAACCACAAATTGATGACAGTATCATTTCAATGCCTAACTAATCTTCACGAATCAACACTCTTCCTCTGGTCGATGGACCATTAGTTGGAGTTAGTTGATGGTGATATTAACAACTCTTAACTAAAATTCTTAGTGAAATAACCACAGACTCTGAGTAATATTATAAGTTTTATCTAAAATTGTCAGTCATAAAGTTGAACGCTCATCAATTACAGACTCACAGTGCAAATTCCATTTTTCTTAAATGAGAGAGAGAGAAAATCATTTAGCAAAATACATTCAATTACACAAACTCATTCAACAAAATCAAATGCATAAGAGTGGACAAATGTAGAGACAGAAGGCACATAATAACACATTTGCAAAGAAATATGCACATTTTAGGACAAAATGACATTTACCTAATAAAGATGACTGGAAAACCACCCCTCTGGCCAAAGGACTGGTGGGGGTCTCCTGACTTAGGATCAGGAGACAAAGACTAAAGGATAGGAACAGGACAGGACAGATACTTGCTAGACTTCTCTACAAACCCGACGAACCAGGGCGATTCCATCTCTTACACTCTCTCCCTCCTCGATATTCTTCCGCAATCTTCGAATCTAATCAGGCTGACGTTTGGATCTGAATCTTCCGAGTCTGCTCTCGTCTCTCAGCGTTCATGTGCAGCAGTTTCTCTTCATGCAGGCTCTATGCTCTATCGTGCTCAGCTCTCAGTCAATCCTTCATAACTCTCTTAACTCAAGTCACTCTAGTTATGGTCTTTATTTCTTCATGTCCCACCCTCAAAAGTTGCAAATTTTACTAAAATACGGAATATGATTGGACGGGGTTAGGGTAGTCTTCGTCACACCAGGCTGACATATTCATTTTATTAGTGAAACTTATTGTTTGCTAGCCCTTCCCCTTTGACTCATTCATATTTTTAATTTCTCATGCATATTTTGTTGCAAATGTAATGATTTATTTAATACAAGCTTCATAGATGAGTGCTACATGTATTCTTTTTCCCATCTCTTCTGTCCTTGATTCTTGGCATTCAGTCAGCTCCTTCGGTCACCGGGTCACAACATGAATTCATTGAGCATGCGCAACTTTCGCCATTTTCTTTTTCAGTCATGGTTTAGCAGGCCCGAATGCACACTATTAATAAAAGAATCATAAACAGATGTTATTTTCTTAAACATATAATTCTCACTGTTCACCACCCACTTCTACTCTATCCGATGTTATTATTATCTTTTTGGGCAAAAGCATTAATAACAGCAGCTCTCTTTTAAATTCAAGCAAGCATATGTCGGGCATGCGGTACCTCAAGACCGCGGGTTAGTTTCTCTTGCGCATGCGCAAGGTTTTTCCCTCTCAAAGCAAGTTAGTTACGTTATCCTTGCGTAGTTCAAGTTTGCACATGCGCAAAGCGTTTTTGCAAATTAAAGCGGGTTTTAGTCGCGTTGCATTTTATTTCTCATTAATTTAAGCATGCATAAGCTTTTCTCCCCATGTGTCGGTGTCTGGTGTATATTAGTTTCGTCACATTTACAAATTTTAACGATTAGTGAAGGTTAATGGAGGATTCATACGAGCAAGTTTCATTTTCTCGAATCCTTGCTCCATCACACTCATCTGGAAAGCATTAAAGTCCATTCTATTGGCTGGTACGCCGCTTCACTCTGCGGCGCAGCACAGCTCTACTCAGTCAAATGAGAGCAGGATAACCGCAGGGGGATCAGCCGCTGTTCTTCAAAACCATTTCTCCATTGAGTCACATACATTTGCAATTAAATTTTGACTTGAACAAGAGAAACAACGAAGAAAAAAATGAAGAAAGAAAACAAAAGAGAAAAGGAACAATTGATCTCTTCGTAGAGCCACCAACTGGAGTGCGTCTGACAGTCTGATGTATCAATGGGTAGCATGTGGGTGGGTTGCAAGGGCATGGTAGGTCATGTCAGTGGATTTGCCAGGGCGGGGGGGCATGGGGGAAGGGGGGTCATGAGGCGAAAGGATAGCAACGGGGTGAGGCGGGCAAGGTTTGGGAGGAGAGGTATATGCCAGACGGCTATGGCATCTAGGAGTCGCTGGTTGGTGTGCTCGCATGTCAGTGTAGGTCTCAGGGGTTCCAGGATGCTAAGTGTCCTGCGCCTGTGAGCGGGTCTAAGAGGGAAGGGGTGCTGTGGACAATTTAGTCTCGATCACTAGTCCTCCCATTGTGTGGAGGTCTGTCGCGTGGGCGCTGTAGCTCGTGCTGCGACCGCTAGCTGGTTTGTGTGTTCTGACACCAGTGCCCTGCGGAGATCAAGCATCCACGCACGTACATTGGGGCCTAGTGGTGCCTTCCATGCCATGGCGATCTTTCGCTTGGCCAGGCCCAGGGCAAGGTCGAGGAACTTGTTCAAGCCCTTACGAGACGCACTGCGTCTCGAAACCCCCAGCAGAAAATGAAGGGGTTCCGCCTCTACCCACGCGCCTGCCGCTTCTGCGAGCGTAGTGGCCACCGCAGTCCAGAATATTTGAATCTCGGTGCAGTTCCACACCATATGTGTGAATGTGGCTCCCTGGTCTCGGCATCTAGGGCACATGTCCGCAGAGGTGGCATACATACGAGCCAACCTGTGGGGAGTGAGATACGTGTGATGAAGATAATTAAACTGAGTGTACTTTATCCTAGCATTTGTCGAGATGGTCTTGGGGTGGTTAAGGCATTGCAGCCACTGCTTATCAGTAAGAGTGATAGACAATTCGGTGCCCCAGTATCCTTGCAGTGCCGTCAGCGCAGGTGTGTCATCCAGTCTGAATGAGGTGTAGATGGCAGTTACCGCATGCCGGCCCCTGCCATGTGTGAGCAGCGTTTGTAACAGGTGCGATGTAGTGGGTTCCGCACGGTCTGCATTCCATGTTTGCAGGGATTGGCGCGTCAGCAAGGCATGTAATAAAAAGGAGCCCTGCGGTACTCCATAGGTGTCTACCAAGTCCTCAAATGTTTGCAATTGCGAGTCTATATACAGTTCCCCCCACGTCTCTAACCCACTCTCTCTCCATAGTCTTAGTTCCGGGCGCCCGTGACAGGAGAACGTGCCAGCAGCTAATCGAAGCGGTGCGAATGATCGCTGCGGTCTCCCTGATCTGGTGGCCCCGGGTGGTCCACACTCCTAGCAATCGGGGGGGGTTGTCTCCACTTCCAGGGGCTGTGACTGGGGCTTCTCCACTATTGGGGGCGATAGGCCGGATGCTGGTCTGTGTGTCTCCCATGGGGTCTGGAGCTGCCAGAGTTCCTGAGGCGGGTCGCCTGTGGGGCGTAGAAGTGGAGCGGCAAGATGGGTAGCTGGACCAGGAATATGCGCCCTATCTGACCTGTGGGGTTCTTCACACCATGCAGTGCCAGCAGTGGGCCCAGACTGCAAGCTTCTATTGAGTGGGAGCGTGTAGGCCTCTCCCACCGGCTCCCTGGTCTCGCCTCATGCGGTCCGCAGACGTGGCGCAGGATGTCGTCGTGTTGGGCACCCGCGTGTGCCCCAGTGGGGCGCGAGTGGTCTGCGGATCACAGGGGGGCGCGCAGCCCTCACAGGTGCCCTCGTGTGTGGTCAGGTGCGTGGGGGGTCCCAGTCCCGGTGCACTTCTCCCAGCTTGGATTCAAGGGATGGGCCGGGGGCTCAGGCATTCTCTCACCGTCTGCATGGGGGTCCTCGGCAGGCTCGCAGTCTCGGAGCTCCCCTCACCCCAGGGTGGGTCACCGAGGGCGCCGGTCGCGCAGTCGAGCGGGCTCGCGTCGCCGCCCAGAGCTACAAGATGGCGCCCCTGGTTTTACGGCCCGCTTTGGGTCGGGAGCCACCAGTGTCGCGACCCAGGCCCTGGTGTCGTATCAATGCGTGCGGGAGAGATCAGGAGTCCCGTCCGCCGGCGGGGATCGCACGCTGGCTGATTGGGCAACGGCCCGCGTTGAATCGGCTCGTCCGCGCCCGGGAGCCCCTTGCCTCTAGGATGCCTCGCTCGTGCAGGTAGGAGGCTGGGCTCGCGGCAGATCTCCGCAGCCGCAGACAGCACGAAAATCAGCGGGGAGCGGTACGGGGAGCCTCCTGCCTCTGCTCCCGTGCAGGATAGTGGGCTAGGCGAGGTTTGTCACAGCGGGGGAGCTTCCTGACGGTGACGGTGACCGTCAGGAAGCTCCCCAGCTGTGACAAACCCTAGACCAACACCAGGTTGGCCCCCGGAATTGACCCCGACTACTGAGACCGTACACACGGCTCGGTTAAACTGCATGCCGTGGATTGCAGGCATACGGGTTTACTGACTACTAATAGGTTCACTCCGGGACCTCACCCTTAATACTGAGACCGCACATGCGGCTCGTTCATATTGCATGCCCTGGATTGCAGGCATAC
Source organism: Calotriton arnoldi (assembly GCA_963921515.1). Taxonomy (NCBI): domain Eukaryota; kingdom Metazoa; phylum Chordata; class Amphibia; order Caudata; family Salamandridae; genus Calotriton; species Calotriton arnoldi. Next base: position 1,816,067 of record CAWUFW010002537.1, read on the forward strand.
AGACTAACTGACCACTAGGTCCACTTCGAGTACCTGAGGCAATATATTGAGACCGCCAACGCGGCTCCGATTCCCTTCCACCGCAGCAGGTGGTTGCCCATCCACTGTCACAGCTCCTCACCTCGTATCCGGGTCCGCCATCGTGCACCGCAGCGCAGCTCTCCTTAATGACCTTTCCTCATCGTAGTTTTCTCTAGGTCAAACCTTCAGAGTGCCATCGAGCACCGTAGAGTCTGTACACGCAGCTCTACCTGTCCTGCCACGTACTCCGCCCAGGACGTACGCTTAATTGTCCATGCGACCACTGCATAGTTATTACAGGCATACATATACAGGCATGTTAATTCAAATGTCCTGAAGATGATCCTAGTATGTTCTTTAAGGATCAAAACGCCGTCGACTACTTGTACACCATATACATTTTCCCAATTTGCTATTTTTATGTAATGGTGTCTCTTGCATAATCTGTTTGTTATATCAAAAAATGTGTTCCAAACAAACAATTTGTTTTGCCTGTGCCTTCTGCTTTATGTTGTACGTCTTCTTTGCTAAGTTGGATGCAGGCTTGTGTCCCACTTAAATTGTTCCTTTCTTATTATTTTTTGTATACTTACCTTATGGAATATTAAATACCTGTCCGGCTGGACAGCGTTAAAATATAGCACTGATTCCAATTCATTAGTTTGTCAGACCTACAGAATACCACCTTTACGCCTTTGGCAGAGATATCACTCAAGTTTCTGACATAGAAGGATTACTTTTTGATGGTGAATACTTGCACCTGCCACTGAGCTCGACCATCAGGCGTATGGTTTTTGGTAAAGAGAGAAAGAAGAACAAGCATTGCCAATAGCTGGCTTATAAATGTTAGTGCCTCTTCAATTACTGGTGAATTTAGGCTCTCAATAGGTCATTATAAATGCACTGTGTCTTTCAAACTTGCCCTCGTTGGAACTTTTACCATTTAAGGGCTGAGTACTGGATTGGGACTATATGTGAGTCTCTTAGGACGAGCCCTAGACATCAATCATATGAACTCAAAAAAGAAATTTCTAGACCCTTCCCTCTCCTATCCCTCCTTCCCTCTTCTATCCCTCCACTATTTCTTTTCAATCCAAAAACAGAATAATATGTCCACCACTCAAATTAATTTAATATTTTCCTATACTAACTCCCCTCCACCTCCCCTTTACTCACCCCAAATCCCCTCCTGCGCCTATAAACTCCAAAAAAAGAAAACAATTGTAGACCCTTTCCTTTTTTATCCCTTCACTATTCTTTTTCAATCCAAATAACAGACTAACATGCCCACCACTCAAATTAATTGCATATTTCCCTATACTAATTACCACTAATCCTGTCTGGGTTTTGGAGTAGCGTGCTACTCATCGAAAATCGCTTCAACACCTCATCAGGGGTAGCAAGCGCTACATAAATGCAAACCTTATTCCCTCTTCTATCCCTCCACTATGCTTATCAATCCAAATAACTGACTAACATATCCACCACGCAAATTACTTTCATATTTCACTATACTAATTCACCACTAATTCTTTATGGGTTCCGGAGTAGCGTGCTACTCCCCGAAAAAGTGCTTCAACGCCTCGTCAGAGGTAGTAAGCGCTATATAAATGCAATTACAATACAATAAACCCAGAGAAATCATATAGGAGAATCCAGACAAGAAAGTCCATATGAGACAAGGTTCAAAGTACAAACCATAAAGGTTTATTTAAAATTAAGAATCAATACAGAAGGCAAAATGTAGTCAATCAATTCAAAATATTCAAGAATGCAAATAAATATAAAATAATCATTGGCAGTGGAAATTGAACTCTAATTTAATAATATCCAGTACCGGTTGTAGTCTAGCACAAGAGAAATGAGAATTGAGGAGCATTCATCATAAGAGCTGCTCAGTAGGGGCTGGAATGAGAAACTGGGAAACAATTCTAAGTGCAGATTGGTAAACAGACAAACAAGGAGCCTGCTGCTAAGAGGGTTGGGAAAGAACCTGGCTTGTTTCCCAAATGGTGAGATTTTATATATTTTTAGACAGACAAACTGTACAGTCACTGTGATGTGATGAAAAAAGTTACATTGAGCCATCCAATAGTGAGACAGAAAACACATCACATGGTATAATGACTTGCACTCTACACCTATTGAATAATCCTGTATTATGCCCTACAACAGAAAACAAAAGTACATTCACAAAAATAAACAGCACCTCTGTTCGGCTTAAGGAAGTGGCTTTCTATTGTATATAGTTGTAAATCTGTCCTCTTCAGGAACATCATGAACAGAAAGTGGTATTTTTTAAACTGTTAAAGTACAAGCAAGAGCATCGAGCAAACTGTATTGTGAACATTAAATAAAAAGCTGAAGGTCAAATTTCAGACTCAGTGCTAGGCTGCACCTCACACGCATTTTAAAGTGAAATTCGAAAACACAACAAGGCCCACTGTAGTAAACAGTGCATTTGCAACTTTTTAGTACAAATTTAAAGTGCAGAATTATTTATTGTAAAATCTGAGTCCACACACTTAGGCATTTATTCAACCACACACTGTGTCATGCATTCACTCACTTAAACATTCACAATCAAACACACAAACTCAAGAAGCAGGTGCAAAATAAATTAAAAGAATAAAAGTAGATATAGCAAAACACACCTCTGCCTTATGACAGCAGGCATTAACTTGAAATTAAAAAAGAAAATTAAACATAGCAGTGAGTGGTTGTCTTTGTACATAGTGTAGTACTGTTTTAAAATTCCAAAATGGCTGCCATGTTTAACAGTAAAGTGTTTCCCATCTTGGAACAGTAAAATAATGACTCACTATGAACAACATCATTCAAGATGGCAGCCCAATAAACATCTCACTTGGTGGCCATCTTGGAATGGTTCTGTGCATAGTGTTTAGTTGTATCGATCCAGGATAGCCGACATACTGCTTAACAACACAGAGGCAATCTTGGAACGATAATACACGTCAAGATGGCCACTTAGTTTGGATACAGTGGCCACGCAGGATGTGGTACACTGCAATCAAAAGGAGCGGAAAGCATGGAGTTCGGTAGTACTGTTTGGGCAGCTGCTGAATGATCTAAGAAAAAACAAACAAAATAAACAAAGGAAAAGGAAAGTAATGAACGGTAACTATAAAAGATGAAAGGGCGAACTTTCCCACCAGCTCTGGAGTTGGAGCACATTCAATTTCATACCGATGCACACATGTGCTCAGGCAAAATGCCATCACCCACAGGTCAACAGAGGTATTGGCTGAAATGCCTGACCAACTGATGCATGCTGCATGCTGTCATGGGTGGAAGCCGAATGTGAGTGACACTCGATCAGACCAATGGCAAAAGAGGACTGACTAAAATCCTTTCTATGTATGTGCGTGGGTATGTAAAGGTATATATGTACCAATGGCTTTTATTACAAACACCTGGCAGACTGCTAAACCTGTCAGGCCATCCTATGAGGTTGCAAGGATGAGCACAGTGCAGATCTTCAACCCCCAGGGTTAGTCAAAATTGATAACCAACACCAAGCCCCTGTCTACTGAGGTGATCTCTGGAACTACATGCAACAAATTACCTGTCTACACTATAGTAACAATCCATCATTACAGGCCTACTGGCTGTAACAGATGTTTTCTACAATAAGTAAGTCAGTCCTACTGCCTTTGTTGTAAGATAGCTTGTAGCTTGTCATAATAAACAAATCAGACGTCTGGCATCTGACATAACATTCCCCAATGAACCAAGTAAGCCTACAGCCTTTATTACTGACTTGTCGCCATAACAAAGTGAGGCCTGCTGTGTTGAGCATAAGATTTCCCACAAGGCAACCATCAGGCATACAGTCATAAAATTAGTTAGATATAGATAGCTACAGTTTGCCAAATAATATACAGCCCCTCCTAACAGGTTAACAAGGACTATCACAGTGAAAATCACCTGCACCCGGGGTTTGCTGAGGGGTGGGCGGGACAGTTAACTAATAATATGTGAGGTTCCATGTGACAAAACACTTGTTTACAACCTTTAACACAATGTAAGAACAATCCACCCTTAAAAGCCTATTGGCTTTAACAAAGGCTTTTCACAACAAATAAGACAGACCTTTTGCCTTTGTCATACATTTCTATAATACACAGATGATCTCTAGGGCATTCAACATAACCTTTCCTGGTGAACCAATCACGTCTTTAGTCCCTTTCATTGCCTTTTTTCCCATAACCAACTCAGGCCTAAGCAAAACTAACTGTCCCACAAGCTAACCATCAGGCACACCGTCATATAATTATGAATTTACACAAAATTATAGTTGGCAACAAAATGTAGAAATCATCCTAAGAGCATCTCTTAAACATTTTCATAGTGCAAATCTTCGAGCCCCAGGGATTGGCTAAGGGGGCAATCAACCCTAAAACCCTTGTCTGCTACACTCACCTGTGTCATTCCATCTAACAAAACACCTGCCTCCTGCCTTTAACACTATCTAATAACAAGTCACCCTTATAGGCCTATTGGCTTTACCAAATGCTTTTCACAATAAATAAGTCTGGCATACTGCCCTTATTATAAATGTTCATAATAAGCAGATCAGAACTCTGCATCGGACATACCTTTTCCCACTAAAGCAACCAGGCCTACTTTATTACAGGTGTGTCATCATAATGAACTCAGGCCGACCGTATTGAACATTTGAGCATAAGCTTTCTCACAAGAAACTATCAGACATACAAGCATAAATTACAAATATGCGCAAAATGAAGGAAAACTGAAAACCCACGTAAGGAAATACCTCTGTAAATGTTTTAAAACTATGTGACAACAATTGACCCTCAAATATCTTTTGGCTTTAACATATCATTTTACAACGAATACGTCAGGCCTACTGTCTTTGTTATAACGTTTCACTTGTCCTGTCATCATAATCGACTTAGTCCTGCTGTACACTCAAACTTTTCTACAAGGCAAAAAATGCAATACACGCACCCTTTTCAACTGAAGCACTCAATGTCTGTCCAAACCAATGCTGTGCTGAAGGTAATCAGCATGTGTGTGGAGCCAAAGCCCTCTCTCTGTAGTACTTCTTAAAGCTCTTTTTCTGTTGATTACATCAGGTGAAGTGTCAGCTGTCAAGCCAGACCTTAAAAGGAAAAAGAAATAACACTTTTCTTCTCTCTGTTAGGCCAGGTCATGCAAAATGGGTCATGTGTTACAACTTCATCCAGACACAGGAAGGAGTTAGGAAAGCAGGAAATGTTTTTTGTTTCATTCTGTTTAAAAGTGAGCCATCTCCCTGTGGCTGGGAAGACGTAGGAGTGTGCTAATAAGTGACCTGTCAGCTCAGCCTATTCTGAAGCTAGTTATTCAGTCATTGCATTTTACAGGATGTTGCACAATTATAGAAAACATTCCATACGAAAAAAAGCAAACAAGTTTTCGTATAATGCAGTCACACATGCACATATACATGCATGAACTTATGCACACATAGAGAGCATAGAATCACAAATAGGGACTATACACATGTATACTACAGCCACATGTACGTGTAGAGGCAACATTGATATGGGCAGGCATATGTTATGTCATTTTATGTTACCTGTATTTTTATAGTGCGATGTTATGTTATTTTATGTTACTTGTAATTTTAGAGCGCGCTATCACCCGTAAGGGTATCCTGGCACTGTAGCAGGAGTGGGAGGGCTAACTCAAAGAGTCAGGTCTTCAGCTTCTTGCAGAATTCAAGAAGGGAGGAGGAGGCTCTGATGTGTTGTGGAAGGTCATTCAGGCTTTTGGAGCAATGTATAGGAAGGCACGACCTCCCGATCTGCTTTTGTGAATGAATGAGGTATGTGCTAGTGAGAGTCCGGCAGACTGGAGATGCCTGAAGGCGTAGTGGAATTATACGTGGCTGTTCAGGTAGATGGTCCAGTGGTATGAATTGCTTTGTGCTTGTGGGTGAGGAGTTTGAAGAGTGCACGCTTATGTGTCGGGAGCCAGTGGAGTTTCCTTAGGTGGGGTGTGATGTGGGCTCAGTGTGGGATATTGAGGACTGGCCTGGCTGCTGTATTCTGGATGGTCTGTAGTGTTTTTCTGACTTGGTTGGTTATTCCTGCATAGAGGGTGTTCCCATAGTACCTTCTACTGGTGATTAGTGCATGGGTGACTGTTTTCCTGGTGTTGTTCGGTAGCCACTTGAAGATCTTCTTGGGCATCTGCAGGATCTGAAAATAGGGCAAAGCAACAGCATTAACTTGAGTGGACATGTCCAGTTTGCTGACTATAATGATTCTGAGTTTTCTAGCTTGTGTGCTGGTATGGGAGTGGGTCCTACAACGATGCATCCTTCCCGAAGATTTCACTTTGTCTTGTCCTTGTTCAGCTTGAGACAGTCTTCAGCCAGGCGGCTACTTCGGTCACCCTAGTGGTGAACTTGTTCCTGGTGCTGGGGGTTTTCTCTGAGAGGGACAACATCACTTGCGTGTTGTCTGCATAGGTGCGGAGTTTGATGCAGTGGCCCCTTATGACATCTGCCAGCGGGGTCATGTATACGTTGAAGTAGGTCAAACTGAGTGAGGAGCCCTGGGGTACTGCACAAATGAGTTCCTGTGCTTCTGAGGGGTATGGTGGCATGCTGACGGTTTGGATTCGTCCAGTTACAAACATGCAGATCCATTGGAGGGCGCATCCTTGGATGCCCGTGTCATGGAGTCATCTTATTAGGATGGGGTGGGGGACGGTGTAGAAGGCTGCAGAGAAGTCTAGAGGGATAAGGGCTGCTGTTTCCTCTCTGTCGAGGATCAGCCGTATTTCATCTGTAGCTGCAATGAGGGCGGTCTCCATGACCTTGGCAAAGTGTGGAAGGAGGAATATTGGTTGGTAGTTGGCGAGTTGGGTAAGGTCGGCTGTGGGCTTCTTCAGGAGGACGTTGACAGATGCATGATTGCAGGGATCCAGAACGGTGACTGTGCTGATGAAGGTGTTTAGGATCGGAATGAGGGGGGAAGGGGTCTGACGGGGCCCCAGAGTGTATGGACTTCACGATTGCTGTGGTTTCCTCAGTGCTGATAGTGTCCTATGAGGTTAGTTTGTTTTCTTTGTCCATCTCTGGGATGTCCCTGGCAAGGTTAAAGGGGTCTGGTTGTGGGGCAGAGTTGCTGTATATGGTTGTGATCTCGTTGCAGAAGAAGTATGAGGGGTTGTTGCATAGTTATTGAGTTGGGTTGATGTTGCTAGTGACTCCTGTGTGTGGAGAAATCCTCAATGATAGCAAAGATTTCTTTTCTGCAGTTAGAGCTCTCGTCAATGTGTTCAGCTAGAGCCTTACTTTGGGTTACCCAGATTTATTGGTGGTACCATCTCAGTGCGGCAGTGGCGTAACAAAACTTGAGGGGCCCCCCTGCAAAGTACATGGAGGGGCCCCCCTCGGGACTCACTCAGGAGCTCTCAGGCCAGGTTATTGTGCTGAGGGTGCCCCCTTGAGCGTGCGCGCCCACCCGCACTGCAGGGGCCTTTGTCACGCCACTGCAGTGTGGATTTAAAGTCGTCTTTTTCTACTGTCCCCAGGTTTACTCTCATCCTCCTTTCTAGTTGTTTGCAGTGCATTTTGGTCATTCTGAGATCTTCCATGTACCCGTGGCCTGTGTTCTTGTGTTTGCTATGTGGCTTAATTTGTGGGGGTGCCAGGGTGTTGGCACAGGCAGTGATCCATTTGCTGAAGTTGTCAATATCACCTGTTAGGTGCTCTGGCATGTTCTCATGGAAGGCGGAAGCTATGATAGTGTCGGCACACTTGGCCCGTCATGGAGGTTCTTCTGTGGTGGTGGATGTTAATTGTGAAACTGACAAAGGTGTGGTAGATCCAGGTGACAGGCGTGGGTTTGTTGTCCATGATGTTGTTGAAGGATGTGAAGACAGGATCCAGGATTCGTGGGCCATGGGTGGGATCTGAGATGCATTGGGTTAACCCAAGGTTTCTGGGGCAGTCTAGGAGTGGGGCCGTTAGGGTCAGTCTGGTCTATGGGGTGGGAATTGAGGTCTCCTAGAAGGATGTATGCCCTGGAGTTAATGACTAAAGGGGTGACAAAGTCAATGAGGTTGTTGGTGAAGTTGACTCGGGTCCTGGGGGTTCGGTAGTCCAGAGGTCCACCCATAGTTAAGACGGCTGTGATTTGTAGTTTGAAGTTGATGTGTTCCATGTAGTCAGTTCCGGATTCTGATGAGGAGGTGCAGCAGAAGGTGTCTTTGAAGATGAGGGCGACTTCTCCCCAGGTCTGTGTTGGCGGCTTTGCCTGATGACTTTGTATCCGGCGTGGATGGCAGCAGCGATGTCAGGTGTCGATGCTAGAGTCAGCCATTTTTTGTGTGAGGAACAGTATGTCTGGTGCAGTGTTGTCCAGCAGGACTCAGATCTCTGTGGTGTTAAGTAGCATGCATGCTATTGGCCTGAAGGGGAGTGGGTGAGTGGTTGTTCAAGTGAGTGAGTTGTTTGGCGTTGCTTGTGTGTTTTTTGTCTGTGTTGGAGCTGTGGGTAGGGTGGTTCAGGTGAAACAGCATGTGGTGCAGGTGAAGTCTCCCTCTGTGTTGTGCGGTGTGGCAGCAGAGCTTTGAGCATCACCCGGGGGTTGAGGGCATGTAAAAGTGCAGCAGGATAGTGGTAGGTCAGGATGGACCTGGGTTTCTGGTGCTGGCATGGCACAGGTGGAGATGTGCTTGACTTTGGCATGACTTTGGCTCGCCAGGGGTGCATCCGTGCTGCAGCCGCAATTAAGCAGACCTGGCAGGGAGAAGGAGCAGAGGGGGCGATGGGCAGGGCTGGTAGGAGAGCAGGAATGGGGTCCGAGGCACAGGTAAGGACTGAGGGGAGGGGAAGCGGAGAGGGCAGGAAGTAAGCACAAGAGGGGGCACAGAGGGAGAGCGCCACAGGACAGAGACAGTGGCACAAGGGGCAGAATCTGGCAAAACAGAGGCACAAAAGTGAAACATGGAAGGAAGACGGGCAACACAAAAAGCAGGCAAAGCAGGAAAAATAGAAGCACAAAGGTGCAATATGAAAGTAAGATGGGCAAATGCAGGCAAAAAGTGGTAGAAGCAGACAAAACAGAAGCACGAGAAAGGACAAAAGCAGGCATAAGGATGGGCAAAGAGGCCATATGAAGACAAATGTAGGGGCAAAAACAAGCACAGAGTGAAAGGTACAGAAGGAGCGACAAAATTCACACGGAGAGGGAGAAGGTGAGAGGGTGAAGTATCGCAAGAGGGAGAGAGAGACAAAGGGAGAAGAAAAAGAGGGAGACAAAGAGAGGGAAAGATATATAAATATATATATATATATATATATATATATATATATATATATATATGAGAGAGAGAGAGAGAGAGAGAGAGAGAGAGAGAGAGAGAGAGAGAGAGAGAGAGAAGAAAAAGAGAGGGAAAGATATATATATATATATATATATATATAGTAAACACAGCACCTCTTCAACCTCCAGCCGGTGAAATAGAGAGGAAACGGACTCCGTTAGCAGATTTGGCAAGATTTTATTCTTCACACACCTCCGTCATATATATATATATATATATATATATATATATATATATAGAGAGAGAGAGAGAGACAGAGGGGCAAGGCAGGTGCCATGAGACGCTGGAGCCCGTCCGCCAGGGCCTTGTCTGGTTGGAGGACTGGTCGGCCTGTGAACCTGCTTAATGCACCCATTCAGGGCAGCACTGCAGCCTGCAGTCTGATACTTAAAAAAACTGTAAGTACATAGGGGTAAATGCCCACATGTAGATATGCATGGCTTGTATTGATATTTAAATAGGGCAAACCCAGCTACAGCAAGAGAGTGCTGCACATTCATTGGGAACTTTGTGCAACAATACAAGATCATGTACATCTAATAGAGTTTTAAGGGCCCGATTTAAATCTTGGCGGTCAGGTTGTCCTCCGCCAGTGCAACAGAGAATTTTACTCCGTCACCCTTGCATAGGTCCCGACGGCCAAATTTAGAAACGTCTTTTGGGCCGACGGACATTTCTAGCAGTCACAGGAACCGCTGTCAAGGAGGCTTCTGTGAATGTAGTGTAACTTTGACGTATGGCTCCATTAAACATGACGGAGTTGTACAGCAAAGTTAAAGTTTTTCTATTTTCAAGAACAAAACCCCAAAGTTTGTTTTTGAAAATAATAAAAAAACAATGCCCCCTTCGCCATGAGAGTATGTCCCATGGCTATGGGGGCATGTTTAGGTTTTTACAGCCCCTTACCGCCAGGGTTTTCCTTGCGGTTACAAGCAGTAAAAAAACGGCTATATGTCCGCCCATCTAAATTTGGCAGGCGGACATGTAGCCTATTCTTTGACGGCCCCTCACGCCATCAGGGCGTCAGAGAAGTCTTGCCACAGTGGACACGGGTATGGTCCACTGACTTTTAAATTTGGTGGGCGGGCCATTATGTTGGCGGGCAGGGTACTCCGTTGCTACAGTGTACCCACTGTGCCAACATATAAATCGGGCCCTACGTTTTTTTAAAGTAATACAATAAACTTTCACACGGAGATAAATGAAGTGCTTTGAATGACAGCATTTCCAGACAAGTGCCAAAGCTGGGAATGGAAGATAGGTCACCACTGACTTTGTTAATGTTCTATGAACATAGCATGTTACTACGCATGCTATCACATCGCGTTCCTTTACAATGCAGTCGTTACAACGACCGCGTTGTTAGAACGTGATACCTTTACAACGCAAGTCATTAGATCGACTTGCAGTAGGGGGCGCGCTGGACTTAGGAATAGTATAATTTACTATTCCAACTCCAGCCTGCGCAACAGCAGGGAAGGTGTTGGAATAGTAAATTATACTATTCCTTATGTTAGAGCGCCCCTACAGCAAGTCGATCTAATGACTTGCGTTGTAAAGGCATCGCGTTCTAACAACACGGTCGTTGTAACAACCGCGTTGTAAAGGAACTGCGTTGTGATGACTGCGTTGTAAACGCTGTCTCCCATTAAAATGAACACCAGTCACAGAAACCTACTGCCGGACGTAAATAAGTCTGTGTTTTTTTTGCTCAAATTCACCTCTCACTAAAGTTTTAGCGACATTCTAGAGACCGCTGGCGTCTTACCAGGTTCCAATAGGGTGCTACTTTTTCATTTTCCAGCTATTTTACAGTAAGCAAGAATCTGCTCAGTTTGTTTAGTGTATTAGAGAATAAAAATGATTAAGTGTTTGAAAGTATCAAGACAATGCATTTTTCTGTTGAATAGTGTTTATTTGACTTCCCCCTGTTTAATGCATGGGGCAATGCATTCTTGGCCTCCCTGTGTATCTACTCATGCCTGTAACAGACAGCATGCTTTCAGATGCCTGGGTGTTGTAAAATGCTTGCTTTGGTGATTGTTGGTGCATGGTGATGCCTCTGGCCAGGTAAGGACAAGGTTGAAGTAACTTAACCTTCACCTCAAGTGAGGACCTTTCGTACAGACCAAATGGGATGTCCTGGCCATTGAAGCCAATGTCTCATGCCAGTGTCTCATGCCAATGTCTCATGGTAGGTGGGGCGGCATGTGTATGATGCCACAGCCATGACCATGCATGACTCTGCAAGTCTACTGGGAAACATGGACTTCGTGTGGCGTGTCTGAGAAATTATCTGTAAATTTTGTAGAAAGCCTCCCTAGGATTCGTTCAAACTACATAGCTCAAGCCTTTGTCTATATAATTAATCTTATGGAAATGTATTGTGTACTACGGCAAAACATGAGCCTCTGTGTAAAGAGAACGTTTTATATAATTGTTAAAAACCGCTACAATGGCCAATTCAACATGTGACTTAGGGAGGCAAAACAAAGTACTTATGGTACAGTAAAAGAGCACACAATACGTAGGCACTAAATAAAGGGTCCAATTACTAAAAAAACCAATATATTTATTTTTTTGAGAGTTTTATTTGGCGCAAACTTGATCCAGGGGTATTAGAGCGCTGTACAAAAATAAGAAATTCTCACCGGTAGGAGTAGTTATATAGATTCCTGGTTAGTTACATATATGTTAGAGCCATACTAGATAGGATATAAGCTTGCATCATAAGATTACATAGCTAGGATATCACCTTGGATCAGAAGTTGGCTTTCTTGGGGGTATATTCACAAGAATGTGTGATAACTACCGCAAGAGTAGCGTAACGCAACTTTCAATATCGCAGCCCATCGCGGGAAAATAACCCTGTGTCAACGTGGAATTCACAACAAGGCGGTAGTATGTGATAGTCAAACGCGTCAAATGTCAGCGTGAAAATCAACGCCACGCCGAAAAAATGCGAAACGCGAGAAATCATGCGATGAGGCCAATCGCGGTACAAAAAGTAGCGAAAAGCAGCCACAGCCCTGCAAATCCCACGCGTCTGGCGGGAAATTGCACCATAAAAACCACAGAAACAACACACCAGAAACAAGCCAAAGCACATAGCAACATGGATGCACCCTGATCCAGCGCAGAGGCCAACGCGAACCCCACAACCCCCACAGACCACCAGCAAGGAACAACGGGGTCGGGGAAGGCCAAGGAGAAAAGGGAGAGGAAGACGGGGTGCAGACCGCAGGAAAAAAAGACCAGCGTCACGGAGGTGACAGAACACTACCAGCAACTGACCCACAAGCAGACCACCTGGAATGCAGTGGGAGTGCCGAGGAGGCCAATCCAGGAGGCCAAGAGGCGCCGGCAGGACGTGACAACCTAAACCAGGTACAAACCCGCTGCCAACAGGAAGGCAGCAACGGCGACAGGAGGTGGCAGTCCTGCGCCACAGGAGGAGCTGGAGGAAACCCAGGCCACAGTCATCAGTGTGGAGGCGGTGTAAGGAGGTGGGAGTACGGACACAGCTCGACAGGACCCGACACAACAACAAGAGGGTGAGGATCCAACAGGGACTGGGGGCACGGGGTGTGATGGCACAATGGCACACATGCACAATGAGGTGTAGCACACTGCACACCCACAATTACCCAGGGACATGTCCCCCATCCCCCTGGCACACTGCAGCACACCAGTGCTTAATTTGTGCCGGTGCTTTCCGGTGCTTAGCACCGGCACTTATTTGTCAGGGCCGGGTCTACACTGCCACAGCCACTGCCAACTTGAACTCACATCAAGGACGTCACGGACGTGACTGCACTCATTGCACGTGCATGCCGTCATAATCATAGTAAATATAATTGACTGACTCACCCACTGCAGTGTTGTTCAAACTAGTACACTGTCTACCGAGTCCCCCTGGTGAAGACGAGTGTTGGTGCTCATACTGTATCTGAGAGCCGAGTGCCGACAGCCGATAATAAAACCTCCATAATATCCAGGAGTATTTGCCTTCGGTTCAGTGTTGCCGTGGGCGGGCCACTGATTGGGCTGTATTTGGTCCTGTGGGGGTAGGGGCTGCGGCAGCCTGCGTAACCTTTTTTTCAAATTAAATTCCGAGCACGCCCGGCACACACGCACCGCACGAGTCACTGTGGCGCCAGTTCAGCAAGACCACGTCAAGGCGGAGGCGGGCACTGTTAATTTGAAGAAGCTGCAGGCCTCTTAATAAAGGCAGTGCCACCAGCATAGAGTAAACCAGGCAGTAAGTAAAATCTAAACCATCCAATGCTGCTTTTTCTCGAGCGTGGTGACTTGGTATGAATGATTATGATGAACTGAGTATTGGTCCGACGCCGGGCGGGGCTGAGGCACCGTGTGCATGGGAGCACTAGTCAGGTCAGGGCCTTGCCCTTAACCCCTGATACAGTTGTAAAGTAAACCAGTAAGTAAAATCCAAACCATCTACGCTGCGCTCGATAAAAAGCAGCGTTAGATTGTTTGGATTTTACTTACTGGTTTAATTTACAACTGTATCAGGGCAGGGATAAGGGCAAGGCCCTGGCCTGAGTAGTGATCCTGACACGGTGCCCCGCCAGAGCCTGTCGCATGATTGCTCGGGCCTCGGTTCATCATACAGTATGTGATTATGATGAACCGAGGCCCGAGCAATCATGCGACTGGCGCCGGGCAGGGCACCGTGTGCAGGAGGAGTACTAGTCAGCAGTAGTCAGGAGGCTGGAAGGGCTGGGCCTTGCCCTTGCCCTTAACCCCTGAACCTAGAACCAACCCTGAGGACATGTCTCACTCAAGCCCCATCACTGGCATCAGACACTTCCACAGTGTCTCACATTCCACATCCCTGGCCTCAGACACTTCTACATTGTCTCTCTCGTCAGCTCTTTTGCAGCGCGAACAGAATTCTCTTGGACGAAATAAAAGGATTATCTGAGCCGAGGAGACTTGGGGAGATGTGAGTGAAAGGAGCTGCGCGTGGAGGGAGATGTGAAGGAAAAGAGCTGCGCATGGAGGGAGATGTGAGGGAAAGGGGCTGCACGTGGAGGGAGATGTGAGGGAAAGGAGCTGCGCGTAGAGGGAGATGTGAGGGAAAGGAGCTGAGCATAGAGGGAGATGTGAGTGAACAGCACTACGGATGGAGGTAGATATGAAGGAAAGGGGCTGCGCGTGGAGGGAGATGTGAGGGAAAAGAGCTGCATGTAGGGAGAGATGAGAAGGAAAGGAGCTGTGCATGGAGAGACATGCAGAGGAAAGGAGCTGCATGTGGAGGGACATGCGGGGGAAAGGAGCTACGTGTGGAGGGACATGTGGGGAAAGGAGCTGCATGTGGGGGAGATGTGAGGGAAAGGAGTTGTGCATGGGGGTAGATGTGAGGGAAAGGAGCTGTGTGTGGGGGAGATGTGAGAGGAAAGACCTGCGTGTGGGGGAGATGTGAGGGAAAGTAGCTGTGTGTGGGGAGAGATGTGAAGGGAAAGGAGCTGTGTGTGTGGGGGAGATGTGAGGGAAAGTAGCTGTGCATGGGGAGAGTTGTGAAGGGAAAGGAGCTGCGTGTGTGGGGAGATGTGAGAGAATGGAGCTGTGCGTGGGGGGAGATGTGAGGGAAAGGAGCTGTGGGTGGGGAAGCTGTGAGAGGAAAGACCTGCGTGTGGGGGGAGATGTGAGGGAAAGTAGCTGTGCGTGGGGAGAGATGTGAAGGGAAAGGAGCTGCGTGTGTGGGGAGATGTGAGAGAATGGAGCTGTGCGTGGCGGGAGATGTGAGGGAAAGGAGCTGTGCATGGGGGAGATGTGAGGGAAAGGAGCTGCACGTGGGGGAGATGTGAGGGAAAGGAGCTGCACGTGGGGGAGATGTGAGGGAAAGGAGCTGTGTGTGGGGGAGATGTGAGAGGACAGACCTGCACATGGGGGAGATGTGAGCGAAAGTAGCTGCACGTGGGGAGAGATGTGAGGGGAAAGGAGCTGTGCATGGGGGAGATGTGAGTGAATGGAGATGCATGTGGGGGGAGATGTGAGGGAAAGAGGCTGTGCATGGGGGAGATGTGAGGGAAAGGACCTGGGCATGGGGGAGATGTGACGGAAAGCAGCTGTGCATGGAGAGAGATGTGGGGAATGAGCTGCACATGGAGGGAGATGTGAGGGAAAGAATCTACGCCAAAAGAGAGGTGTGTGTGATGTGAGTACAATAGGCATGGGGTGCTGCAAGACCTGGAAGAGTGGGGGCAGTGTGATTCCAGGAAGGGTGAATTGTAGGGACAGTGAAGCACAAAGGGAGATCTGAGAGTGTCCAGTGAGCACTGCCCGAGCTGTGAGGACAGGCTCAATCCTTTCACTGGGCAGAGTGTCTTATCCTGTGTCAATATCTAAATTGTGCAGATTTTTGCCAGCTTTTAACTCTTTAAAGGACAGTAGGGCTGGGACAGAGTTAGTAACTTGTCCGAGTTGGTATTCACAGACTTAATTGAGACACTTGCATGTTGGTACCTCTCTAGAAGGTTTACAGAGCTGGACCACAGTCTGTTATAGGCAAGTAAGTGCCCCAGCCACAAAGTCAGTCATAGGTATGTGACTGCCCCAGCCTCACCAGCCTTTGGCATGGCTGGTCTGTGGTCCGGCCCTCTTCATGGCGTCCCATGAAAGATGTGGACAGTGAAGGTGGGCCTGAGTTCCTTCAAGAGGATTAACAAAGGACTCTGATTTCTATCCAAGGATCGAGCCCTTTGTAGTAGTGGGTGTAACTCATGTAATTTGCTGTAGCGTAGTAAATAGAGTGATATTGCACAAGATTACATGGCATTACATGAGTAGGGTAATGCACCCTTATGTCCAAAATGAACTCAAGGTTGCACTTTGTGCTAAGCAAATAGCCCTAAATGCAACAGAACGCAAGCAGCAGCCACTCGCGTTCGTCGTTACTGTGCTCCTGCGGTAGGATTTTGGTGTCAAATTACTCATACTCACGCAAAATATCCACTTTTGATTTACTCTTTTTCAAAAAATGTACAGGGCAGTGGAACCTCCTATCAAAATCTTACTTGGAGGAAGGCTTCCTTGCTGAAATTCAGATCGGGTATTACATCTGACTTTCAGCAGTGCTAGTTAAGGATGTGGGTGGAGCCAATAGAGGAAGTGGGTGGAGCCGGGGGAAGTAGGTCTGGCCTCAGACAAACATTTGAGCACCTGGACTTCATATTTTACAAATTAAGCACTGCAGCACACACACATAGCAATCACAGCACATACCATGACAATGTGGCACAAAGTGCAACACCCACACTGCAGAACAGGGGACACAACTGGGTCCGCCAGGCGCAGAAACAGAACAATCACATTGGACAGAGCAGGGAACTGTGAGATGTATATCTACGGCTACAACCCCACATCAGCCATGTAGGCCAAATGTACACTGTCCCAACTCAAATAGCCACCACCGCCCAAACAGTCACAATGTACATTGTCACACAGTCTGCATGTCGACAAGAACAAGGCGCCAACACAATGCCAACATGCACCTCCCCTTCACAATGCAGAGGGACAAACAACACCTCCAGCAGGTCAGAACAGACAACCCGTCAGTGATGCCCGAGACGAACACCACACCTTCGACACCGATGCACTACAACAGCCCATGGACATCCCACACAACCCACCACCAGGACCAGGGCAGACAAGCTACTCAGAGGAGAACCCAGCCCCTGCAACAGACCACACAGCATGAAGCACCCGCAATCACGGCTGGCTCACAACACTTCACTGACCCACACATGGCACCCCAATGCCAGGTGTCAGAACGCCAAAAGGAGGTGGCCCAACAGGTGCGGGTGTTGCCCAACCCATGGAATGCGAACTAGAACACATATGTGGGTGTCCAATACCCTTCAGGGACCACCTACACCCCACAAAGGAGACCCACACTGCCATAGAGACACATGCAGATGCACATACCCAGTACGGAACCACGCCCAGGGGCACGCACATATCAGTCATACACCCACGTTGGCTCTGCGTACGACGGCACAGTCCACTCCCCTTACGAATTGAGTGGGTGGCGACAAAGCTACATGTCCAGGTTCTAGCCCACTGCCTGCGGTGACATGTCTGCGCAACCTCACAACAGCACACAACTCAATCAGTCACGGACAATGGCTTGCGGTGCACTGAGTCACTCGCACCTGGAGTGCTGAGCAGGGTATCAGGCCGATGATGGCATCCACGACAGGTCTGAGCAACTCCGTAGGTCTGTCAGGACCACCGTTTCGACTCTGGCAGATGGCGGTTGGAGGTGGTCCTTGCGGTGGTGGCGTGTGCCTCCTGCGGTGATGCGACGTCCGGGCCGGTCAAGACTCGATGCTATGTGTGGGCCCTGGTGGCCCGCAGTTGAGGCCAGAGAATGCGGACAGCGCAGGGCCACAGACACATGGCGTTGATGACCCCAAGACCATCGCTACAGAGGCCATTCAATGTCTCAGAAAAAGGGGTCCCAGGCCTGAGCAGCACAGAGTTAGTGGCCCCGGATGCACTGCGGCCGGCACAGGCACCCAGCCACGGGACGGTGACTTGCGGTGCAGTCAGATGGGCCATGCGACCTGAGCGGGTCCCCATCAATGTCCGAGGTGTATGTTGTGGAGTGTTGCGGGGGACAGTGGAAGGTGTCCCCCAGGGCATGATGCGGAAGGTCTGATGTTATCTGGAAGCAGCAAATGGAGGAGTGGAAAGCGCAACCCTCGTTTTCACCAACAATTCTGTATCAGCTACATGAGGATGAAAACTAGCCCCTAGTCCATAGACTCAAACGCCACCAATGTACGACCAGTGATTGTCCATGAATGTCGGTGAACACACTTAGTGGCACAGGTGCTGAGAGGGGATGCAGTCTGCGATGATGCCGGTACACAGATGTGAACTCCAACATTGCCAAATCAAGACTCTGTGACCTACTGGACCGCAGTGTAGGCCAGAGGCAGCGGTCAGCAGTGGCCCACAGCCACGGATCGTTGGCTCGCGAGGCACAGAGTTAGTGACACAGTGGCAGTTGTCGGTAGTGTTCAATCACCTCCGTAACGATGATCCTGTTCCCTCCGGACTGCAACGCGTCATCCTCTTACGCCTCTCCGTGCGTGCGATGATATGTATTCTGCCTTTTGAATTACCGATGTTCAGTTCTAAATCTGTGATCCCACTCGTGCGCAGCGTAGGCCCAGGGCAGTGGTCCGCGTAGGCCCACAGACACGTGTGGTTGTGATGCCATGCACAGACTTGTTGGCACCACATCGAAGGGAGTATAGTGAATTGTTCTCTGCCTTAAATGATGTTCACTGTCATGGTGTAATCAAGACTCAGTTCCAAATGTGTGACCTACCTGAGCGTGGTGTAGGCCTGAGGCAGCGTTCAGCACGGCCCATTCACCTAGTGTCGCCGGCATAGGTTGGATGGCCCCACCGGCCTGCGTTGTTCAGGTTCAGTGGCCCCACGTGTAGCCGGCTGGCGTTGAACAGGGTTAGTGGCACCACGTGTAGCCGGCTGGCGTTGAACAGGGTTAGTGGCACCACGTGTAGCCGGCTGGCGTTGGACAGGGTTAGTGGCACCACGTGTCGCAAGATGCCCATATGGAACTATGCCTCACTGATCGGGGGGTCTGGTGCTGTGGCCGCTGGCCGGGATTTGGGGTCACTGCCATTCATGACTCAGGACACAGTTTCACATATAGGACCTACTGGTCCGAAGAGTAGGCCGAAGGCGGCAGTGGAGTACGTCTACGAAAAGGGAATAAAGCGAGCCTGTGTCGTGGAGGCCGTGATGGTCTGAGGTGCTGCCAAGGTCGCGGGACTCGGGCTTGGATCTTGTGCTGGCACGTGGTGGGCCCTCCTTGACACACGCCGGTGTCGGCAGATGATCAGTGTGGCCTGGCTGCGCAGGGGCGGGCCTGACGGGTTCGTGGTCCAGCGTGCCGGGGTCCGGCAGGCGCACAGCATCGCAGGCAACTACGCTCACGAGGACGGCGTCGGCCTCATGGCGGGGTGGGAGGCACCGCCCTGGCAGAGACGTGGGGCTTTCCGGGAGAGGACCACGCCCAGGCCTACGTGCTTTTTATTCACACCCCTACGCTGGCGTGGCCTACGCCGGGCCATCCCACTCCAGTGACGCTTAGGGGGTGGCGTCACAGGCAACATTTCCGCGTGTTCCCCCACTCGCTGGGGTGGCATGGTTGAGTCCACTGCGCTCCATACGCCAGAGGTGTATGTCGCCATGGATATGGGTGTGTTCTGCATACTGCGGCCTGTCCAGCACATCTCCGCCACTCTTGGCATTGTGTGCTTTCCCGATCATAGCTCTACTGCATCCTTCACACATGCCTGGTTGCCACCTCTCCCCACATTCGGCTATTATGTGGCTGGGGTGCCATGCCGTTGATGGCTCATGTTCAGGGCTTGCCCAGGTTACCATTGTAAGTTGTTCTGTCGTGTCTGGTGGGTGGTCATGTTGTTGTGCATGTTGGTTGTGATTTTGTGGCGTGTGCATTGCCAGAGTTGTGAGTTGCATGGTTGTGGAGTTGAGGTGTGTGGGGTGTTCATTTCGGACTTGCCAAGGGGGTGTGCATTTCCCTTTTTGCCATCCTGGGAACGCTGGTTGATGATGGGCTGTCGGAGGATGAAGGTATCATGCACACTGGCTGTGTATTTGAAGGCGACATTGTTGGGGGTTCCACGGTGTTCTGTTGTTGCCTGCACATTGATGTGAGACGTGTGCTTTCTGTTGAGGTGATTGTGTGCTGTGTCACCAGGGGGCACAGGTAGTACATGTGTGCTGTGGATTGCCTCCAACACGTGCGTGCATCCTGCTATGGCGTATGGTCCTTGCTTGGTCTCCAGCGGATCCTGTGCATTGTGTTGTAAGTATGGGGACTGGGGTACCAGGGTGATGGTGATGTCCAGGACAGGTGTGGGGGACTTGGATGTGGCTGGCTGTGTGACTCCTCCGACTCGGGGGTGTTGTTTGGGGGATACCAGGGGCCAACAGGTGCAGCCAAGCTGTCAGCTTTGTGTGGGGGGATGTTGGTTAGTCCGCTGTGTTGGTGCCGTAGGCCTGTTAGGCGATGATGGTCAGGATGCGTAGGATGGTTGTCCCTTTCAGCCTGTAGTGGACGGTGACATTGTCAGATGTTGGGTCTGTGCGGCTGGTACGTTTCCTGGGGTTCCACTGTCTTTGTCTGCGCTGCGTCTGTGGTGGTCCGGGGTGGGGGGGGTGTTCCGGGTGTGGGTTGGGGTCCTGGTGTGGTGGAGGTGGGTGTTGTGGCCCTCTTGGGTGTCCTGGCCGCATGATGGGTGGCTCCATGGCATCTGTTGCACTTCGGATGTGGCCCTGGGCTGTGCTCCCTTTTGTGGTGCTGGCTGCCGTCCGACTTTACACCAGGTCAGAGCAGGTGAAAATTTCCTGGTGCTAACGCGCCTTATCGCCTGTTTTGTGTTTTTATCGCCGATGTGGCTGGTCGTTGTGAATGTTGAGGTGTGCTGTTGTCTCGTCTTTTGGCACGGGAATGCCTACTCTGCATCTCATTAGCGATATTTGCGGGGGTCCTCTGTGGAGATGTTTTTTGCGGCTGCTATCGCGGGTAAACTGGTGCTGTGGGCTGTTAACACCGGCTTGTGAATGGGGAGGTAAATTTATCACGACTTTGGCTGCGATAACGTGCCGTTAATTCGGCGATAGCTCCTTGTGAATATGCCCCTGGGTGGGCTGCAAAGAGCCAAACAATATTTCTACGAGGGAAGGGTGTAATCTTCCCTTTAGAAGGAGATTATGGTGTGAGAGAGTGATGGTGCTTGTGGTATGTGTGCTGTACAAGGTCACTGGTATGTCTGGTTAGGCAGTGTGAATTCATTGGTGCCCTTTCTTTAGCCCCAAATGTTACAGTGCTGCAAAGACACTTCCTAGGCAGTGGGATATCCATTAAAAGCATCAAGATAGAGTTAGAGAATGCCTAGGTGGGCTTGGGGAGCAGCATGCACGAATAATTGTTCTAGGCCAGATGAGGAGTGAGTTTGCTTGAAGATTGCCTCGCTGAGCTTGAGAGAGTTCATGGCTCCAGGTGGAGGTCTCATCTAGGGAGGGCCTCCCTGCGCTTTAGAAGAAGCACTGCTCACCTGCGCTCCTGGAAGCTAGCCCCCCCCCGGCCTAGCATCGACTAACCTCTTCAAACAGGCTGGAGGTTGCCTGAACTCTTCTGGCTCCACAGATACGGAGGGCTATATTTAGCAAAGGGTTGCGGCGCTTTTACACCACGCCATGTGGTACAAAAGCGACGCAACCCCTAAGATGCGACTTATCAAGCCAAGCAAGGTCCCTTTGCGTGGCCCTGGGTGGCTTTATAAACCCAGAGTAACACGACGCAGCGCAAAAACGCTGTGTTGAGTTACTTTGGCCCAGATTTACATTTTTCATTAAATTTTCATTCCCATATTGGCCATTACTGGTAGACCTGGGAATGCACCAAAATGCTACGCCTTCCCAAGGGAGGCGTAACAAGGAGAAATATGTTTATTTCTCCAGTTTTTTCCCCTTTCTCATTCTGCAGCACACATAGAAAGAGGAATATACTTTAAGGGAGTGTTTTTGTGCAGGCAGGTGTCCTTTCCTCCACTTGCTTGCAATGCAGGCACTCTTGCACCTTGGTGCAAGAGTGCCTGTGATGGCGCTAGGCTGCACATTGTGTGCCAGCGCTGGGGAAAGGCAGTAATGTGCTGTATTTTGATAAATATGGCACATTCCTACCCTTTTCAGAAACGCAGCGCAGCAAGGTGACTTGCTGCGCTGCGTTACATTTTGATAAATATGGCCTGAGAGTTGCAGAACAGAGCAGTCTATGGGCAGCAGAGGACTAGGGACCATGTGTAACACATTATAGTCCAAGGCGTCTTGTTCTAACTAATACTAGACGATCAGAGACTAGTAGGAAGGTAATGTGGGTTCGAAACATCTTATCTGAAGAGCAACCCAGTTAGAGTTCCCCCTGGATAACACTGAGGGATGGAACTTTCCAGGTAATCCGCAGGTCCACGCTCTGAGGTCCACAAGTTCTCTCTACTCCCTTCGGATGCTCTAGGTTAAGAAGGAGCTACATTCCTACTGAAAGTGGGTGTCAGACCCTTGCCTGCACCTCAATTAGGGCCCTAATTCTGTCCCCTAATGAACTGCTGTGAGGGCAGTAATGAATTTTGAAGTGACTCACTTTCCTCTATCTGTATATTAGAGTAAGGCACTTGGATGTGCGGTGCCGAATCTGTGTACATGGAAAAACTCAAGATGATCTGTTATCGTGCTGTGGCAGGGGCTTATACCTGGTGAGTACTTTAAGTAAACAAAGTAGCTTGGATTCTATTCTAGATGGCGAATCTAGTCATGACTGTGTTTAATAAGAAAAATATCTTCTTTTTATTAGCATTTCATACTGAACTTCTGCCTTTCTAAACACTGCAAACAACAGATGTTACTATTGACCAATTTAATGGTACTCAATTTACCGACCTCATAAGGATGGAACGGTGACTTGGCCTTCCCAGGATTCCATAGGTGACCTGTAAAGCACCGCATTTCTGAGCAGTGAGCTTTTAAATCATTGATCAACCCTGCCATCTCAAGGTTATCTGGGCACAAGCAGGAGGCACTGAATGGCTATTTTTTGGCGTAAAGGCTTAAGAATGAGTGTACCTTCACACACACGCAACACACACTGCAAGACACACAACTGTGGGCCATATTATCAAGAACGGCGATAACATTATCGCCGCTTTAGCAGCAGGAAACTGCCGGTAAAGCGGCGATAAGGGGCTTGATAATATGCCCTATAGAATTCCAATAGAAGCCCAGGTTCTGGTGTGAAGGACATCAAACCTGGGCTTCTATTGGAATTCTATAGGGCATATTATCAAGCCCCTTCGCCGTTCTTGATAATATGGCCCTAGATATTTTATAGGGAGCCCCTTTCTATTCACTGATACAGATGCAATGTCCTCATTTTCTTCCCCGGAATGGAAGGGGACTTTGCCCTTCCTTGTGGCCAGCGTTGTCACTGAGAGCCAGCAAGAGGACATGGGCTACACCATTGACATTCCAATTCAGCCCTAAACATACACATTTCCAAACTGAATTGTGGAGGAATTTAGAAGTATTTGCCTGTTTTCGCATAAATATAAGATGCCACTGCCATTATTCTTGTTCATGATAACTCAAACTACCAGATGTGCCCACCTCTGAGCCTTAGATGCGCCGAGCCCTGGCACTCAAGACGTAATAGTCTGAAATCCAGCCTGCCCAGTCACAGCTGTTTCCTGTTTACATTCTTGTTACTCGTGAAGGCCGTCTATTAACTCTCTTGAGCACAGCTAGGCACCTGCTTGTTGTCATGGTGAGAATGTTGTCCTGTGATCCATTCTGAAACTGACTGTGTAGTCGGATATATGTTTGAGCTCTGCCTTGTAGCAGGGAGCCCCGCTCCATTTCCGGTGGAGGTTCCATCGCTGATGTAAAGGGGGGTCCCCCTGTCGTTCAGCTCTGACTCACAGACTGTGTTTTCCAATAAGAACTTTCAGGCTCAACGGAAAATGTGAGCCTGGGGTTTCCTCAGCAGTTTTGTCAGTGCCCACAAGTTGTACAGCCACATCTGTGCTGGCGGGTGCAGGTGGAGGCACACTCACTCGTTTTGGGGGACCTGGACTTATTTTTCATAATCGCACTGTTACCCAGAGAGAGAAACCAGAAAAAATACAAAGTAGGAGGAAGAGAAGGTAGGAAAACCGTGACAAAGGAAGCAAACATGGATGAAAAAGAACTTGGAAGTGTGAGCTAAAAGAAAGGAAGTGGGGGGAGGGAGAAGAAAGAGACGCGAGGCGCTACTAAAACTTAGAATTAAGTGGCCTTGACATTCGACAACATTGACAGCGGGCTCCTACGAAAGCCTATCAGAATCTTGCACTTAGTTTTTGTTTTACAAAATAGGCACCCAATATATTCCAAAGAGCTTCATGATTAATCATATATGAGTTAAAAATGTCAACAAATATGCAATAGACTTTGATGTCTTTTAGCAACTCTTTGTAAAATGGCAAACTGTTGGGTGCACACTTAGGAAGGCGGTCATTTAGACCACAGATAGATAGATTAATAGATAGATAGATAGATAGATAGATAGATAGATAGATAGATAGATTTTAGTTAGCACAATTAATAAAAAATAATTGGATTAGAACATTATCATACATATACATTCATACAGCTTATAAAATATTAAACAAGTTCAACACTAATCAGTGGGAAGCAGCAACCATAAGAAGCCACAACTAGGAGTTCAGAGCCTCAAGTGATGGGCATTCGCCCTGCTTTCTTACTGAGGTCCGCCTTTTCTGCATTAAATCATAGCCAATAACTAAGATGTGGTTGGCAAGTCAGAATGAAGCACTCTGCAGGAGAAAAAAGGGGGCGGAATTAATTTGAAAAGTCTGAAAGCGGTATGAAACATTGAAAACT
Source organism: Calotriton arnoldi (assembly GCA_963921515.1). Lineage (NCBI taxonomy): Eukaryota > Metazoa > Chordata > Amphibia > Caudata > Salamandridae > Calotriton > Calotriton arnoldi. The sequence goes on from CAWUFW010002537.1 coordinate 1,840,985, forward strand.
GATTACAAAGTAAGATTTGAAACACTGTAAGGTTAAAAACGTGCACTTCTGCAAGCCCATTAAATACATAGTTTGTAATAATAAAATTGAGGCCCAATCCACCAGTAAATTGACCGAAGGATGTCACTCAGGTACTAAAGATCAAGGTTTTGAATGCAATACCACAGTAATTTAGATCCTTACTGAACCATTCATAAAGCTGATTATTATCTCAAAGGCCAAGGATACTTACAGTCATCAGAAATGTCAAGAATCTTGACGTCAGTTGCATGGATTCTCCCTGTCGGCAGGCTTCCAACGCCTCATTACAAGTACGCATGTTGAGGATTCTAAACATCGCCCTTAACCAAAATTTTCTGTGTGGAGAAAACTTTTCACTGATACACACGATGTGGATTAGTGATTCTGTAGAATAATTACATAAGGGGCATGCGAGATCCGTAGATCCCTTCAGTCTACCATATCTATAGCCTTTTAACGGAATCAGGCCAAATCGTAGTCACATCAGCTGGTGTTTCTGCGGCTTCAAAAGAGGTGAAGTTAAGTCTGTAGGCAGTCGCAGAGGGTCGTAAATGTGAGCACCCAGATACCGTGTGCGCATTTTGCCAACTCCTCCAAATCAGCCAGGGCAGAGATGATTTCCGCCAGCTTGGTGAGTGCTCTTGCTGGTAATTTGGGGGGAAGAGAGGCTTCAGAAAGATCTGTTGTATCCAGATTGTGTAATGCCTGCTGTAGGCGAGTGTTCCAAGCTGAACCTTCATGTGTTATTTCTCACCGTATAAACCTCTTGAGAGATCCATCAGGGGCCATCGTCGCTTTGCCGCAATAGCACAGAATTCTAGCCATAAACATAAGATTTTGTCCCAGGAGATTGAGTTCTAATCCAATCTGAGCTAACCCGTTGCATGAAGGCAGATGGAAAATGTGTCGGAAGCAGTTGCACTGCTCCCTATCCAGCCAAGCGGCGAGTTTGTTTGGCAGTGCAATGGCACCATATGATAATGTGGGTATTAGTTTGGTGGTGATCGCTCTTCTTACTGCACTTGTATCAGGGCAGGCCAGATTCTTATATAAGTCTAGGAAAACTCCAGTTAGTGATCGAGAGATGATTTTACGGAATTCATATGGATGAGCTCACACCTTCTCACATCCACCCATATCCCCAAGTATTTGTATGATGGCGATCTCTCTAACTACACATTGTTCAAGGCCACAGAACCCTTTTCAATTCGTTTTCCGCTACAGATCACCAGCTCGGTTTTGTCCAAAAGAACGGTGTCATCGGTGTATTGTAGCGCCTGAATTTTCTGACCGGCAAATTTAGGTAGAAAGACTAAGACAGAAGCCAGGGCAGCCGGCAGGTCTGCTAGGTAGAGATTGAACAATACTGGCACCATGACCAGTATGGGAAACCAAAGCAGCTCTGGCAATTTTGTCGGACCAGCCCCCAACCCCGGAGGGGGGGGGAGGGGGTGCGTGAAGCACTACTGCTAAACAAAACCGGCCCCCAGCACTGCTGCTTTTGTTATTGGGTTCCGACAATGCAGCATCACTGCAAAATCGGGCCCCACCACTCCCAAACCGGCCCCACCCTTCCAGGCTCTTGGGCAAATGTCCGATGCCCGCCACGGCCAGTCCGGCTCTGACTGGCATGAGGATACAGCCTTGTTTCAAGCCTATGTTGGTTACAATGTTTTTTGAGGTTGTCCATGTTGGTGAAACTCTAATGTTCACCCACGTGTCCGTGTACAGTTATCACCCTTAAGAGGTCTGGTGCGTGCAATGCCCCATTTCTATAATTTCTTACATAAGACATCTTTGACAACACTGTCGAAGGCAGTGGCAAAGTTGATGAATGCTGCGTACAGTTGCTTCCCTTTTTTTTTCATTGAATCTCCACTCAGTGTTGTAAGGCAAAAAAGATTATCCTCAATGCTGCAAACTTTTTGTATTGTGGGTGAAAAATATCACCCCTATGGAAATAAAAAAAATTTTTTTACAGAGTTTTATATAGCGCGAACTTGACCCGAATCGGGTATCAGAGCACTTTACATAGCACCAGTTGCATTACATGAGGACACATTCATTTTTGTTAGGCACGGGGAGATTAAGTGATTTGCCCAGAATCACAGGATGTTCAGCGTCATTGCCGAGACTCGAACCCAGTTCCCCAGATTTGAGGTTGACCGCCCTAGCCGTTACGCCTACATTTGCATTGGTGATTGGGTGGGTTTTGTGTAACCAGTATTTGTACCATGTTTAAATGTGTCATATTCACACCCTGTTTTGTTAATTTTGTACTTACTGTTACCACCATCGAAAAGCTTGCGAGGACAGTGCCAGGGCACCCCTTTTTAGGGGGTAAGTGCTCACTGTATAAATTGCAAATCATCATCAGTAACTTTTGCAAAATGCATTTCACTTACTCAACCATTAACCAGCAACAGTACAAAAACAGTTGTGCCCAAATAAGTCTAAATGATTGTTCCAGTGCAATGTACTTTGCAGCTTAGACAAACTCCTCTTTCATCAGATTTGGGGAAGTACTGAAACAAATTAAACAATGTCAGTGATTATCCATCACACTTTCACTTCCACACCTCCTGAGAAAGTATAAAAGAAGCTTGCTGACTGGCTACCTCCAGTTATTAGATTGGTACAAGGAAACAGTTCCCTATTTACTAAGACTATAAAAACTTGATACAAGTTATTTGGCACAGAATGAGTTGCATTGATGGGCTTGGAACCAAATAATGATTTGAGCCCATTCAAATTACAAATGTATTAGAAAAATGCTTCAAACAATAATCCAAGGCTTATGAGAGCAGATATCAGTTCCAAGTGATAACATAGGTGACCTGAAGGTCAGTGGCAGTAAACATCAACAACTAAGATTGCATAGGCTTGGCAAAAATTCAGGACTTTTAGAAGATTCTCCCCAGCTTCCCTCTCTTCTCTTCCATTCATCCTCACTTCTCCTCCGATACCACCCTTGGTTGCCTGTAGGCCGCAGGAGTTGAAGTTGTGTAGACAAGCAGTTATGTGTATTTCTAAATTGTTAGTGTGTGCAAGGAATGCTGACAGGCTTGCTGCCTGTGTAGGAACATGCTGTGTGTAAGGGAAGCTTGTACTGCAACTACCAGTACTGTTCTTTTTCTGTGTCTCCAAGGATGCCTGCAGTACTGCTGAACATGTTGCAGCTGTCTTTGAGCTAGACGGGCACCTCTGTTGTCGGCTTTGTGCGTAATGGAAGCTGGTTCTGCAGCATGTTTGATGTGTGGGTGAGGCTTGCATTGCTTGCCCAGGTATGTTCTTGTTCTATGAAAAGCTTGCACAAGTGCTCCCTGTATTGTCTGTTTTATTTGTGATGGGAAATGCAGAATTGTTCCTCTCTATGATGGGCCTGTGGTATGTGAGCAAAGCTAGAGCAGATGCTGCCTCCTCAGTGAGCATGGAAAACTAGTATTGCTGTTGCCTGGGCTGTGCCTGTCCTGTATGTGAGGGATGCTTGCACTGTTGCTATCCAGTGCTGTGTCTGTTCTCTGTGAGTTAAACTTCCATGGCTATTCCCTGTACTCTGCCTGTTTCATGTGTGAAGGAAGCTTGCATAATTGAAAACTAACCAATGAAACGCTGAAATAATAGCTTTGGGGCCTGATTTATGAGGCCCTTACACCGCCATTGCGTCACTTTTTGTGACGCTGTGGTGGCATAAAAAATGTGCCACACTGCGCCATATTTACAAAGTGACGCATCTAGGTAGATGCGTTACTTTGTAAACCCCTGTGCTACATTATACCTGTGACGATATAATGTAAGCAGAGTGGGCTTTCTGGTGCATAAAAAGAGTCGTATAAGTATCGCAGTGAAATCTATGAGATTTCACTGCGACACTTCTAGGACGTCACTGTGTCAAATCCTTATGCCTGCCTCACAGCAGGCGTAAGGAGTGACGCAGGCCCTTTTACATGGGGCTTACCCCTTGTGAAAGGAGATATTGCTGGAGTTGCATCTGTTTTCAGACACAGCCCAGAAATGCTCCACTTTTGCGCCTACAGATACATCAGGAATACTGACGTATCTGTAAATCCTTGCGACATGGAGCACCATATAGTAAATACAGCGCATCCATGGTGTAGCAAGGAGGGCGCACTGAAAAGTGTTGCATCGCTGTTTTCACGCAGTGATGCAATACTTTTTATAAATAAGGCCCTTGGTTTTTATCTTTTATGACGCACTACAGTGAGATGTTTTACAAGTAGTGTTTCTGTATTATGCTTCTGAAATCCATGCAAGAAGGTGCTGTCTGGATCCTGAAAGATCTCTGTAACATGATGGACAGCTCTTCTGTCTGACTGAGCCCATACCTGTTCGGTAACTAGAGGGCTAGGTTCGCTGGCAGATGCCTGAAACCAGTAACTTCTCTGTAACCTAAAGTGATAGTTAAGCTGTCAGAAGACTGAAGCTATAGGATTGCGTTTAACCTAAGGGTAATTTGCCATCTTCGGGGTGAGCTGGTGTGATCTTTGTACCAGAAAAATTTGCAGATAGCTGGTTGACTAACTTTTCGGTTTCCCTGTCTCATTGTGAGTTTATATGATTGCGAACATCAGATATTATGCAGGTCAGTGCAGATGAAGCCTTGGTACTTTTTAATCACACATTACACAGCACATACAGTACCTCAGTCGGAGATATAGTGTTTCCCTTTCCATCCCTTTATTAACTGCATTGAACACTTCCCACACATTTGCGGTCAGTTGACAGTAAAAATCCCATGTTCCTCAACACACAACACCTCACTCAGACATATTGTTTCATTTTGCACAGTTCTGATGCTTGACTAATCAACAAATAACACACACCAGATGTTGGCATAGTCAAAGCCAAGTACCACGCATCAGGGGTTAGACTAACGCACTTTAGTGCCAGTGTCTCCATCACCGCACTCAAATGCATTAGTCACGGTTCGCAAGCTTCTTGCCTCACTGTGGGGATCAATGACATGTTGTGGTTCCATAAAAGCAGCCATTACACAGTGCTTTATTGCACTGCTGTGGTGCTATGACTGCAGAGAGAATTAACATCTACATGGCATGCTGGCAGGGCCTGGGGGAACTCACTCGTTGCTATGGTGACCCGGGGCTGGCTGGCGCAGTCTCAAACTTCTAGCTGGATTGTATCGGCCTCTGCACGGCAAAACAAGTTGTCAGGTGAGGGTCCGGGAGCTCTCTGAGAATCACATGATGTGGCACTGATCATCGGCTGCCTTAGAGTCAGGGCCGGACTGGGAACCCAAAGTAGCCCTGGCAATTTTCTCAGTCCAGCCCCAGGGGAAGCACTGCCTGGTCCAAGGAGGCTGGAAACGCTTGCTTGCTGCTTTTGTTACTGGGGGCTGATAGTGCAGCACCGCTGGAAAAACAGCCCCCAGTAACAAAACCAGATCCCACCACTGCAAACCCTGCCCCCACCCTTCCAGCCCTCTGAGAAACACAGAATGCCCCCTGCGGACAGTCTGGCCCTGCTAGGAGATTAAGAAACAGCAAGAAGTTTCTTGGTCCAGGCAGCAGCACTAGTGATTGTTTTATTTGTCTCTGCAACACATGCCCAGACAAGTGGCATCACAGCTTGTGTGACCCTGTGAACACCGGGGTAGTTAGTGTCAGTTAGAGTCTGTCAGCAGCAGAGAGCGGTGAAGGGAGGACGTGTGATTGTGTAAAGAATTAAAAGGGCATGGCAGCACCAGTTCCCGGGGATGATCGAGGCCAGCTAACCTAACAGAGGTAACATTGCTCACCCGAATAGCATACATGAATGCGCACTCTCAGCTCTGGGTAAGGTTTGTACCTGAACAAAGCTTTGTGTGTAATCTGTGCAGAATTAAAATGCGCATGCATGCAGTGAATGGCCACTAAGGCCGTTGTTTAATTACAGTGCAGCCCAATTATTTTACTAGGTGTCTCTCATAAGAAGGAGATGTGTTGATATTATGCTTGGTTCAGATTGTCGTAGAGTGAATCTGCCAGCCGACAAAAGCCCCCCTCAACCTGGTGCAGGGGACTAACTTCTCTTCCAGGTATGAGGCAGAGAGCTCCAAGGATCTCCTCTGAGCATGCACACACACCCCTTGGTACCTGCATGGTAGATTGTAACACTCCTCAGTCGCTGCTGTGCTGTTTCACACCTCTCTGTTTTTGTCACAGCCATCGCTGTGGAGCCTGCAAATGGAAGAACATATAAGGCATGTTCACAGGGCCTAGAAGCCTGCAGCTGGCAGAATAAGAGCTGTTGGGGGAGAGGGCTCTAGGTGATCAGTCATTTTAACATCAGCACAAAACTGCAGAAATCCCTTCCAGATCCTGGTTCAACAAAGACCTTAACAAGGGAAGACGACAACTGAGACTGACTGAACAAACCTGGAGAAAACAACTCTCTCTGATCCATCTCTCTCTCCTCCATGCTGAACGCCTAAAATACAAAAAACATATCTACAGAGAAAAATCTTCCTTCTTCCAAGCCCAAATTGAACACTCCTGAAACAGATCTAAAGACCTTTTCAACATAATGAAACACTAAACCTCATCTCTCCCACAACATTCAATTGTCGCCTCTACCAAGCGCTGTGAAGAGTTCACTAAATTTTTCTCAGATATAATAACAAACATCATACTCTCTCTAGACCCCACCACCTCTTCTCCTGCTTCCAAAGATGGCCCTACTACCCAAGATAGCACTCTCCTCTCTACTTCCCCAACCAATGATCCCCCCATACTCACCTCCTCAGAGAACAATTACACCAACAACAACCACTTACAAATGAAAAACACTGCAACCTGGACCAAGTTTGAAAACATCTCTGAAAAGAAAGTCCTTGAAATATTTTCATGCATGAAGCCACCATCCCATCTCTCTGACTCTCTTCCTTCTTCTCTTGTCAAAAATCTCAGACACATCATCTCCCCAACTTAGACTCAAATCATTAGCTCCTCCTTATCCAGTGGCTCTATGCCGGCCTCGCTTAAACTTGGCCAAGTCAACTCGCTCATCTCACAAGCCAGACACCGACCGAACGAGCTAAATAACTACAGACCTATAACCAACCTCCCTCTCCTTGACAAAACTATGGAAAAATGTGTACTTTCCCAATTCAACAACCACATTGAAAAATTCAACCTACATGACACCTTCCAATCCGAGTTCAGGAAAGGCTGGAGTATGGAGACTGAAATCCTGAACATCACTGACAACTTACACTGATCTCTTGACAACGGTGAGGCCTGCCTCCTAATCCTCTTGGACCTCTCAACGGCCTTTGATACCGTTAACCACAACATTCTCCTAAACACCCTCTCACAGCATGCTGGCATCAACAGGACTGGCCTGCAGTGGTTCACCTCATACCTGAACCAAAGATCCCAAGTGATCAAATTAAACAATGCCACCTCACCAGCAGCATTAGTCCTACAAGGAGTTTCCCCAGGCTCAATCTTGTCCCATGCCCTGTTCGACATTTACATGGAACCCCTTGCAATTATCCTGAAACAGGCCAGAATTGCTTACCATTTCTATGCTGATGACATCCAACTCTACATAACAATCTCATCATCCAAAGACATCCAACACCTAAACAACACTCTCTCCTTGGTACAAACCTGGGTGACCAACAACCACCTAAAGCTCAACACTAACACTGAACTCTTCATCCAGCCTAAAGGAAAGTCATATCTTATCCGCAACTGGCTTGACAATTTAAATGCACTAAACTGTAAACTATCTATCTCTGACTCTGTTAAGTCTCTATGGATTATTCTTGACAACAACTTGAACATGAAAGGCCACATTAATACCTCGGCTAAAAGTCCCTTTTACATGCTGAAATTCCTAAAGAAAATCAAACCCTTCATCCCCCTTGAAGATCTAAAAACTGTAGTGCAATACCTAGTACTCTCCAAGCTGGACTAGGGCAACGCAACTATCACAGAAACTAAAAAAAAAACACCTTCTACCTATGAAATCCACACTCAACGCAGCGGCCAGACTTCTCTCTGGGGAGAGGCAATATACCCACATCAATCCCACACTTAAGAAACTCAACTGGCTACCAATCGAAGAGAGAAGCATATTTAAAACTGATTGCATACCCCATAAAGCTCTCTACACTGGATATACAAGTTACCTAGCTACTATTTCCCCACATATTTGTTGCTGTATGGAGGCATTCCATCCTTCTTGTCTATTCCTTGTAAATGCTATCTCTACATCTTCCTTGTGTATTCATTGTAAATACTGTCTGTACAAACCTTGTAAAGCGCTCTGATGCCCTCGGTTCAAGTCCGCACTATATATGTTAGTGTTAGTAACACATATATAGTGCATAATTACCATCGGTCTCTTAGAGCTAATCTAAGGGTTAGAAAGCATCTTGCACCAGCTATAATTAGAAAGAGACAGCCAATCAGATTCTACCAAAGGCCTGTTCAAAAAGAAAGGTTTTCAATCTCTTACGAAATGGAAGGAGAGCGATTTCTCTTCGCAAACCTTCCGGTGATCCATTCCAGATCTGAGGTATCAGACCTGAGAAGGCCCGATCGCCCGAACTCAAATATAAAACTCAAAAATAAATAAATAAATCAAGCTGCAAACTTTTTCTAATGAACCATTACTATTGTATATTATTTATGTATTGAATGTATACTGTGGAGAATTTAGAATGATGAACTGTTTATCTTGATGGCTTTTATCTGCACTATTATGGTATTTCTTCACATTCGAATAAAGTGATAAAGAAGAAGAAGAACTCTTAAAATATTAATTATGATATAGATTGCACTAGCACCGTATACATTGTTGTACACTGCTCATTACAACTGACTTGTCCCCTATATGTAAATAGTGTCCTAGAATGAAATCTTTTTATAATATTCATTTAAGGTTTTTAACCAAATATGCTGCCATTAATTTTATCTCATGAGATTCTTAAACAACTCTCTGTATTATATGATCTTTTCCTTTTTTATTGTACAGAGGATATTTTATTGTATATATGTTATTCGATGCTTTTATGACACATGCTGTCGAATAAAGCTATTTGAAATGAACTAAATATTTAGTTCACTCGCAGTGCAGTGTGCATGAGTCTGACAACTTTGGCTAACCCTGCGTTTTACTTGAGTTATTTGCATTTTGCCAGTGCTCTTACCATCTAACCCCCTCCTCGGACTTCCCCATGATAATATATATAAAGGGCTCAAAAGTACCAGCATCTGAAAGTAATGCTCATGTTATGTAGCCTTGCATAAGATCTTCAGGAGCCCTGTCACTGGTTCAATGTCTTTTCTAGACCGTAATATTGTACAAGAGATGGTAATATCTTAAATTTTTCACATTACGTGAACGTGACTACTTTGGTCAGCCCGCAATAAAGTGTCACACAGAGTGTCAAACTAGAAGCATTGAAATGTCACACATAACCTTCCGGAAAGATGCAGAAATGTCTCACATTAGCAAACTGAAAACTTGGTAGCTATGAACACTTTGCGGTCCGCAATCATAAGTCCCCGATACACTTAACACTTTATTTGGGCATATGATATTTCACTTTACACCATTTTGATGACCACTTACAAAAAGACGCCCTACGGAAGCACATGAGATCGCCCACACCCTGGTCGTCTTCAATCGCACCCAAACATATAACATCTCCCTTGAATATATACTTTTTGAGTCTGCACTAAAAAACTGCAGTGTCCATAAGCATCAGAACACATATATGCACTCACCCCCAAAAATGGTATATTTCACCAGCCAGCGTTCTACTTTTGAACAGTCTTGCCATGGTCCTTCTGAGAGTGCGCAGACGCAGCCATGACCAGGCCATGAGCCATCACGCAGCACGCGGTCTAGTCTTCTCAACCGCGTCCTTTGCTCTGGAGACCACGCTCATACTGGAAGATCGCGGAGCTTGCGGGTTTGGCGTTCAGGCATGATAGAAATAAAAGCCTCGTCTCAAGGCCACTCTTTTGAGTGCTATATGGAAAAATTACTTGTTCTTACTGACCATGCTGATATATGTCTGTTAAAATTCTGTCTTCTCGTCTGTTGTCTCACTGTCAGCCCGACTCGGGCGCTGGTGCTTGCTAGTTTTCAATACCTCCTAGTCTCCTGGCTCTTGGGGAGCCCTGGTTCTTGCACATTTGTTCCTCTGCATCATCGCTCTGCAGATGGACCTTGGGGACCATCAATAGAAAGTAAAACACTTACCAGCACTGGACTGTTGCTACTAATTGGTAAGGTGCAATGTACAAATGTGATATGAAGAAGGGCTTACACTAATGGCTATCTGTTCTTGAGCATCATCACTTCTGACGTTTTGTTGAAGTTCCTGAAACTAGAAGGGCGCACTATATGAGAAAGAGAAAAGTGCCTTTTTGCAAGACTGTTGTTCTAAAGTTAGTTTTTTTGAACATTTGGAGCTCTAAGGAAATTTCCAATACTAATTAACTTTTGGGAGTACATAGGGAATTAGGTATAATGCCCTGGATCCTTTGCATGGTGTAAGGCCCTCCCTCTGTGGGTAAATAGTTAATAGAAGGATTCCTATAAGGGAAGTCACTAATGTTACTACATTTTCCCAGAGTTACCCATTGATGGTATTGTTTGTTTTCTCTAGGGATCATCATGCCTATATACTGTTTTCCTCAACACCAAAGCCTTAAGTTGGAAAGAGTCTTTGGTAAGCTGAATTCAGGGGAGGTAAACAGGATTATTTTTTAGACTTGTCTCAGAAGCACCTTCTACTTATCCTTTTCTTTTCTATTTGTTATACACACACAGACACACTCCGCAGTGACCAGAGAGGGAACCAGTGTGAAGTACCTGTGCTCGGAAGGATCCGGCTAGCAGAGGACGTTGTCTCTTCTTTTATCCACTTCCCCTTTCCCCTGAGTACTGGCACAGGTTGAGTCTTCTGTCGGGATTCGGACGGAGTCAGTGGTAGGGTGGCACTGGGAACCAGCTTCTGGGATCACAAGCTGAATTATAAGGTTGGTATATGATGGGATGGTGGATGGATAGAACTATGTCATGAATCTGTTTTATTTGCTGAATTGTAAGGTTTGAATATGATGGTGTACGGATAGACCATGATATGGATCTGTATTCCTTGCTGAATTATAAGAATTGTATATAATGGTGTATGCATAGAACTATAATATTAATATGAATTATTTGCTAAATTATAAGGTTTGTGTGTTATTATGGTGTCCTGTTGGTGTCTATTTAAAGTTTTTTGGCTATTTGTTTTAAGTAATATTGTTTTATGAGGTATGAGGATTTTTTTATTTGTGTTTAATATTTTGAGGAGTGTATACAGGAGTGAAATCTAAGTTGAGTTAGTAGGCCGGGTGAGGTAGTTTAGAAGGTGGTAGAACCAGTGGCGGCTCGCCGAGGGAGTGCTGCGGGGTGGTGGGGCGGGGGAAGGGCAGGTTGGGGGTTAGTGGAGTCCGACATACGACGGACAGGAGTAAGGTAAGTAATGAAATAAATAAAACAATTTAACTTGCGCGCGCTGCATCACCAACTCGGCGATGCAGCGCGCGCAAGGTAAATTGTTTTATTTATTCCATTACTTACCTTACTCCTGTCCGTCGTATGTCGGACTCCACTCCCCCACCACCCACAGCACTCCCTTGGCGAGCCGCCACTGGGTAGAACTTTAACTTGTAATTTCTCAGTTTTCTTTAGTTTGGAAAGCTCTGCTCTAAATAATTGTTGTGAGAGTAGTAATGAGTTTTGGAGTGACTTACTCTCCTCTACTTATACGTTAGTGTGAGGCACTTGGATGTACTCAGCTGAGTCCCCGTACATGGGACTAACAAAACTATCTTCTATCATGTTGTGACAGAGGTTTATACCTGGTGATTACTTTCATACTACACTTCTGCCTTTTCTAAGCACTGTAAACAACAGATGTTACTATTGACTAATTTAATGGTTCTTTATTTAACCGACCTTGTAAGGATGGAAAGGTGAATTTGGCCTTCCGCGGATTCCAGTATGACCTGTAAAGCACCGCATTTCTCAGCGGCGAGCTTTTAAATCATTGATCCATCCTGCGATCTCTTGGCATAAATACTTGCAAACAGATATCAATTCACACAAACACTACCACACACAAACTCTAAGACACACAATTGGATAATTTATTGGGAGCCCCTTTCTATTTCCTGATCCAGATGCACTGTCTTAATTGTCTTCCTTGGAATGGAAGGGGACATTCATTGCCTTTCCTTGTGGCTTGTCACTGGGGGCCTGTAGGAGGGTGGGCTACATCCTTGACATTATAAACCAGCCCAAAAGATTTCCAACTGAATTGTGAGGACTTTAAAGGCATTCACCTGTTTTAGTGTAACTGTTAGATGCACTGTGTCCTGGCACTCAAGAAGTAAATGTTTGAAAACCAGCCTACTCAACCAAAACGGTATAAACTTGTGTTACTCATGAAGGTTTTCCATTCTCTTGAGCTCAGCTAGGCACCTGTTTGTTTTCTTGGTGAACATTTTGTTCTGTGATCAATACTGAAACTGACTGTGCAGTAGGATATCTTTCAAAGCTCTGATTGTATCAGAAGCCCTGCTGAATTTCTGACGTATGCTCTATTGCTGATGGGTGGGGGATCCCCTTGTCGGTCAGCTCTGTTTTTTTCCAAAAAGACGTTTCAGACTCAACTGAAAATGTGAAACACAGTTGTGTCAGTGGTCACGTGTTGTATAGCCACATCTGTGCTGGTGGTGGGCTCAGGAACTCGTTTTTGGGGTCTAGGACTTATTTTTCATCATCACATTTTAACCCGGGCAGAAAGGCGGGAAAAGGAGATAGAAGATGGAAGAGAAATTAGAAAATCAGGACAAAGGGAAATTACTGGGATGAAAAAGAACCTGCATGTGAAAGCTAAAAGAAAGGAAGTGGGGGGGGGGGGGAACAGGCACAAGGTGCAACTAAAATTTGGAATTAAGTGGCCTTGATATTCGGCAACATTGGCAGCGGGCTCCTAAGAAAAGCTGTGGCTCTTATTTTTATTTTACCAAATAATGGCGCAGTGCCTAATTTGAGCTAGTGGTTTCCGGTGCTCGCCACCGGCTCTTAATTCTCAACACCGGCACTTATGATGGTCTGCCACATGGTGGCAGTGTTTATTCAATTTAGAGACGAGCACAACAAGGGTTGTTTGTCAATTCAGTATACCTTAAAAATGACTAATACCTGCCCCCAAACCTATCTTATAACTTTGGGGGGGTGGAATAATCTGAATTGCCGCACTTGAAGCAGTGTAATAGTAGTTGTGTTGAGACTGTCATGGGCAGCGCTGACAGGGGCAATGGGTGGTGCAAACTGCAGTGGACTCCTGACGAGGGTCCAATACTTATGTGTTTCACAAATTAAGCACTGAAGCACCCAATATATCCCAAAGGGCTCAATGATTAATCCTAGGTCAGTTTACATTTTCAACTAATATGGAACAGACTTGATGTCTCTTAGCCCCTGGATCACTCTTTGTAAAGTGGCAAACCTGTTGGGTGGACTCTGCCCTTTCGAACACCTGGGGGAGGAGGTCATTCAGACCGCAGTGTAACTTGTGGGTGAAAAAAAATCACCCCTGTGGAAAAAACATGTGTGCTGGTTAATGGATGGGTTTTGTGTAAGCAGTATTTGTGTAATTTTTTCACTGAGTTTGCATTTACTAAACCATTAACCAGCAACAGCACAAAAATGGGTCAAATACATTTGTGCCGATATGAGTCTAAATGACCCTGTTAATTACAAAAAAAACCTCCACAAAGTTTGACTCATGAACTTGAACCATTTTGTTTGCGCTTCTTAAGTGTCACGAGGTTACTCTTGGTCACTCGCAGGAGATGACACTCTCTTCTTTTAAGATCCAGCCTTGCTCGTTTCTTTCTTTCTGACTTCAGTGGCTGCTTTTATTGCCCTCCATGGCATCATTAATGAACCATATAACTATTTTTAAAACATAAGATGTTCTAACACCGGCTGCTTTGTGCAACAAACTGCTGCATTCAGATATATTAAAAGAGATCAAACTTTCATTCTTTAAGTCACATTCTTTTCTTTATTGATTATTTTCTATCAACTATTCCAATATTCAGCTTGTTGAAAGCACTTTATAGAGAGTTTTGTGAAGATCTGTCAAGAGCGGCAAAAAAGCCGGAGGGGGCCCCAAAAGTGTGTTTCCCTGTGTTAATTCCCTTAGGAAAACCCCTACTGCAACTAGAGCAAAAAACACATGTATGGAGTTTCATAAGCCGAGGATGAGGTGAAGCGGCCTAGCCCAACATTCAATCCATTTGTGCTTTGTGGAAATCCGTGCATCAGTTTTTGCACAAGAAAATAAATAGTGGTCCATTAAGATTAAACAATGTAGGGATATCTTGGCAATTTTAACTGTTGTTCTGAAATTTCGATTTCTGTCAATCACAGTTGAATTTCTGAGAATCATTCAACTTGCTTCCCCCTCTTCTCACATTTCACCAATCCTTCCCTACTCCCACTCTGCGATTCACAGATCCTATGAAGCCGTGGTCACCGTGCGACAAATGCGCACAAGCGCAACTCTCCGGAAGCTTCATCGACTGAAGCCACAGCCAGAGTGAATGATGTAGCATGGTGATTAACAGAAAATAAATGTGCACTGATTAATCGATTGCTGCAAAGGGAGTCTGGGGCAATGCACAATGCACCTTAGACAAATTCCTCTTTCATTAGATTTGGGAAAGCCCTCAAACAATGTCCATGATTATCCATCACATCTTCACTTCCGCATCTCCTGATAAAGTACCAACGAAGCTTGCCCTCTGACTGTCTCGAATTATTTGCTTAGTACAAGGAAATAGTTCCTTGTTTACTAAGACTAAACAAAACTGGATACAACTAATATGGTACAGAATGAGTTGCATTGATGGGCTTGGAACTGATTGATGATTCAAGCCCGTGGAAAGGACACATTTATTAGTAAATGCTTCAAACAATAAACCAAGGTACTCAAGGCTTATGAGAGCAGATAGCATTTCCAAGTGAGAACATAGGTGACCTGAAGGCCAGTGCCAGGAAACATCAACAAACTAAGATTACACAGGCTTTGCATAGATCAGGGACTTTTAGCAGATTGATTCTCCCAATGTCCCCTCTTTTCTCTCCAATTCATCCTCGGTTCTCTTCCACTACCACACCTGGTTGCTGTAGGCCGCAGGCTCGTTGCAGGGATTGGCGCTGTGCAGACAAGCAGCTATGTGGACTTCAAAATTGTCGGTGTGTGCAGAGAATGCTTGCACCTAGCTGCCTGTGGGCCAGATTCACAAAGGTAAGCTTACACTTTTTGTGTAACTTTACGTTTGATTTGGAATTCACAAAGCAGCATTTTAATAGTAAGTTTACGAGTGCGGAGACTCCGCAGTCGGGGCGGATAACTGCATATAAAAATATACAGCATGCTATCTTTTTATGTGCAGAGTTCTCCACCGCGACTGCACTCGTAAACTTACCACTAAAATGCAGTTTGTGAATTCCAAAACAAACGTAAACTTCCACAAAGGTGTAAGTTTACCTTTGTGAATCAGGCCCTGTGTGATGAACCTGCTGTGTGTGAGGGAAGCTTGTTCTCTAACTACGAGCCCTGTACTTTTTCAGTGCCTCTAGGGATGCTTGCAGTGGTGCTAAATATGTTGATGTATATGAGTTATACTGGCACCTGTAGTGTTGTCTGCGTCTGTGTAATGGAAGCTAGTTTTTGCTGCATGTTTGATGTGTGAGTTGCATTGCTGCAACCACGTACGGTCCTTGTTCTATGACAGAAGCTTGCACAAGTGCTGCCTGTATTGTGTGTTTTGTTTGTGATGGGAAGGGCAGAGGTGCTCCTCTCTGTGCTGTATCTGTAGTATATGAGCAAAGCTAGAACAGATGCTGCTTCTTCAGTGTGCCTGGAAAACAAGCACTGCTGCTGCCTGGGCTGTGTGTGAGAGATGCTTGCACTGTTGCTATCCAGTGCTGTGCCTCTTCTCTGTGAGTTAAACTTGCATGCCTATTTTCTGTACTCTGCCTGTTTCATATGTGAGGGAAACTTGCATTATTGAAAACTAACCTATGAAAAATTGAAATAATAACTTTGTTTTTTTCTTTTTTAGGAACTTTATTTAACATGTTCAGTCCCTAGATATAGATTCATTTGAAAGAAAGAAAAGAAATACATTACCTCATTACCGTCATGCAAACACTATTTTCAGGATAACCATTCCTGCCTCTACTATCGCCTGGCAGGTCGTCTGGATGTCCTAGAACATGTTTGCACCACATCTGTACATTGTGAACAGATTCTAAACACATCCCCTCACCTTGTGATCTTCAGGCTCCATGCCCATGGCACGCTTCCCCGTCAAATGTACCATCTCAGGAGGACGGGGAATCCCTCAAGTGCGTTTGATGTAGGTGTGGAAAGGGTTCCATGTCTTCTCATATCGCGGCATGGTGCCCCACACCTGGGCTGGCAATCTTTCCATTGCATGGATGTTCCACACCTTTGACCACCACATATCTAGGGTCAGCAGAGACGATGAGTGCCAGTGGTGAGCCACCACAAGGCTCGCAGCCAAGAGCAGTGAGCTAAGCATTCGGGCTGCAGAAGGAGCCAGTGGGGATAACCCCTCATCAGCCACTATTCCCATCAAGGCCAAACCAGGTTGCATGGGGAGGGTTTCTTTTGTGATGTCTCTAGTAAATTAATCAATCTGGATTTATAGAGCAGATCTAATCACCCATGAGGGTATCCAGAAGCTGAGGAAACCATGCTGCTGCGGGAGTGTTCATTTGAACATCCAGGTTGAGTCCTTTCCCGAATTCTAGCAGGGAGGATGAGGTTCGGAGGTCGAGGGAGAGGTTGTTCCAAGACTTTGCGGTGAGGTAGGAAAAGGAGCGTCCTCCAGTATTGCTACGATGGATGCGGGGGGGGTGTGTGAGAGGGAGAAGGAGGCGGAGCACAGGTGTCTGGAGGGTTGGTGGAATTGCAGGCAGTGGTTGATGTACGCTGGACCTTGATTGTGGAGCACCTTGTAGGCGTGGATCAGCATCTTGAATTGACATCTCATCTGAATGGGTAGCCAGTGAAGCTTCTTGATGTAGTCCAGGTGGCTAGTGATGAGGGCTTGAGTGACATTACGTCTGGTGTTAACGGGTAACCATTTGAAGTTTTTGCAGAGCATGCGAAGAGTGAGGAAGCAGGCAGAGTAGACTGCGTTGATCGTGGTGAGGTTGCTGTCCAAGATGATGCCAAGGTTGCAGGCCTAGTCTGTCAGATCGGGTGAGGGTCCTAGTTCGGAAGGCCACCAGGAAACATTCCACAGGGAGATGTTGTTCTGGATTATCAGTACTTCTGTTTTGTCTGTGTTGAGCTGTAGGCAGTTGTCTTGTATCCAGTCGACGATGATCGACATGCACATGCAGAAGTTGGCCATCGTGGTGGAGGGGTCTTCTGATAGCGAGAGGATGAGCTGGGTGTCGTCAGCATAGGATATGATGTTTAGTCCATGAGTTCTGACGATGTTTGCCAAAGGGGTCATGTAGGTGTTGAATAGTGTAAGACTGATGGACGAGCCTTGAGGGATGCCGCAGATTATGTTCTTGGGTTCCGAGGTGAAGGGAGGAAGGTGGATCCTCTGGGTTCTTCAGGTGAGGAAGGCGGTGATCTATCTGAGGGAGTCCCCTTGAATTCCAATGTGGTGACGCCTATTGATGAGGGTGTGGTGGGATACCATGTCGAACGCTGCTGAGAGGTCGAGGAGGATCAGGGTTGCTGTCTCTCCCTGGTTGAGGAGGGTTGTGATGTCTTTGGTGGCAGCAATTAGGGCAGTTTCAGTGCTGTGGTTGGTGCGGAATTCAGATTGGGAGGTGACTTAAAGATTGTTTTTCTCCAGGTGTTCCATGAGTTGGAGGTTGATGGCCTTTTTGAGGACTTTGGTGGGAAAAGGGAGCAGAGAGATGGGACAGTAGTTCTAGGGTTCGTTGGGGTCGGCGGGTGGTTTCTTGTTGAGGGGTTTGACTTCTGCGTGTTTCCACTCTTCGGGGAAGGTGGACGTGGTGATGGATGTGTTGAAGATGGTGGTGAGTTTGTTGCTGATCATCTTGCTCCTGAGGCTGATGATGTGGTGCGGACAGGGGTCTGTGGGTGCTCCTGAGTGGACGGAGTTCATGATGGCTGAGGTGTCTTCAGTGGTGAGCTGGTCCCAGGCGGTGAGCAGGTGGTCGGGGTTTGGGTCTGTGGGAGCAGGGAGGCTGAGTATGTCGGCGGCGGTGGGTTTGAAATTTTTGTAGATGATGGAGACCTTGTTGTGGAAGAAGTCCACTAGGGTGTAGCAGAGTTCCTCTGAAGGGGTGATGATGTTTTTGGTGGCTGAGGGGTTGGAGAACTCTCTAACAATGGTGAAGAGTTCCTTGCTGTGGTTGGAACTGGCTTTAATGCGGTCCGCAAGGGCACTCCTTTTTGCCTCTTTCAGGAGTTGGTGGTATTGGCTGAGGGATGTCTTGAAGGTGGCACGTTCTGTAGGCTCCTTGTTGATGCGCCATTTCCTCTCTAGCTGTTTGAAGTTGTGTTTGGTCGGTCTTAGTTGAGTGGTGTACCAGCTGGTCTGTATGGAGGATCTCTTGAGGCTGGTGGGCTTGATGGAGGCAACTCTATTGGCTCGGCGCACTCAGTGATCCAGGCGGAGAAGCTCTTGACAGCCTATTCCAGGTTGGTTGGGGTGTCCCGTGGGAGGTGATGAGTGCTTTGGTCCACTGCCTCTCTGAAACTTTGTTCCAGCTGCAGAACAACTCTGGAAAGTCTTCCAAAATGGCCTCGGCATGCGATTGATGAATTTGACGAGCAGAGAAAACTAGCCCCAAATCCTCAGCCGTATAGCACCCTACGAGAGTACCAGTGTCTCCTTTGGTCACAAGAAACTTGGTGAGTACTAACTTTTCTTCACTTTCAACTAACACCTCAATCACTCCTCTCAGGGTGATGGGATCGTGCCCCATATATGTGTAAATCTTCACCTAGGTCGGTACCAGCTGGGGGCATGGTGTTAACTTTTGAAATTGTGTGTCGTCCATCACATTCACCGATGCCCCTGTGTCGATCAATGTGGGCATCTTGACACCTTCAATAGTTATATGGCACAGGGGGGGCAGTCTTTTCCACTGCTTTTCACACCCACTAGGGAGACTGTGAATATTTCTTCATCCTCGTCATCCTCTCGAGGGCCTTGTGCTCCAACTGAGTGTCATCATGCTCATCATTCTCCTCCACAGCCAGGCGTCTGAGAGTGGGCCAACTGCAAGCACGAAGGCCTGACCCAGTCACGCGACTACCACTCCGACATACACGTGCAATATGGTTTAGCCGGACACACTTGAGACATGATTTCCCCTGCGCCGGGCAATCACTTGCCAACTTGTGCATGGCTCCACAGGACCCCACAGGACTTCTCACCTGACTGTGGACCACTTGTCTGTCTGACCTTGGCCGGTCTGCATTGGATGATCTCAACCTTCTCTTCCTTGACTTTTCTCATTCTTGGAGTCAACACCCCTGTTGCTCCTGATAGAGCGCTTACAGCACTCTAAATTGTAGGGGTGCACTATACTCCTGATACAAACGCACTCATATGTATTTTTGTCGTGTGCAGTGTTTTATGATTATTAAGATGCATTTATTCACGTCATATTAGTATTAAAATGAAGTGAGCATGTTTAAGTAGGATTTGCGTGTATTAGAAAACATAATTCCTGTATGTGTAATGTGCAGGATGAAATTATACTCATATAATGTAACTATGTTTAGTTTAAGTTACCCGATTTGTAGGCCCAAATTGTAGGTTGTTTTGAGTTTTGTTTCTCCTTGGTTGCTCAAGAATTAATTAAATGAATTCTGTTGTGCTCGAAGACAGTGTGTTCTCATCCTACTGCAGGTGCAGGAATTCGACCTCGTTATTCTTAGATTTAAGGAGATACCCGGAATGTCTTTGAAGAAGACTGCAAGGCGAGAAGGGAGGACGCCTTCCGTGCCTAGCCTATCTGGGAACCAAGGCCGCTGGAAGAAGAGTCGACTTAATTAAAGCTTCTGTGGAAACTTACTGAAAAATGTTGCAATGGAAAAGTTTTAACATGCCGTATTGTGGGTTGAACATTGTCTTTTTGTATGATGCGCAGGGACAGATTCGAGAGACTTCTGCCAGTTTTTGGAGGAGAAGGAGCATTTTAGAACGAGCTCCATAGCTTTAAGCTATCAGACCCATTTGACGTGAGTACTTCTTAGGAAGTCAACACGTGCTGACACCTTTGGGATATGATACAAGGGAGATAGGTAGGATCCTCATTGAGAGCAGAGTAGGGAAAGATTTTGCTCCTTCTTAAATGAAAAGAGAATTGGACTCCGCTTCTATTCTTTGCTGTATTTTGATTTTGGAGTTCATCATATTATGCCTTCTGTGCCGAATGACTTATATTCGTAAAATCGGCTCTGTATTGATCTCTCTGTACCTATATACTCTGATATTGAGGTGTGTTTATATTCAATTATTTTTGGCCTTATAATAAATCCACAAAACTTAAATTCAGAGTCTGTGGTCTTTAAAGCATGATTAAATTGAAAGTATAATCTTGGATCGTTTCCTCCCATCCACCACTTTTAGCAGACAAATAAAAGATCATCAGCATTAAATCTAGTAGGGAAAGTAAGGAGTAAAGGTTGGCGTAATCAAATGGTAGCAGAGGATGGTTTGCCTCTAAGAGTGAGGGGAGAAAGAGAGTAGGAGTAGGGTCGGAAGAACATTAAGGCCCTGGACACGGAGTAGACGACGGCGGACATTGATGGAAGTCGGCGGACGTTGACGGTGCGGAGGAAACAGTGGTGGCGTGAGTATGGAATTGTGTGGTGTGTTAGATTGCGGTGATGAAATATTTGTGTGATGTCTTGCGAAGTTGGGATGCGTGTTGAGTGATTGTGGGTTTATTGGTTTACTGGTCCGGACACGTGCGGGTCAGGAAGTTTGGTTAGCGGACTCAAGAGAAGTCCAAGATCCCGGGATAGTTTTGTATTTGTAATTATCTGATCAGAATTGTAGGTGTCGTGAAGCGCTATCGACGATCCACTTGTGATAGGGAACTTTGTGTGAATGGAGGGATACGTCGCGGTAGAAAGCCTCAGGTACCGGGGGTGGACTATGGCGATTGAGTGACCAACGCAGGTCAGGGGTCACAGCGGATGAATGTTCTTGTAAGCATGTTCTATCGATCTTTTAGCGGACAGACAATTATTTGTTTTATGTAACTGGAAGTTATTGTGATTGTGATAGGAGCAGTTACTTGGTTTAATAGCTTTGGATATACTGTTACTTGTAGTACGAATGTGTGAGTGAGTGAAATTGTAAAGGCGGGTGAGCCGCTGCAAAGAGCGAGTAGTGACGTCAGTGTGCGCCGCGCTGGGATTGGTCGGTTGGTGTAACGCCACGCTGGGATTGGTGGAAGTTCGTTCAAAGCTGAGTATTGAATTTGGAGGGCAAACAATGTTTTAAGGTGCTGCGGGATTTGTGTAGAGGCGACACAGGAGTGGTGACACGGGTAGGAGAAGAAGCTCCGCCTGAGGATACACCAGCGCATTATATGGCAACAAATGTAGGACTCCATACTATAGTCTGACTTCAAAATTGGCATAAAATTACAGAAAAAGAAGGAGAATTGGCTTTTCCTCGTTATGGGTCATTTCGTATGGAGGTGCTGTATCAGCTAAGAGGAGTGATGTCTGCTCTGAAAACTCCGCCAAGACCAACTCAATTTGAGGCATTGGATGCTTGGATGAGAGCAGCAATGGCAAAGAGAAGGGAAGCTTCTCAGGGAAGAATGAAAAAAGCAATGAAGGCATATCAGGATGCCAGGTGGGATGCACAGCTGAAAAGATGGAGAGTAGACACCATAGAGGGAGAACGATTGTATCCCTTTCGGCTGCTAGTAGGTGGGTCTGGAGGACAGAGTAAGACGGAAGAGGACAGTGACACAGATCACAGTTTTCTTGATAGATTGTTAGCAGAACGTCCTCTACCTTATGACTCTAGGCCAGAGCCGGAGCAGACGCAGCAAACTCAGGACATTCTAAGAGTGGGACGAAGAAGTGCAGAGGAGCAGACCACAGGAGTAAGTGGGAGAATTTCAGTGGGAACGAAAATACCAGGAGTGTCTGGAAGGATAGGGTACGCAACTTCGGAGTCAGGAGAGACTGCTTGTAACATGCGGCTACCAGAAGCTCTTTCGGTACTAGTTACTATTGGACCGGTGGTTTCAATATATAACCCTAGAGAGAGAACAAGGGAAAGTCAACAACAAACAGAACAAGGTGAAGAGACTATCTCTGGAGGGAGTCTTACAATGAGTGGGACAGGTATGGCTCAGGTTCCAGTGGAATCCAGTACTCCACTGCCTGCTACAGCTGATCCATCAAGAATGGACAGTGGGTCAGAACGAAGGCGAACAGGAGCTTTAGCAAATTCTGAGTCAGCCATCAGAATGTGAGTTCCACTGGTGAGGGAGTCACAGATATTGAGTGATGAATTGTGGTTAAGACAAGAAGCACCTAGGGTACCTTTCGGGCCACAGTATGTGTGCGAGGGTAACCATTGGAGGAGTAGAAGCTGTGAGAGAGAAAGTCGCCCAGTTGTGAGGATGGAGGAGAGTGGGGGTCCAAGGAGAACACAAAGTTGTGACAGGGAGGAATTGGGAAGTGAAAGAGGTCAGACGGTTTTACAGGTTGCAATAAAGGCACCATTGTTAGATGTGGTAAGATTAAAAGCAGAAATAGATGAAGTGATAGAAGGGAATCTACCATGGGAAAGAATTGACACATATGATTCAAGCGAATTGCTATTTGTAGCTAAAGACGTTACCAGAAAGGCAAAGCGAGCTCATGATGCATTGTCACAGCTGGCACGAAGGTATGAGATAGATCTAACAAAGACTAAAATGATGTAGGGAACTTGCAGATTGCATTATACGGATAAGGAATTGGAAGAGAAGCGAACGACAGGATTAAAAGCACAAATTAGGGAATTGGTGATAGGGATGCGAGCGTGGAGAGCATTAGACAAATGGGAAGAGAGGTGGGCCAAAAAGAAAAATGCCAAGAAAGAGATAGGAGACACTCCGCCTCCGGGTGGAGGGACGGGACCAGCGGGACATTACCCTCTGAGAGAAGTGAAAAATGGGGGGGTATGTTCATGTGCCATGGAGCAGGGGTGATTTGGCAGCAATCACTAATGATTTTCCTCGGCTGAGGGAAAAACCTGCTGACTGGTATAAGCAAATAGACTGGTTTGTCAAGATTTCGAAGGTGCTCTGGATTGATTTGAATACCTTGTTTGATATAGTAGTCCCAGGGGATTTATGGACGGCATGTAAAGTTGCCATTGATTGGCCCGCTGTAGAACCAGCCAGAGATCTGGTGACTCATGGTCCTTCTCCCGAAGTAATGAAGAAATATGAGCAAGTGATTACATGGTTACAATCCAAGGTAGCTCCGCAAACCGTTGATTGGCTTAAAATCGATCGTACTACTCAAGATTCTAAGGAGTCGGTACATGACTATTATGAGAGACTTTTAGTGGCTTTTAAACAGCATAGTGGATTGGATACAATTGAGCAGAAAGATATGGGACAGTTTGTCTCAAAGTTTGTGCTAGGACTAAAATCTGATATTAGCTTGATGATACAGACACATTTGATATGTTGGCAGAATAAGACGGTGGACGAAATCCTGCGTTATGCAAAATACTGTAGTGATCAGGTGGAATCGGCACAAAAGAAATTGAAAGACAAGTTGATGTTGGTGCAGTTGAGGAATGCCGAAAGGCCTGATCAGATGCAAGGGGTTGGAGGAGCGTTGGGTTGAGGTAGAGGAAGTGGTAGAGGAATGGGTCAACAGATGGTAACCCAACCTGGACAGGGAAGAGGCAGGGGAATGGATGCAGGTACAGGAGGTGATTGGGTGGCGAACCGAAAGAAGGTCACTGCTTGTCATTATTGTCACAAAATCGGGCATTGGAAGCGCGAGTGTCGATTGAATCCAGCAAATCAATTGCAGAATGAGGGAGAGGGACAGATGTCAGAGACTTTGAATACTGTAACTAGACCTGGGGCAGGATATGAGCCGCAAATGCAGATTCCTCAGCCTCCAAGAATACCTACTCATAATCAGGTGTATCATCAGATGCCCTATTTTGAAATACGAGACAGATTTGACCAACCACAAGATCTTCATGAGTGTCAGAGGGGGGTGCAGGAAGAATGCCCTTTGGATGCGATACTGGAAGTAGATCAGAATGGACCGTTTGTAGATGCAGAGGTGAACGGATACTCTGTTACCTTCTTATTAGATACTGGAGCTGCGCGCTCCACAGTAAGAACTGAAGAGGTTCCAAATTTGTCCCTGTCAGGGCAAACGATTCAAGTGGTGGGAGTTACCAATCAGAAAATGACTAACCGGTTGACAAATGAGTTACCTGTGAGGATAGGACCGTTCCGAGACAAACATCAATTTGTAGTTTGCAATTCAAGCCCAGTCTGTCTATTGGGACGAGACCTTTTGTGTAAACTAAATTGTACCAAATCTTGCACTCCGAGGGGTGTGGAGTTGCAAACCTGTGATGATGATGCTGATTTTAAAATGGCTAATATGAGCTTGTGTACGGAAATGTTTGTGGTTCTTACGATAGAGTTGCCACATGATTTGAGAGATTCGGTTTCTCCAAAAGTGTGGGATTTCACGGGTGAGGAGATTGGATTGATTCGAGGGGTTGAACCTGTTAAGCTACAGGTCAAACCAAATGCAGAATTTCCACGAACTCCGCAGTATAAATTAACTCCAGAAACTGTGGCTGGAATAAGACCTGTAATTGAGTCTATGATTGCACAAGGCATTCTCAAAGAGATACGAGGAAGTCCCTGCAACTCACCTATTATGGGACTGCAGAAGCCTAGCGGCAAGTACAGAATAGTACAGGATTTGCGCAGAGTTAATGAATTTGTGATTCCATGTTGTCCTGTGGTACCGAATCCAGCTGTTATTCTGTTCCAAATACCATGCGAAGCAGAATGGTTTGCAGTCATAGATTTATGTCAGGCATTTTTCTCCATACCGTTGCATGAGGACAGCCAATTTTTATTTGCATTTAGGATGGACGATCGTGTGTTAACGTGGTGTAGAATCCCTCAGGGGTATACAGAAAGCCCCTCTATTTTTAGTCAGAGTCTGAAGAAGAATCTTGAAGGGCTGATGATGCCCCAGAACTCAGTCTTGGTTCAATATATTGATGACCTTTTGGTCGCTTCAGAGACTGAGGATGCTTGCAGAATTGATACTGTGGCTTTGCTGAATCATTTGGCAGAGAATGGACACAAAGTGTCCCCGAACAAACTCCAGTATTGTCTGAATGAAGTGCAGTATCTGGGTCACCGGATCGAGAAGGGGAAACGAAGGGTGTCACCAGATCGCATAGAGACGATTCTGCAAATGGGAACTCCGAAAACACAAAAAGAAGTCTGCATGTTTTTGGGAATGGTCGGCTATTGTCGACAGTGGATCCCAAAATTTTCCTTGCAAGCAAAGCCACTGTTGAGATTGACTCGAAAGGACATTAGCGATCCGGTACCATGGGATGATGACTGCCTGAGAGCCTTCCTCGAGCTGAAAGAGAGCCTATGTCGCGCTCCAGCTCTGGCAATGCCGGATTATAATAAAGCGTTTTCGCTCTTCTGCTGTGAAAGGGAAGGATGTGCGTTAGCGGTCCTTGTATAGACACATGGAGATGCTCGCAGACCAGTGGCTTACTTTTCAGCTACATTAGATCCAGTAGCTTCTGCGTTGCCTGGATGTCTCAAATCCGTTGCTGCAACATGTGTCAGCATTGAGAGATGTGAAGGCATAGTGATGGGTCATCCGCTTATTGTTTATGTGCCTCATTCAGTAGAGCTGTTAATGACAAGAACTAAGACACAGTATTTAACGAATAACAGACTTACAAAGTATGAGCAGGTTATATTGGCTTCTGAAAATGTCACTCTGAGACGTTGTACCACCTTGAATCCTGCTACATTGTTACCTCTTCCGCAAGAGGAGGAAGAGGATTGTGAAGAGCATGACTGCCTGGATGTTACTGAGCTATCTACCAAACCCAGACCTGACATTGTTGATGAACCTCTGTCTGAAACTGATTTGATTCTTTTTGTTGATGGTTCATGCTTAAGAGAGAATGAAGGGTGTTTGAGAGCAGCGTTTGCTGTGTGCACCATCTTGGGGGTGGTGGAAGCTGCCTGTCTGAAAGGAGTATACTCTGCTCAGGTAGCCGAAATTATTGCTTTGACACGTGCCTGTATCATTTCAATTGGAGTCCGAGTGACTATATATACGGACAGCCAATATGGGTTTGGAGTGGTTCATGACTTTGGCCAGTTATGGTCACAGAGGGGATTTTTAACGTCCTCAGGATCCCCAATCCGTAATGGAGAATTTGTGCGCCAATTGTTGGAAGCCTTGCAGAAACCCAAAGAGATAGCTGTAGTAAAATGTGCAGCCCATGGGAGAGGACTTTGTTACAAAAGGAAATAACTATGCCGATGAAGTAGCGCGTTTTTGTGCTATACATGCTTGTGTTTTCAATGGAACATATGTAGGAGAGAGCACAGAAGAGACTGAGCTCAGCATGATGTTAGCTATAGCCGATACCTGGGATGAGGTAAAGCGACTGCAGGATGAAGCCTCAGAGGAGGAAGTTGCATCATGGGTTAGAGCAGGCTGCGAAAAGAGAGAGGATGGCATTTGGGGGTCGACAGATGAGAGGACAGTATTACCTAATTGTTTATTGAGCCCAATAGCAAGGCAGATTCACGGAGTGGTTCATCTCGGGAGAGATGCCATGGTGCGAGTGTTTAGGCAAACTTGGTTTAACCCACGATTTCGTGTGTGTGCTGAAGCAGTGTGTCATAGGTGTGTTACATGTCAACAAATGAATGTTGGAAAGAGAACTGTGGTTGCAATGAGTCATATTGGAAGATCAGGAGGGCCTTTTAATAGGATACAGTTGGACTTTATCGAGATGCCTAGGTGCAATAGGCTGAGATATGTTTTGGTGGTAGTGTGTATCTTTTCACGTTGGGTTGAAGCCTATCCAACTAGACGATGTGACAGTCTCACAGTGGCAAAACTGTTGTTAAGGGAACTGATACCACGATTTGGATTTCCGACCTCAGTGGAGACAGATAGAGGAACACACTTCCATAGTGAAATCATGAAATTGTTATGTACAGCTCTAAACATTGATCAGAGATTGCACTGTAGTTACAGGCCTGAGGCATCTGGCCTTGTGGAGCAGATAAATGGCACAATCAAGATGAGGGTGTCGAAGGTTTGTTCGTCAACTACATTGAAGTGGCCAGATGCGCTACCATTGGTATTGATGAGTCTGCGTAGTACTCCTGTTTGGAGGACAGGACTCTCTCCCCATGAGATATTGATGGGAAGAGCTATGCGATTGCCTATGGTGCCAGCTACAGCACTGATAAATATCACAGATGATTTGGTTTTGGATTATTGTAGGGGACTGGCTGATGTGGTTAATTCTGTGTCCCATCAGGTCGAGGCTGCGACTGCATCTACCTCGAGAGACCTGCTGCATGATCTTAACCCTGGTGACTGGGTGCTTGTTCGAAAGCACGTGAGGAAGAGCTGCCTTGATGCTCGTTGGCGA
Organism: Calotriton arnoldi; assembly: GCA_963921515.1. Lineage (NCBI taxonomy): Eukaryota > Metazoa > Chordata > Amphibia > Caudata > Salamandridae > Calotriton > Calotriton arnoldi. The sequence continues at coordinate 1,868,818 of CAWUFW010002537.1, forward strand.
GGACCATACCAGGTGATCTTGGTTACAAGTACAGCTGTGAAGTGTGGAGGATTACCAAACTGGATCCACGCTTCGCACACTCACCGTGTTCCAGAACCTGAGGAGGCAACGATTCCTCTTGTTCCGAGGAGTACAACTGAAACTGACACAGAGAACGAAGGAACAAGTCAAGTTGTAAGAATTCCTGAAGGGGCTGAACAATCAACTGAGCAAGAAAACCAAGATCCAGCTGCTCCAGAGTTGAGTTGAGATCATGAGATAGATGAGATTGCAGAAGTGAACTTTGAACCAGATCAAAGGGAACAGCCGGATGCAGAAGGATCAAATCAAGAGGAAGAGAGGAGAACAGGTGCAGAAGCAGAAAGGTGGCCAACAAGAAAAGAAAGGCTGAACATAAGGCTTGCATCTGAGAATAATCTCGCTCCGATTCCTGAAACGTCTGAATCAGATCAAAGTGAAGCTGAGGAGAGACCGGATGGTCTAACACGATCCAGAAGAGAGAGGGTACCGTCTCAAAAGTACGCCTCTCCTGAGTGGACGTACCTGGCTGCAAATGCAGAGACCGAAGAATTCCGGAAGGTTGGGGACTGGTACAGTGAGTTACGGAGGGGACACCCTGTCGACTGATATTCAGCTGTTGGTCCCTGGAGTTGAAGCCTTCGGAGTCCTAACTTTGACAGTCCCCGACCCACCAAGGCTAAGTGGTTTGCACTTTTTGATTCTTAACCAGGTTGCTTTCCCCACATTTGTTCGACAGCCCACTGCACAGGAACTGGGAGAGATTCGTGCAGAAATTCTGCAGCTTGTTCTTACCATACTTGGATCTAATATCATTAATGATGAAGCTTGAACTTTGAAAGAAGAACTTATTAGGCTTTAGAAAGAAGATAACCTAGGCCCGAGTGGAAGAAGATTTAAATTAGGGACTTTCAATAGAAGAAGAACTGAGGGCTAGGGCTGACTACATCTCTACAATAGGCCATAGATACTGGACTGAACATTGCAATAATCGAATGGGAAAAGGAAAATAAAACGACATTGTAAATACCAAAATAAGGCAAGAAGAGAAGAAAAGAGACTTTAATTTGTTTGCGCCTCAAAACCAAAGGTGGTTCAAAATGGAATCTGGAAATCCAAGACGCAAGCAGAAGTGCATAATTGGTACCCTTATCGTTGTGGTGCTTATTGTCATAACTTTGGTGATTATTACATCTTTGGTTGAGTCACACGATGCCGAAAGGAATGGGGAACAGACGACACTTACCCCACCTACTTCAGAGTTTGAAGAGGGTGCATCCGCAAAAGATAGAGAGATGATTAGGGAAACTAGTCGAATGTTACATGTAGATTTGTCAAAAGGTGATTTCATGCTGAATGCATATGCTCGTTTGTTGTATGAGTATGTTGATACAATGGAAGCGAAAGATTGCTATGTGTGTATGCAACTGCCAGCATCCGTAGAAGAAGGCATTCGATACCATCACTTACCTTTGACCTATGGCATTACATGCAGCGTGTTATTGAGTATGTTTTATAGCAAGGCACATTTTGAGTACTACTTCTCCAATTATGATGTGGTACTCTCAGAAGTTCCCATTCTTAAATACATGAATAAATATGATTACTATAAGCAGGTAGAAAGGATGTCTACGTATTTTGTGCCTACTATTACCTTAGATACATCTTATGCCCATAGACACAATTTGACCTGCATGTTAACTGACATTGAAAAGAAGTTTGTGGACCAGATAGAAGATCGACATAGGCAGACCTTATTTAGACCAGATCCGAAGCACAAGGTGATCCCATGGACACAGGAAGAATTAGATCATAAGGCAAAGGGGAGTTCTGGTCCAATAGCTTTAGATTTCCAGCAGAAAGGGAGACTGTGCATTAGACACCCGTCCACATATTTTGACAAAATATTTGTGGGTGAGAGTGATTGCGAACACATTTTCTTGATTGAAGAATCCATTAGAAAGGCGCTGTTGGATAAATTGACCATAGTGCCAAATGTGTACTTTGTGTGCGGTATAAATGCTTATGTGAAATTGCCCCAAAATTGGTATGGAACATGTTATTTGGCAGTGGTATTTCCCAAGATCTTCCATGTGGATGATTTATGGTCTTTGGAAGGGAAGAGATCTCATAGAGGAAAACGTGGTGCAAGTGCAGGAGAAATTATTGGGGATGTATTTGGAGCTATGATACCTAGTTTGGGTGTGATTTTGAATGATGTGAAGATTAAAAAGCTGGCAACTCTGGTAGATAAGCTCTCTATGAATACGGCCCAAATCCTATTACTTGTTGATGGGGAGATGGTTTCGATAAGGGCTATGGTTCTTCAAAATCGTCTTGCTTTAGATGTGCTATTAGCAAAAGCTGGAGGAGTCTGTAAATTATTGAAAGTTCAACAGTGCTGTACTTATATTCCTGACAATAGTCGGGATATAAGGAAGTACATTAGAAATATTTCAGAGATACATCAAGATTTACGTGATCTAGCTGCTGATGGACTCTGGGAACAAATTGGCAAGGGATTTGGCAAGATAGGAAGCTGGTTTGGAAGTTTGGGACAAGGAATAATGGGATACATCTTGAAACCTATTATAATAGCTGTCATTTGTATAATTGTACTGTTGGGAGTCATTAAGGCTTACAAATGGCAAAGGGCACGACATGCTGAGAATTCTGTAAAAAAGCGATAGCAACAATTCGAAGGACTGCAGGACAGTCATTATCAGCACCTTAAAGGGTTGGAAAGATTTAGACAGGGACGGCAAGCTACAACCTCTGTTTAGGTCGGACTCTTCTACAAGGAGAAACTTATAAGAAGGTAAAAAGGTTGGTGTTATGACACTAGTCATAAGAGGGGGGAACTGATAGAGCGCTTACAGCACTCTAAATTGTAGGGGTGCACTATACTCCTGATACAAACGCACTCATATGTATTTTTGTCGTGTGCAGTGTTTTATGATTATTAAGATGCATTTATTCACATCATATTAGTATTAAAATGAAGTGAGCATGTTTAAGTAGGATTTGCGTGTATTAGAAAACATAATTCCTGTATGTGTAATGTGCAGGACGAAATTATACTCATATAATGTAACTATGTTTAGTTTAAGTTACCTGATTTGTAGGCCCAAATTGTAGGTTGTTTTGAGTTTTGTTTCTCCTTGGTTGCTCAAGAATTAATTAAATAAATTCTGTTGTGCTCGAAGACAGTGTGTTCTCATCCTACTGCAGGTGCAGGAATTCGACCTCGTTATTCTTAGATTTAAGGAGATACCCGGAATGTCTTTGAAGATGACTGCAAGGCGAGAAGGGAGGACGCCTTCCGTGCCTGGCCTATCTGGGAACCAAGGCCGCTGGAAGAAGAGTCGACTTAATTAAGCTTCTGTGGAAACTTACTGAAAAATGTTGCAATGGAAAAGTTTTAACATGACGTATTGTGGGTTGAACATTGTCTTTTTGTATGATGCGCAGGGACAGATTCGAGAGACTTCTACCAGCTTTCGGAGGAGAAGGAGCATCTTAGAGCGAGCTCCATAGCTTTAAGCTATCAGACCCATTTGACGTGAGTACTTCTTAGGAAGTCAACACGTGCTGACACCTTTGGGATATGATACAAGGGAGATAGGTAGGATCCTCATTGAGAGCAGAGTAGGGAAAGATTTTGCTCCTTCTTAAATGAAAAGAGAATTGGACTCCGCTTCTATTCTTTACTGTATTTTGATTTTGGAGTTCATCATATTATGCCTTCTGTGCAGAATGACTTATATTCGTAAAATCGGCTCTGTATTGATCTTTCAGTACCTATGTACTCTGATATTGAGGTGTGTTTATATTCAATTATTTTTGGCCTTATAATAAATCCACAAAACTTAAATTCGGAGTCTGTGGTCTTTAAAGCATGATTAAATTGAAAGTATAATCTTGGATCGTTTCCTCCCCTCTACCACTTTTAGCAGGCAAATAAAAGATCATCAGCATTAAATCTAGTAGGGAAAGTAAGGAGTAAAGGTTGGCGTAATCAAATGGTAGCAGAGGATGGTTTGCCTCTAAGAGTGAGGGGAGAAAGAGAGTAGGAGTAGGGTCGGAAGAACATTAAGGCCCTGGACACGGAGTAGACGACGGCGGACATTGATGGAAGTCGGCGGACGTTGACGGTGCGGCGGAAACAGTGGTGGCGTGAGTATGGAATTGTGTGGTGATTGCGGTGATGAAATATTTGTGTGATGTCTTGCGAAGTTGGGATGCGTGTTGAGTGATTGTGGGTTTATTGGTTTACTGGTCCGGACACGTGCGGGTCAGGAAGTTTGGTTAGCGGACTCAAGAGAAGTCCAAGATCCCGGGATAGTTTTGTATTTGTAATTGTCTGATCAGAATTGTGGGTGTCGTGAAGCGCTATCGACGATCCACTTGTGATAGGGAACTTTGTGTGAATGGAGGGATACGTTGCGGTAGAAAGCCTCAGGTACCGGGGGTGGACTATGGCAATTGAGTGACCAACGCAGGTCAGGGGTCACAGCGGATGAATGTTCTTGTAAGCATGTTCTATCGATCTTTTAGCGGACAGACAATTATTTGTTTTATGTAACTGGAAGTTATTGTGATTGTGATAGGAGCAGTTACTTGGTTTAATCGCTTTGGATATACTGTTACTTGTAGTACGAATGTGTGAGTGAGTGAAATTGTAAAGGCGGGTGAGCCGCTGCAAAGAGCGAGTAGTGACGTCAGTGTGCGCAGCGCTGGGATTGGTCGGTTGGTGTAACGCCGCGCTGGGATTGGTGGAAGTTTGTTCAAAGTTGAGTATTGAATTTGGAGGGCAAACAATCGATTTTCATGATGAGATGTTTTAAGGTGCTGCGGGATTTGTGTAGAGGCGACACAGGAGTGGTGACACGGGTAGGAGAAGAAGCTCCGCCTGAGGATACACCAGCGCATTATTTGGCAACAAATGTAGGACTCCATACTATAGTCTGGCTTCAAAATTGGCATAAAATTACAGAAAAAGAAGGAGAATTGGCTTTTCCTCGTTAGGGGTCATTTCGTATGTAGGTGCTGTATCAGCTAAGAGGAGTGATGTCTGCTCTGAAACCTCCGCCAAGACCAACTCAACTTGAGGCATTGGATGCTTGGATGAGAGCAGCAATGGCAAAGAGAAGGGAAGCTTCTCAGGGAAGAATGAAAAAAGCAATGAAGGCATATGAGGATGCCAGGTGGGATGCACAGCTGAAAAGATGGAGAGTAGACACCATAGAGGGAGAACGATTGTATCCCTTTCGGCTGCTAGTAGGTGGGTCTGGAGGACAGAGTAAGACGGAAGAGGACAGTGACACAGATGACAGTTTTCTTGATAGATTGTTAGCAGAACGTCCTCTACCTTATGACTCTAGGCCAGAGCCGGAGCAGACGCAGCAAACTCAGGACATTCTAAGAGTGGGACGAAGAAGTGCAGAGGAGCAGACCACAGGAGTAAGTGGGAGAATTTCAGTGGGAACGAAAATACCAGGAGGGTCTGGAGGGATAGGGTACGCAACTTCGGAGTCAGGAGAGACTGCTTGTAACACGCGGCTACCAGAAGCTCTTTCGGTACCAGTTACTATTGGACCGGTGGTTTCAATATATAACCCTAGAGAGAGAACAAGGGAAAGTCAACAACAAACAGAACAAGGTGAAGAGACTATCTCTGGAGGGAGTCTTACAATGAGTGGGACAGGTATGGCTCAGGTCCCAGTGGAATCCAGTACTCCACTGACTGCTACAGCTGATCCATCAAGAATGGACAGTGGGTCAGAACGAAGGCGAACAGGAGCTTTAGCAAATTCTGAGTCAGCCATCAGAATGTGGGTTCCACCGGTGAGGGAGTCACAGATATTGAGTGATGAATTGGGGTTAAGACAAGAAGCACCTAGGGTACCTTTCGGGCCACAGTATGTGTGCGAGGGTAACCATTGGAGGAGTAGAAGCTGTGAGAGAGAAAGTCGCCCAGTTGTGAGGATGGAGGAGAGTGGGGGTCCAAGGAGAACACAAAGTTGTGACAGGGAGGAATTGGGAAGTGAAAGAGGTCAGACGGTTTTACAGGTTGCAATAAAGGCACCATTGTTAGATGTGGTAAGATTAAAAGCAGAAATAGATGAAGTGATAGAAGGGAATCTGCCATGGGAAAGAATTGACACATATGATTCAAGCGAATTGCTATTTGTAGCTAAAGACGTTACCAGAAAGGCAAAGCGAGCTCATGATGCATTGTCACAGCTGGCACGAAGGTATGAGGTAGATCTAACAAAGACTAAAATGATGCAGGGAACTTGCAGATTGCATTATACGGATAAGGAATTGGAAGAGAAGCGAACAACAGGATTAAAAGCACAAATTAGGGAATTGGTGATAGGGATGCGAGCGTGGAGAGCATTAGACAAATGGGAAGAGAGGTTGGCCAAAAAGAAAAATGCCAAGAAAGAGATAGGAGACACTCCGCCTCCGTGTGGAGGGACGGGACCAGCGGGACATTACCCTCTGAGAGAAGTGAAAAATGGGGGGGTATGTTCATGTGCCATGGAGCAGGGGTGATTTGGCAGCATTCACTAATGATTTTCCTCGGCTGAGGGAAAAACCTGCTGACTGGTATAAGCAAATAGACCGGTTTGTCAAGATTTCGAAGGTGCTCTGGATTGATTTGAATACCTTGTTTGATATAGTAGTCCCAGGGGATTTATGGACGGCATGTAAAGTTGCCATTGATTGGCCCGCTGTAGAACCAGCCAGAGATCTGGTGACTCATGGTCCTTCTCCCGAAGTAATGAAGATATATGAGCAAGTGATTACATGGTTACAATCCAAGGTAGCTCCGCAAACCGTTGATTGGCTTAAAATCGATCGTACTACTCAAGATTCTAAGGAGTCGGTACATGACTATTATGAGAGACTTTTAGTGGCTTTTAAACAGCATAGTGGATTGGATACAATTGAGCAGAAAGATATGGGACAGTTTGTCTCAAAGTTTGTGCTAGGACTAAGATCTGATATTAGCTTGATGATACAGACACATTTGATATGTTGGCAGAATAATACGGTGGACGAAATCCTGCGTTATGCAAAATACTGTAGTGATCAGGTGGAATCGGCACAAAAGAAATTGAAAGACAAGTTGATGTTGGTGCAGTTGAGGAATGCCGAAAGGCCTGATCAGATGCAAGGGGTTGGAGGAGCGATGGGTCGAGGTAGAGGAAGTGGTAGAGGAATGGGTCAACAGATGGTAACCCAACCTGGACAGGGAAGAGGCAGGGGAATGGATGCAGGTACAGGAGGTGATTGGGTGGCGAACCGAAAGAAGGTCACTGCTTGTCATTATTGTCACAAAATCGGGCATTGGAAGCGCGAGTGTCGATTGAATCCAGCAAATCAATTGCAGAATGAGGGAGAGGGACAGATGTCAGAGACTTTGAATACTGTAACTAGACCTAGGTCCATGTATGGGGCAGGATATGAGCCGCAAATGCAGATTCCTCAGCCTCCAAGAATACCTACTCATAATCAGGTGTATCATCAGATGCCCTATTTTGAAATACGAGACAAATTTGACCAACCACAAGATCTTCATGAGTGTCAGAGGGGGGTGCAGGAAGAATGCCCTTTGGATGCGATCCTGGAAGTAGATCAGAATGGACCGTTTGTAGATGCAGAGGTGAACGGATACTCTGTTACCTTCTTATTAGATACTGGAGCTGCGCGCTCCACAGTAAGAACTGAAGAGGTTCCAAATTTGTCCCTGTCAGGACAAACGATTCAGGTGGTGGGAGTTACCAATCAGAAAATGACTAACCGGTTGACAAATGAGTTACCTGTGAAGCTAGGACCGTTCCGAGACAAACATCAATTTATAGTTTGCAATTCAAGCCCAGTCTGTCTATTGGGACGAGACCTTTTGTGTAAACTAAATTGTACCACATCTTGCACTCCGAGGGGTGTGGAGTTGCAAACCTGTGATGATGATGCTGATTTTAAAATGGCTAATATGAGCTTGTGTACGGAAATGTTCGTGGTTCTTACGATAGAGGAGTTGCCACATGATTTGAGAGATTCGGTTTCTCCAAAAGTGTGGGATTTCACGGATGAGGAGATAGGTTTGATTCGAGGGGTTGAACCTGTTAAGATACAGGTCAAACCAAATGCAGAATTTCCACGAACTCCGCAGTATAAATTAACTCCAGAAACTGTGGCTGGAATAAGACCTGTAATTGAGTCTATGATTGCACAAGGCATTCTCAAAGAGATACGAGGAAGTCCCTGCAACTCACCTATTATGGGACTGCAGAAGCCTAGCGGCAAGTACAGAATAGTACAGGATTTGCGCAGAGTTAATGAAATCGTGATTCCATGTTGTCCTGTGGTACCGAATCCAGCTGTTATTCTGTTCCAAATACCATGCGAAGCAGAATGGTTTACAGTCATAGATTTATGTCAGGCATTTATCTCCATACCGTTGCATGAGGACAGCCAATTTTTATTTGCATTTAGGATGGACGATCGTGTGTTAACGTGGTGTAGAATCCCTCAGGGGTATACAGAAAGCCCCTCTATTTTTAGTCAGAGTCTGAAGAAGAATCTTGAAGGGCTGATGATGCCCCAGAACTCAGTCTTGGTTCAATATATTGATGATCTTTTGGTCGGTTCAGAGACTGAGGATGCTTGCAGAATTGATACTGTGGCTTTGCTGAATCATTTGGCAGAGAATGGACACAAAGTGTCCCCGAACAAACTCCAGTATTGTCTGAATGAAGTGCAGTATCTGGGTCACCGGATCGAGAAGGGGAAACGAAGGGTGTCACCAGATCGCATAGAGACAATTCTGCAAATGGGAACTCCGAAAACACAAAAAGAAGTCCGCATGTTTTTGAGAATGGTCGGCTATTGTCGACAGTGGATCCCAAAATTTTCCTTGCAAGCAAAGCCACTGTTGAGATTGACTCGAAAGGACATTAGCGATCCGGTACCATGGGATGATGACTGCCTGAGAGCCTTCCTGGAGCTGAAAGGGAGCCTATGTCGCGCTCCAGCTCTGGGAATGCCGGATTATAATAAAGCGTTTTCGCTCTTCTGCTGTGAAAGGGAAGGATGTGCGTTAGCGGTCCTTGTACAGACACATGGAGATGCTCGCAGACCAGTGGCTTACTTTTCAGCTACATTAGATCCAGTAGCTTCTGCGTTGCCTGGATGTCTCAAATCCGTTGCTGCAACAGGTGTCAGCATTGAGAGATGTGAAGGCATAGTGATGGGTCATCCGCTTATTGTTTATGTGCCTCATTCAGTAGAGCTGTTAATGACAAGAACTAAGACACAGTATTTAACGAATAACAGACTTACAAAGTATGAGCAGGTTATATTGGCTTCTGAAAATGTCACTCTGAGACGTTGTACCACCTTGAATCCTGCTACATTGTTACCTCTTCCGCAAGAGGAGGAAGAGGATTGTGAAGAGCATGACTGCCTGGATGTTACTGAGCTATCTACCAAACCCAGACCTGACATTGTTGATGAACCTCTGTCTGAAACTGATTTGATTCTTTTTGTTGATAGTTCATGCTTAAGAGAGAATGAAGGGTATTTGAGAGCAGCGTTTGCTGTGTGCACCATCTTGGGGGTGGTGGAAGCTGCCTGTCTGAAAGGAGTATACTCTGCTCAGGTAGCCGAAATTATTGCTTTGACACGTGCCTGTATCATTTCAAATGGAGTCCGATTGACTATATATACGGACAGCCAATATGGGTTTGGAGTGGTTCATGACTTTGGCCAGTTATGGTCACAGAGGGGATTTTTAACGTCCTCAGGATCCCCAATCCGTAATGGAGAATTTGTGCGCCAATTGTTGGAAGCCTTGCAGAAACCCAAAGAGATAGCTGTAGTAAAATGTGCAGCCCATGGAAGGGCAGAGGACTTTGTTACAAAAGGAAATAACTATGTCGATGAAGTAGCGCGTTTTTGTGCTATACATTCTTGTGTTTTCAATGGAACATATGTAGGAGAGAGCACAGAAGAGACTGAGCTCAGCATGATGTTAGCTATAGCCGATACCTGGGATGAGGTAAAGCGACTGCAGGATGAAGCCTCAGAGGAGGAAGTTGCATCATGGGTTAGAGCAGGCTGCGAAAAGAGAGAGGATGGCATTTGGGAGTCGACAGATGAGAGGACAGTATTACCTAATTGTTTATTGAGCCCAATGGCAAGGCAGATTCACGGAGTGGTTCATCTCGGGAGAGATGCCATGGTGCGAGTGTTTAGGCAAACTTGGTTTAACCCACGATTTCGTGTGTGTGCTGAAGCAGTGTGTCATAGGTGTGTTACATGTCAACAAATGAATGTTGGAAAGAGAACTGTGGTTGCAATGAGTCATATTGGAAGATCAGGAGGGCCTTTTAATAGGATACAGTTGGACTTTATCGAGATGCCTAGGTGCAATAGGCTGAGATATGTTTTGGTGGTAGTGTGTATCTTTTCACGTTGGGTTGAAGCCTATCCAACTAGACGATGTGACAGTCTCACAGTGGCAAAACTGTTGTTAAGGGAACTGATACCACGATTTGGATTTCCGACCTCAGTGGAGACAGATAGAGGAACACACTTCCATAGTGAAATCATGAAATTGTTATGTACAGCTCTAAACATTGATCAGAGATTGCACTTTAGTTACAGGCCTGAGGCATCTGGCCTTGTGGAGCAGATAAATGGCACAATCAAGATGAGGGTGTCGAAGGTTTGTTCGTCAACTACATTGAAGTGGCCAGATGCGCTACCATTGGTATTGATGAGTCTGCGTAGTACTCCTGTTAGGAGGACAGGACTCTCTCCCCATGAGATATTGATGGGAAGAGCTATGCGATTGCCTATGGTGCCAGCTACAGCACTGATAAATACCACAGATGATTTGGTTTTGGATTATTGTAGGGGACTGGCTGATGTGGTTAATTCTGTGTCCCATCAGGTCGAGGCTGCGACTGCATCTACCTCGAGAGACCTGCTGCATGATCTTAACCCTGGTGACTGGGTGCTTGTTCGAAAGCACGTGAGGAAGAGCTGCCTTGATGCTCGTTGGCGAGGACCATACCAGGTGATCTTGGTTACAAGTACAGCTGTGAAGTGTGGAGGATTACCAAACTGGATCCAAGCTTCGCACACTCGCCGTGTTCCAGAACCTGAGGAGGCAACGATTCCTCTTGTTCCGAGGAGTACAACTGAAACTGACACAGAGAACGAAGGAACAAGTCAAGTTGTAAGAATTCCTGAAGGGGCTGAACAATCAACTGAGCAAGAAAACCAAGATCCAGCTGCTCCAGAGTTGAGTTCAGATCATGAGATAGATGAGATTGCAGAAGTGAACTTTGAACCAGATCAAAGGGAACAGCCGGATGCAGAAGGATCAAATCAAGAGGAAGAGAGGAGACCAGGTGCAGAAGCAGAAAGGTGGCCAACAAGAAAAGAAAGGCTGAACATAAGGCTTGCATCTGAGAATAATCTCGCTCCGATTCCTGAAACGTCTGAATCAGATCAAAGTGAAGCTGAGGAGAGACCGGATGGTCTAAGACGATCCAGAAGAGAGAGGGTACCGTCTCAAAAGTACGCCTCTCCTGAGTGGACGTACCTGGCTGCAAATGCAGAGACCGAAGAATTCCGGAAGGTTGGGGACTGGTACAGTGAGTTACGGAGGGGACACCCTGTCGACTGATATTCAGCTGTTGGTCCCTGGAGTTGAAGCCTTCGGAGTCCTAACTTTGACAGTCCCCGACCCACCAAGGCTAAGTGGTTTGCACTTTTTGATTCTTAACCAGGTTGCTTTCCCCACATTTGTTCGACAGCCCACTGCACAGGAACTGGGAGAGATTCGTGCAGAAATTCTGCAGCTTGTTCTTACCATACTTGGATCTAATATCATTAATGATGAAGCTTGAACTTTGAAAGAAGAACTTATTAGGCTTTAGAAAGAAGATAACCTAGGCCCGAGTGGAAGAAGATTTAAATTAGGGACTTTCAATAGAAGAAGAACTGAGGGCTAGGGCTGACTACATCTCTACAATAGGCCATAGATACTGGACTGAACATTGCAATAATCGAATGGGAAAAGGAAAATAAAACGACATTGTAAATACCAAAATAAGGCAAGAAGAGAAGAAAAGAGACTTTAATTTGTTTGCGCCTCAAAACCAAAGGTGGTTCAAAATGGAATCTGGAAATCCAAGACGCAAGCAGAAGTGCATAATTGGTACCCTTATCGTTGTGGTGCTTATTGTCATAACTTTGGTGATTATTACATCTTTGGTTGAGTCACACGATGCCGAAAGGAATGGGGAACAGACGACACTTACCCCACCTACTTCAGAGTTTGAAGAGGGTGCATCCGCAAAAGATAGAGAGATGATTAGGGAAACTAGTCGAATGTTACATGGTGATTTGTCAAAAGGTGATTTCATGCTGAATGCATATGCTCGTTTGTTGTATGAGTATGTTGATACACTGGAAGCGAAAGATTGCTATGTGTGTATGCAACTGCCAGCATCCGTAGAAGAAGGCATTCGATACCATCACTTACCTTTGACCTATGGCATTACATGCAGCGTGTTATTGAGTATGTTTTATAGCAAGGCACATTTTGAGTACTACTTCTCCAATTATGATGTGGTACTCTCAGAAGTTCCCGTTCTTAAATACATGAATAAATATGATTACTATAAGCAGGTAGAAAGGATGTCTAAGTATTTTGTGCCTACTATTACCTTAGATACATCTTATGCCCATAGACACAATTTGACCTGCATGTTAACTGACATTGAAAAGAAGTTTGTGGACCAGATAGAAGATCGACATAGGCAGACCTTATTTAGACCAGATCCGAAGCACAAGGTGATCCCATGGACACAGGAAGAATTAGATCATAAGGCAAAGGGGAGTTCTGGTCCAATAGCTTTAGATTTCCAGCAGAAAGGGAGACTGTGCATTAGACACCCGTCCACATATTTTGACAAAATATTTGTGGGTGAGAGTGATTGCGAACACATTTTCTTGATTGAAGAATCCATTAGAAAGGCGCTGTTGGATAAATTGACCATAGTGCCAAATGTGTACTTTGTGTGCGGTATAAATGCTTATGTGAAATTGCCCCAAAATTGGTATGGAACATGTTATTTGGCTGTGGTATTTCCCAAGATCTTCCATGTGGATGATTTATGGTCTTTGGAAGGGAAGAGATCTCATAGAGGAAAGCGTGGTGCAAGTGCAGGAGAAATTATTGGGGATGTATTTGGAGCTATGATACCTAGTTTGGGTGTGATTTTGAATGATGTGAAGATTAAAAAGCTGGCAACTCTGGTAGATAAGCTCTCTGTGAATACGGCCCAAATCCTATTACTTGTTGATGGGGAGATGGTTTCGATAAGGGCTATGGTTCTTCAAAATCGTCTTGCTTTAGATGTGCTATTAGCAAAAGCTGGAGGAGTCTGTAAATTATTGAAAGTTCAACAGTGCTGTACTTATATTCCTGACAATAGTCGGGATATAAGGAAGTACATTAGAAATATTTCAGAGATACATCAAGATTTACGTGATCTAGCTGCTGATGGACTCTGGGAACAAATTGGCAAGGGATTTGGCAAGATAGGAAGCTGGTTTGGAAGTTTGGGACAAGGAATAATGGGATACATCTTGAAACCTATTATAATAGCTGTCATTTGTATAATTGTACTGTTGGGAGTCATTAAGGCTTACAAATGGCAAAGGGCACGACATGCTGAGAATTCTGTAAAAAAGCGAGAGCAACAATTCGAATGACTGCAGGACAGTCATTATCAGCACCTTAAAGGGTTGGAAAGATTTAGACAGGGACGGCAAGCTACAACCTCTGTTTGGGTCGGTCTCTTCTACAAGGAGAAACTTATAAGAAGGTAAAAAGTTTGGTGTTATGACACTAGTCATAAGAGGGGGAACTGATAGAGCGCTTACAGCACTCTAAATTGTAGGGGTGCACTATACTCCTGATACAAACGCACTCATATATATTTTTGTCGTGTGCAGTGTTTTATGATTATTAAGATGCATTTATTCACGTCATATTAGTATTAAAATGAAGTGAGCATGTTTAAGTAGGATTTGCGTGTATTAGAAAACATAATTCCTGTATGTGTAATGTGCAGGACGAAATTATACTCATATAATGTAACTATGTTTAGTTTAAGTTACCTGATTTGTAGGCCCAAATTGTAGGTTGTTTTGAGTTTTGTTTCTCAAGAATTAATTAAATAAATTCTGTTGTGCTCGAAGACAGTGTGTTCTCATCCTACTGCAGGTGCAGGAATTCGACCTCGTTATTCTTAGATTTAAGGAGATACCCGGAATGTCTTTGAAGAAGACTGCAAGGCGAGAAGGGAGGACACCTTCCGTGCCTGGCCTATCTGGGAACCAAGGCCGCTGGAAGAAGAGTCGACTTAATTAAGCTTCTGTGGAAACTTACTGAAAAATGTTGCAATGGAAAAGTTTTAACATGACGTATTGTGGGTTGAACATTGTCTTTTTGTATGATGCGCAGGGACAGATTCGAGAGACTTCTGCCAGTTTTCGGAGGAGAAGGAGCATCTTAGAACGAGCTCCATAGCTTTAAGCTATCAGACCCATTTGACGTGAGTACTTCTTAGGAAGTCAACACGTGCTGACACCTTTGGGATATGATACAAGGGAGATAGGTAGGATCCTCATTGAGAGCAGAGTAGGGAAAGATTTTGCTCCTTCTTAAATGAAAAGAGAATTGGACTCCGCTTCTATTCTTTGCTGTATTTTGATTTTGGAGTTCATCATATTATGCCTTCTGTGCCGAATGACTTATATTCGTAAAATCGGCTCTGTATTGATCTTTCAGTACCTATATACTCTGATATTGAGGTGTGTTTATATTCAATTATTTTTGGCCTTATAATAAATCCACAAAACTTAAATTCGGAGTCTGTGGTCTTTAAAGCATGATTAAATTGAAAGTATAATCTTGGATCGTTTCCTCCCCTCTACCACTTTTAGCATGCAAATAAAAGATCATCAGCATTTAATCTAGTAGGGAAAGTAAGGAGTAAAGGTTGGCGTAATCACTCCTCTTGACAGAGCTGCTCCCAGGTTGGCACATTATCAGCTTTCTTAAATTCGAAGATCTGCCCCCTTGTATAATTTGCGCCCTGATTTCATCCAGCTGATCTATAGTTGTACACGTGCTGGCGAGCCTTTCAAAGGCGTGTGTAGAAAGCATCGACTGATTCCTCCTCCTGCTGCCGGCCTGCCTTGACTTAAACCTTTCATAATCGGGGTTTAATTGAAGGTCAAAGTACCCTTTGAGTGCAGCAACCGCTGCATCAAAGTCAGTGTTACTCCTAGTATTCAGAAGGTTTTCAGACAAATCATAGAGTTCATAGCTACCCAAGTGAAGCATCAAAGAGCTCTTTATGGCGTTTTCAGTCTCTCGTGTTGCTCAAAAATAATTGTCCAACCTTCCCAACCACTGCCGCCAACGGGGAGCAGCCATCACAGGGTCTGCCAATTGACTGAAAGGTGGTAGTGCTGCCACTGGCGCATGTGCAATGTTTGGATGCATGGGAGGGGCATCCGCCTTGCGCAAAGAGCCAGTACTCTCATTGGATGATGTCGACATGGCGCCCTCTCTATACCATGCGGCGTTCCTACGCTGATTCCACTGTTAATGCTGGAGGTGCCTTCCTCTATGCTAGGCATTCAACTCCACCCCGACGATTTGGCCCCTTGCTCCCCGGCGTCCTGCACTGTCCTTTCACCACTTGCACTGGAACACAGGCATATCGAAAACTTCTCACCTCTGTTACTCGTTCGGCAACTTGCATGTGGAATCCCCACTGTCCGCTTTCACTGGGAGTACTGCAGTGACCACGCCCGCGCATCCCACCTCCAGGACCACTAATGCTGCTGGCCCAGGAACCGCCGGCTGCTTCTACACATACCCCACCGCAATGCACCAAACAGCTGCCCGCCAAAATACACGTGGCAGCAAGGCCTAGCCTGCCATGCTGCGCTCCGCACTGAGAGGTGGGCACTCTCGCATGCAGAGGGAACTCCGACCTCGTTGCCAGTGTAAAGGGCCCAAGTCAACTCTTGGTGTGTGCTGTCTGGGCCTAGCACAACCAATCTTCACAGCACTGCACACAGACACTTAGTACTAGTCTCGCCGAAGAACCACAAGCGATCCTCGGCCCTTTATTTATACCATTCAGCCGAGCCCAGCCTCCTGGGTGAATGTGCGATACATTGTATAGTAGAGGCCGGGTGGCACTCTACATTACCTAGTGATAATAGCCTGCGTAAATCAGTGTCATATGGCGGAATAACATAAGAAATAATGCAAGAATACAGGTACAAATATCACCTTCATGCCTTAATTCATATTATTTTTGCACATACAATAAAACACACCCGATTCCCAATGCAAATGTTACTTGCACTAGAATATTTTTATAACTACTATTGCTGTTTAAGTCTAAATGACCATACAGGTTTTCATATAGGGGGCCCACATTATGCCTTAGCCCCGGAGCCAAAAATAGCCTTAAAATTAAATGGCATAAACGTCTGGTGCTCTTGCTCCAATAGTTGGCGGGAGTTAGATGTCTGATGGTGTGTGTCTGCAAGCAGCAGTCACATTGGACCTGTGTCAGACCAGTCTGGAACATTTGGGGTTGGTGTCTGGTCCAGTGTCACTGGATGTAGAGGGGGAGATTTTGGTCTTGTTGCTTGGAGCTGGGGCGGGATCCTATGATGCTGGGAGCCTGGATGTTGCAGGTGGTAGTCACCTGGGGCTTGTAGTGGAATGCTTGGCTATCTCAGAGGGCTAGAGGCTGGAGCCGTTTCATTGGAAGAAGGCTAGGCCAATGTGAGAGGTGGTTTGGTTGTCTGGAGCACAACTGTGGCATCTGTTACTTTGAGAGATGACTCTAGTGGGTAAAACTTAAACCCTCTACAGTCACTTGACAGATTGCTCTGCTTATCAAGACCTACATCTTTGAGCCTTTACGAAACCTGACATGAGTGTCTTCTGTCTGTCTGTGAGATCTGTATAACAGATAGCTAAGCTTTGTAAGACCAGGGTCAGCAAGATTCATGTAACCTGAAGATAGTTTTAGTGTGTGTGGCCTGCGGTTGTAGGTTTTGTGCTCCCAGAGACAGAGATAGAGCATGTGACTCCCAGGCCTGTTAAATTATCTCCCGAGGGATGCCTCTGCTGCCCAGGGCCAAAAAACATTGGACTGTGTCATTTTAGGGACAGCTCTGTTCAGACCATTGTGGCTTCAGTTATGGCCCTTCTGAGGACCAAAGAGCACCACAAACTATATGGACAAAATGCTGGTATGACCTCAAACACCACACTAAAGAAAAGGTTGAGGCCAACATACATGTAGTCAGTGGAACAGGTGGAGACCCCTTCCAACAAGTCCCCCGAGCACCTATCCAGATCTCAGTGAAGGAAATCCAGATACCAGAGGCTATGCATGGCGCACCTGACATGGACACACCTCCCAGTGAACCTATGGAGGGCACATATCACTCAGGAGGTAACTGTACAACTAATGTTGTCAATATCAATGCAACAGCAACAGCACTGACTAGCACCCACAAACATGATCGGTAAAGTGCTCTGCTGAATGCATGACATATTTAAAGTAAGGGCCCGATCCAGGGTGATATATCATCAGAGCACTGCATTCTGGTACATGCAATCCAATATGTGTTACTCAACACAACACTGCGTGCATTCACATGACATTTATGTCTTCATCACTATGACCCAGTGTCTGCATTGTGCACATAGAAGCAGACAATGACGTGTTGAGGCATGTAGAGTGTCAAGCAAAAATGACACTTCAATTCCTGTTTCCTCTGAGCCCTTGTTGCATGAGAGTCAGCAGGATGATGAGGCGATGGAGAAGGCGACCCTGCTACGAGAGAACATCACAGCACCTATTTCCGACCCACGCAGAGTCAGCCTGCAGTGTCGTCAGAAAGTAGTGCCACCCACACAGCCACTCACCGTGACTCAGCCAAAGCGTCACAGTCCGTACCCACCACCCAAGTCATGAGGCAACAGGAGCAGAACATGATCCTCAACCATTCAGTGCTTTTGAAAGGAAGGGGGGTGCTGCTTGTTCAGTGGCTGCAGCAACAACAAGGTGATGGATGGAATGCTTGGATTAATCTCAGACATTGGCAACCGCACTGGCCGCATCCCAGTCCAACGCTATTTAACACACCATGCCACCCCAGTTTGGACCCAGCCATGTGTAAATCAGTCTTGACCCTGCTCCAATGGAAACAGCCCACCCCGAACTGCCAGGCCAGGTTCTCCCGGAACCAGAACACGTGCAACCTAGCACCAGTTTCACCCTGATTAGCGCTCATCAGCCAGGTATAGCTTGGTTCCATGGCACACTGAGCATGGGACCCACATCTGGACATACCCGTCGCACTAAGAGTGTCAACTACAACAATAACAAGGTGATGGATTTGGGACCAAACGATGGACTGGGATGCGATTGCCAGTGGCTGAGATTAATTCAAGCATTCCATCCATCACCTTGTTGTTGGTGCAGCATGTCCAGTAGCATCAACATTGGTCGGTGTTCAAGTGACTTGACGACTGACTTCAATGAGGCATGTAGCTACCTAGAGGCCAAAATGCAGGGTGTGTGTCTGTCATCACAGAATTTCAATAAATGCTTTTACAGACTCAACTGGAAATAGAATCCTTACATTTTCGTTGACAGGTGCAAGCCAATGGAGTGACGTGTGGCCACCTGAACATCGACATAGAAGGCAGGAATGACATTCAACATACACTGAAATTCCATTACTGTCAATCTTTATTTCCTCGTTTGGAACATACTTACTTTCATTTGTTGATGTACATTCCTTTCATGACTTATGCTGCCAAGTGCAGTGATATTGCTTTTCAGTTTTCCTGACGCTGCATTTTTAAAAAGAAATTACACGAAGTTTGGTCCTATCTTACATACATCACCAGATTTATTTGCATATGTACCAAAGAGAAAACGCGGATTTATGTTATTTGTTAAGTTCAAATTGCTTCATCACCTGCCTCGAATAAGGAGATATACATCAGTTTAAAATGAATAAACATTCCGAAGCCGCCTTCAATTTTATCTCAACCTATTTGTTGCACATATCTACCCTGTACTTTGTTTCCAAGACTTTTCTAAAACCTTTCCTACTTATGAATATATCTGTACACCAGTAAAACTGCTGCTGTAGTATTCTGGGCAATATAAAACAATAATGATGCTTCACATATGTGATGCCGTAGAAAGAATGTCTTAGTTTTTTTGTATGGGAAGAACTAAAGTGACAGAGTAAAAAAGGAATCTGGCTGTCTGGTCTGTTGACTGGACACTGCTTGAAAATTACTTGGATTTACTTTCTAAGTGCATAAGTTGAAACCACTAAAACTAAATACACAAAGTAAAGCCAGCCTTTCAGTTCTCTGTTTATGTAAGTCAATTCCAGAACCTAATGCAAGTCTATTTTGAGGAAAAGTATTAATAACAGCACTCGTCAGTGGAGGAGAAATGAGGAAGGGTGAGGAGTGAGGAGTGAGGGCTGAATAATGCAGGAAGAGAAAATCCAAAAATGGACATGGCAGCAGACATCTTAGAACATCATCATCTTTGGTCCACTTCACGCATCTTCATAACGTGAGGAGGAGATGTGAGTCTCGAAGGGGAGTTATGAGGAAACAGAAGTGACGGGCAAGGCATTAAGTGTGAGGAAAGAGGGATGAGGAGTGAGGACCGATGAGTGAAAGATGAGGAATGAGAGGTGAGGGATGGGGAGGGAGTTAAAAATAAAGAGTGAGGGGAGAGGAATGAGAAGTGAAGGGTGAGGAGTGAGGCATGAGGACAGGAGTGAGGGTTGAGGATTGAGGGCTAAGAGATGAAGAGTCGGGGTTGAGGATGAGGAGTGAGAGATGAGGAGAGACATATGATGACTGAGGTGAAAGTAATAAGCGATAAGTGAGGTCTGAAGAATAGAGGACGAGGAATGAAGGATGAAGAGTGTGAGACTTGGGAGGGGGGGATAAAGACAGAAACAAGAGATGAAGAATGAGGGATGGGGACTTAGGGTTGACAAGCGAGAAGTGAGTGAGGGATGAAGTGTGAGCGATGAGGAAGAAGGATCAGGACTGAGGGTTGATGAGCGAGGATTGACAAGTGAGTGATGGATGAAGTGTGAGCGATGAGGATGGGGACTGAGGGTTGATGGGCAAGGATTGACAAGTGAGAGGTGAAGAACGAGGATTGATGACTGGAGACTGGAGCAGCGTAATTTTGGCTCCACTTTTACAAGTCATAAATACGCAATATATACACGCACTTAGCACATGTACTCTGTGTGTCCTAACGTTATTAATGTAAAGTATTTCACTTTGACGTTTAACTGAAGTGCATTCCCTGTAGAATTAGAAATTTATGTACGCTGTGTGCCTTAATCTTATTAAAATGAATTGTAGTCTTAGGTCTCCGATTAAACCATCCTCACAGTATGAATATGTGTTTACTTCCGAAACGAGAAAGATTTATGTACTCAAAGTTATTTCACATTTATGAAAGTGTAACATGAATCAAATGTACTGACATTGTTTATTTGTGGTTGTATGTGCACACGCATGTTAATTGTGCATCATTGATTTAGGGCCATATGTACGACCGATTTTTGCGGTTGCAAAGAGGATTTCAGCCCCTTTGCGACCGTAAAATAGGTCAGGCCAATGTACTAACCCTATTTTGCGAGTCGCTAATCAAGTAGCGACTCCCAAAATAGGGTTAGCGATTCACTATTAGGAAGGGACGTGCCAAGGACGTCCCTTCCTAATAGCGACTCAAGAACCTATGTATGAATGTTTTGCGACTGCAATTGCGGTCGCAAAACACTTGCAGTTTACCACCCTTCTCAGAAGGGTGGTAAGGCACTCGCAAACGGGAAGGGGTCCCCAGGGGACCCCTTCCCCTATGGGAATGCATGCGCAAATATTTTTTAAGAGCAGGAAGTGGTCCCAGGGACCACTGCCTGCCCTTAAAAAAATGAAACTGAAAAGTTTCATTTTTATTTTTTAAATGCATCCTGTTTTCCTTTAAGAAAACGGGCTGCAGTTAAAAAAAAAAACTGCTTTATTGACAAAGCAGTCCCAGACATGGTGGTCTGCTGACCCCAGCATGCCACCATCCCTGGGAGTGCCAGCCATTCCCATTGGGGTCGCAAATTAATATTCATGAGGCATGCAATTTGTGACCCCATTGGGAATCGCAAACAGTGTCTGAGACACTGTTGTACATAGCATTTTGCGACTCACAAATTGCGACTCACAATTTGTCGCAATTTGCGAGTCGCAAAATGCTATGGCAGTACATCTGGCCCTGAATGCGTTAAGTTACCATGACTAGGCCCATATTTCTTTCCTTCATGAGATGCTTTTTTCCATTTTCTGCTTCTGTGTCTTTTCCTTGCAGGTGTATTCACATGGTTTGTTAGTTTGAAAATAGATGTAAAACTGTATTAGTGATAAAAAGAGAGCCTGAGAAAGGGACCTTGACAAAGAACATGGAGGGCCAGAGAGTCGACTGACAGTCTCTATTCACTAATGTTGCGAGGAGTCACAGGTATCTAAGGACAATGTCGTTCCCAGGTTTGGCCTGGGAGAATCTGCTAATGATGCAGTTCCCTACTTGAGATTGGAAGGAACAATGGAGCCTCTGATGACGTGGGCAAGGGGTGTCACTCTGAAGATTTGGATGGTATTAACTAGTGTTCCCACAGTTAAGTGTAGGGCTGCCACCCTTTTGGACTTTGAGATGTTCAGACATCTATGCTTTCCCCTTGACTCTCTCTGCTGAAGTGTGGCTGAGGCTAACACTTGTTCCCCTGTCCCTAGAAGACTCTTGACCGAGCTTCTGCAATGCTGACACCTTCCCGCATTTCCTCATTTTCTCCATTTTTCCCCAATTCCGAGATCCTGTATGTTCCTGAGCCATTATTGGTTCAGATCCTAAATTAGATGACTTTAGACTTTACTCATGTTTAGAAGAGAGGATCAGAGACTCTTCTCTGAGCACCAAGTCCCTTTCCTTATGTTCTGTATTGCTGTGACTAAACTACTTGTTGGCCTTATACTGGTACGTCTGAACTTCTTCAGAAGATTGGGTTATCCTGTACTAATTCTGTATCTTTACAGTATGGTTCTAAGATTCATTTTCCCTAACTTG
The DNA here is from genome assembly GCA_963921515.1 of Calotriton arnoldi. Lineage (NCBI taxonomy): Eukaryota > Metazoa > Chordata > Amphibia > Caudata > Salamandridae > Calotriton > Calotriton arnoldi. Next base: position 1,891,146 of record CAWUFW010002537.1, read on the forward strand.
ACTGCTAATTTGCAATAAAACCCTTTAACTTTATTCATCGATTCCTGGTCCTTATCGTGTAGCCAAATGTGTTACACTGTAAATTGAAATTGTTTGATTAATGCTAACTCCCTTCACCTCTCAGTTGGCGAAAAAGGTTCATCAGATAACCAATGGTAGGAGGGTTGGCCTCGCACTGGATCAAGACTGATGAGGGAGGGATGAGAAGTGACTGCAAATAAGAAGTGTTTTTTCCCGTTCAGATGACCACCCTGACTGCTGATATGAAATCGGGGTTTCCTCTTGAGATATGCCCTGTTGACTTATGAAGCTTCTCTTTCGCGTAGTGCTGGTAACCTCAGATTTACGTCACACGTTAAACCTGCCCTTCTTTCAGGCTGCATCAGTCCTGAGTTGAATGCTGCCATAGTGAATCCACTGGGTAAGAAACCCTGAGTAGACCCCACCTTACTTCTCCTGGTAATGTGAGTCCATTGTTTCTACCTAGTTTCAGGATTTTGCTAATTTTCAAATTGTTTAGACGGCTTTCAGTCAGGATTCTATAACCACATAGATGCACCATCAATTTTGGTCTCTGTGAAGGACCTAGGCTGACAATGACATGGTCATGCCCCGGGTGCTTTTTGATATCTGTGCGGCCTTTGACAGATGTAGACTAGTTGGTCGTGTCCCAGATGAAAGTGTGATGGGTTTGGCCCTTCCCGATCTTATAGTTTTGCTCTCCTGTTTAAACTTTATGGGGCAGATTTACGAGCCCCCTGCGCCACCAGTACGTCACTTTTCGTGACGTACTGGTGGCGCAGGGGGCTGCTCCATATTTACAAGGAGAGAAAAAGCCACCCTGCGTGACTTTTCCTCTCCTTGTAAATACGGCCCCTTCACACGCAGCACTTTGCGGTGAAGGGGCGTTCCATGGGTGTTGCTGTGGGTGTTCCCACGCAACACTCATGGAACAAGACACATCTCCAGAATTACGAGAAATCGTAACTCTGGAGATGCGTCTGAAAGCTACGCCACCCTAGAGGTGGCGTAGCGAGGCGCACCGAGGAGAAATGTTTTCATTTCTCCTCGTTTTTCCTCTTTCAATGCGTGCTGCATTCTGCAGCACGCATTGAAAGAGGAAAATGGTTGTAGTGATTGTTTTTGTGCAGGAAGGTTCCCCTTCCTGCACAAAAACAATCTCCCCACGACGCAGGCATCCTTGCACCATGGTGCAAGGGTGCCTGCGCCGGCGCATGGCTGCAGTTTGTGCGCCAGCGCAGGGGGAAGCACAAGGATGTGACATATTCTTCTAAATATGTTGCATCCCTGTGCTTCAAAACTAACGCAGCGCAGCAAAATGACTTGCTGTACCCCGCTGCGTTAGTTCAACGTAAATCTGCCCCTATGTGTCCAGGCATTGAATATGTAGTACTCCAGGGATCTCGCTTGTTAGCCAGCAAACTCTGTTACTATCCCGAACTTCTACTTCACCTTATGCAACACAATGCTTTCCACTTTTATATAAATTCTCATGACACCTGTTCACTCCTGAAACCATAAGAGTATCTGTGGCACATGTCTTTGTAGCACTCTACACTAGAGTGCATGGCATGCACATTCCAACAGTGAATATTGGAAATTAGGTTGTGGATGGCTAAGCTGCAACACTAAAAAAAACAAAAATTGAACGTACTGACGAGGCTATACTTCACCTTCTTGTTTGTTGTAAACCACAACACTGGAAAATTGTGATCATGCTGATAGGAGGTACAGATGAGCTATTTTGTCTTCTGGTAGGCCCCACAGCCCAAGAGTTGGGGTTTCTGGCTAACACTGATCTCTCTCTATGCCTGCAGATCAAGGTGGTATCTTCACAAAAGCATTTGTTACATGTATGTGTTAAGCCCCACAGAATTAAGAATTCAGTGTGGTATTATGACTGGAGAAAACTTTCACATGCAGTATTTGCCCATTATTGTACAGTGCTGGGAAAGATTTACCACACGCTAATAGTACATTTGCATGCGAATGTACTGTGTCTCCAGTGCTGTGCAACTTGGAATGAGGGCCTATGTGCTGAACGGACAGTATCCTCGGCACGCTGTTTTGCAGTCCACAATAGTGCTACCCTATAAGAGGGTGAACACGTTTCCTGCTTCTCTCATTCTCAGAGAAGCTCACTGGTGCCTGCTCCTCAGAGACTCAGTTAAAGTTTCACCAGTTTCAGGTATCTGGCTGGCAGTATACATCCAGCCCAGGATCTGCAAAGCAAGTACAACCGAGAAACCTGTTTTTCATGCCACGTGCAGGACGGGCTTTGGTTGCCTTCAATTGGGATGGTTAGCTTTGGCGTTGCAATTAACATCCCAATGATCATTTACCAAGAAAATCACGCAGCAAGATGCTTCCTGTGAGGTTGGCTTGGGAGTTTGATAATGAAGGTGGCTCACCTTCTGGTTGGGCCCTAGCTTCCCAGCTGTGCCCTTAGTTTCAGATATTGTTTACTAGTTTTAAACTCAGCTGAGAGACAACATATTAGGAACAAAGGTCTGTTGTTGTTTCCCGTAAGGGTGGTTCTAAACCTATGATCATAAGACAACGTAAGGCTGATGCCCTCAGCTTGGAAGATGCAGCGCTGGACTCCGCTCAGAGGAAAAAGAGGGCATGTATTTCCCTGGCAGACAGCAGACTGACCCAAGACACATCTCACTGAGACCTCCGCGGATGATGGTCCAACTTGAGAAGACAGCTTGCCCAGAAGACACGAATCAAGCATCCCAGGTTGCCTTCACGGAACCCGAAGTATCCAAACATCAGGGCATCAAGAAAGAGCTGAGGATGTGTCCAGGAGACAACAGGGAACTGAACCTCTGTATAGGTCTTGCCCTAGAGCTGGATATTGTGCCATGTAAGCCTCGGGACGTAACACATCTCCCTTCAACTTATTTATGCATCACCTAATATCTTGCCATTTACTCTCCCAGCAAATGCAGTAAGATGTTGTTACAGCTCGCAAAGCAGCAACATATATTAATGTGACTAGTGTACTATAGAATGTGTATATAAAACCCCCTAACAAACCACTGTAGGCTGATGCTGGTTACAGTGCAAAACCTACAAAACACTGACATTCTCCATTTATGGTAAGCTGTGCAAACCATAACTCATGGACCACTATGCAGTGTTCATGATATCACACATGGCATCACTGATGCAGCTGGGTATGGATCTCCAAACTTTGGAGCAGGTGCAGAAGGCTTTTGGCCAGGTCAGGTCCTCTACCAAGCCCTGTCACACCCAAATCAGCTGAGCATGCCTTCAGCTTTGGCCTGCGGACACTGGGAGCAGGGCCTGGCCTTTCATCCTGCTCCTGTCTCACCCAAACCAGATATGTGCATCGATAAGGTGTGTTCGGCAGGGGCTGGGCACCTCGAGCAGCCTATGGCAAGGCATTATACTAAGCACCATCCCACCTATACCATCAATGCATGGCCTTCGGCGGTATGCATGTGACCTCTTTGGCCACGTGCAGTGGTCTCGCCATCCCAGCCAAAGAAGCTGTGGGCAGAATCCTCTAGGTATGGCAGCAACCTCTGGGCAAAGGCAGCCATGCACCCATCCCCGTCTGTCTAAAGCCAGCTGTGCGCGGACTTCGACCATATGCAGCACACTCCACCATCCGACCCCAACCACCTGAACACAGCCTTCGGCCGCCCATGACTTCGTTTGGGCATAGTGTCTACCCTATAGGCAGGCCTGGTGCCCAACTCCCATACCCATCAAACCAGCTGTGGATGGTGTTCACCAAGGTGCCACAGCCTTGGTGCTCAGGCCATTCTCCCACTCCCATCAACACCAGTTGCATGCGGCTTTCAGCCACTCACAGCTGCCTCTGGGAGTAGGGGCTGGCCCGTCACAAAGGTAACAGGCATTTGCAATGCAATAGGTCTCGCATTTACGCAAATTTGAGCTATTGGCATTATAAATGACAATGCATTTTATTTATGTTTTGGTTTTTAAAACATAAATAAAAGGCATTGTCATTTACAATTCCAATAGCTTACACTTGTGTAAATGCGAGACCTATTGCATTGCCAGCAGGTGGGTGGGGGGGCTTGTCGCCTCACACAGGCACAGGATGGGTCAGGCCGGTAGAATGAGGGGGGGGAAAGTTGGCAGGTCCTCTGCCCTCGGGAGTATTGCTGGTTTGGCTCCAACCCGCACGCATAGGGAGAGGATTCAGGGAGCTGCTGGAGTCCTTGGATGGTGGTTCCAGGCCCAGTATTCATGCCCTCAGCCTTTCATCCTTCTGAGGCCAGTTGGATTGGTTGCAATTCCTACGGGCGCTTGGGACACATGGGCGGGGGGTCGGGCGCTGTCTGGAGAGGGGTGAAGGGGTGTTATTGCAGTGGAAAATGCGGGGAGGGCCGATGGTTGTTGGCGCAGGTGGTGCAGAGCGGACGGTCGCCTTCAGAGGTGACAGGGCATGGAGCGGAGCGTGGGAAGCTGGGACAGTTGGGCAGAAAGTATGTGCAGTTCCGCGGAGCGGATGGGTGCGGCTGCACCTGAGGCTTGGCCTGGGTGCGTTTGTGGTTTCCATAAAGCTTGGGGTTTTCAAGATCAAGTCCTTCTGCTCAGAGCTCACGTGAACTCGGCGAGGGGGTGCAAGACTTCAGTACAGATGCATTATCAGATGCCCGGGATTGTGTACCTGCCAAGCGCCGGGACTGCACAAGCCGATGCAGCTTCACTCTCCCGAGCAGCAGCCCATGCACAGGCGCCGAGACTAGGCCATATAGCAGCTGGAAGCCAGAAACACAGCAAATCGCCCTCCCTCGCCCCCCCCTCACCACCCCTCCTAGATTCATCGGCCGGCAGGAGTGGAACAGCGTACGAAGGGATGGTGGATGGGGGGGGGTGCACAGAGTAGGCGCGGCAATGCTGGACACTCAAAACGTTCAGATAATATTTGACGTTCTTCCCAGAGGGCAGTGTGAGGAGCGGGAATCTGGGAAAGTGTGAAATCCCAGCCCCCTGTAAGGTATTTCAGGTCCTCCTGACTTCAATTTTGCACTTTTCACGAGCGCCGGCTATGCACCGACATTTCATACAAGCGGCTAAAGGCCGTCCAGTTCATAAAGGGCACTATAGAAGAAAGTGCCAACAAGGAGATAGAGGAACGTAATCGCGGGCCCCGCTGCTCCTGCACGATGACTCCCCTAGTGAAATTCATCGTGTTCTTACAGCGCCGCGAAGGCACACGCGCTGCATAAAAGCAAGCGCTCTCTTCCTGGGTTGTCGGTCCTCTGCCCAAGAAGTGATTGCTGTTCTGGCGCCAACCCGCATGGGGAGAGGATTCGGGGAGCCGCTTGTATCCGTGGATGGCGGTTCAAGGCCCGGTCTGCATGCCTCAGCCTTGCATCCTTCTGGGGCCGGTTGGGTGGATTGCAGTTCCTGTCAGCCGCAATGCCTGCGGGTGATCTCTGCACTCCGGAGCAGGAGGCCGCCCACCCTGGGGGGGGCGGGGCGTGCAGCAGCTAAGCGCTAGGCTTAAAGTTAAAAAAATAATAATAATAAACAGAGCGCGGTGTCCCTGAAGCGGGCACCGCGCTTTGAATTAAAGTTTAAAAAAAATCACCCAGCAGGTACTTCGCTACTGGCAGCCACTATTAAAGTAAAAGCGCGCATTGCGCTCTCTGTATACAAATAACGCACGCCATTGTCCCGCGAGTGCTGGGGGGGAGGGGGGTGTTGGCAAATATTAAAGTAAAAAGCGCTTCGCTCCGCATGCAAGTAGCGCCCGCCGTTGTCCCGCGAGTGCTGTGTGGGCGCGCTGCAAATTCAAGCACCGCCATTGTCCCACATTATTTATTAAAGAAAATAGTGCTCCCTGACTAACTAAAGCATCCCGTGTAACGCCGCAAGTGAACGATCCAGTCCGGGTGGGCCGTCCTAAAAGGAGACAGGGCGGTAACAAGGAGGGACTAATAAGCCTCATTTTCAATCGGAGGCCAGCGTTTTGCATGGACGATGACGCAAGCCAATGAAAACAAGGGGCGGAGCCTACACTCCACTTCTAAAATATAATCGATTACAAGAAGCCTCGCAGAGCGAGCAGCGCATGCGCGCTGCAACGCTAGGCGAGACCTAAAAAGGAGACACAAAAGAGATGCCATGTGCTAATAAAGGCCGCCGTTTGATGAATATTCATGTAATTTGACAGACATTTGAAGTTAACACTCATTTGTGGCATCTCGGGTTTCTTGCTTTGAATCTGCCATCCTCCTTTACGGCTGGGCATGAAACTCAGATGCCACACTGGGCTTAAACTGCCAAGTTTCATAGCTTTGTCAAAGGCCCCAGAGGTGTTAGCAAACAAACACATGTTAACCCACCCCCAGTAACAGTTCCCTCACTGGACAGGTCTGCACGAAACTTTACATGGGCAGACTCTTCAAATTGTGCTAATGTTATAACCAAATTAAAGAACACTTTCTTTTTTTCACTGTAAACTGCAATTTGTTCCACAGTTTTTGCATATTTGACACATTTGTGAATTTATTGTACGAAGATCACAGTTTTCCAAGGTATAAGACAACTTTTTCCACCTTTCTGGGATCTTTCTATTTGCACTCCATTAATGCTCATCATGCCACAATTGTGCTACCATTTATTTCAACATTATTGAATTTCGAAATCTTGTCCGAATGTGCAAATCTAATATGGCAAAAATAAAATTAAGTTAAAGGTTTTCCCCAAATAGTCATATCTTTCAAAACCATTCAAATTTGATTCAGTTTACAAATTCACTCTTACAAATTTAACTATCCAGATATCCATAAATGTAACCCCTTGAACTCTGCCTGACACCTTTTAGTAACCCGAAGATCTCACAAACTAATTAATGGTAGCAAAAAATTGCAAAAATACATCTATTCTGAGTGAAGTTCTACTTTTCTGCAAAGTTTGTGGTGATTCTATTCTGCAGTTATTTCTGTAACTGAGAGCAAAAATTCCTATGGGACCTAAAATAGAAAACTGTCCTTTTCAGTCTGTACACCTGGATGGATTAGCACAAAACCTCACAGAGGAAAAGTTCTCAGAATATATTACTTGTAGGTCATATTTCTAACAGAATTGTCAAACGTCCTTAAAAGCAGCCAAAATACAGGGATGACACTCTGAGGATGCATGTGGAATTGCTAGAGTGTTTGGGGGAGGAATCACTGATTCCCTAGTACTTTCCCACTTTTGAGGGTTCTCTCAAGGAAGACCTCATAAATAATCCTAAATATTTCCCTCAGAAAGTTGTGAGTAGCTTGCAAGAGGATGCTGGGTATGGAGGAGCAAAACTGACCTCGTTTTATCTTTTTCTGTTGCGGGTGCTAGGCCCAGCCGCACAAGTGGGATACAGTTTTTTATCAGGAGAAGAGTGAGAACGCTGTGTGGTAAGAATTTTGTGGATCCACACAGATTCCGGAACTTTCTCTCACAGAATTGTGAGGAAAATGATGTGTTTTTTGGCCAAAGTTTGAGGTTGGAAGGGCATCGTGGGTAAGCAAAGGTAAGGCAATCCATGCAAGCCAGACAGCCCTGGACTCCCCTGGGTATCTACTTTTCAAAAATGGTTTTGTAGTTTTCCCTTGGTGGCGGCCGAGCCCAGGCCCAACATCCACAGCTACCCACATTGCAAAAAAGGCTTTGTTTTAAGTGATAACATTTGTACTGTCCCTGTTATGTTTTGGGGCCTCTCCTGTTGCGGGGTGGCAGGCCCACACATAAGTGGGGTACCATTTTTATCAGGACAAGTGTAGGACCACTGGGAAAACTGAGTGCTAGGAAATGTGCGATATTCTGGAACCTTTCTTTCACATAAATGTGTGTTTTTTAAAAACGTTTGAGGGTTGAAAGGCACTGTGGATATGAAAATGTCATGGAATCCATGCAGGGCACACCACTCTAGACTCTCCTGGCTGTCTAGTTTTCAAACAAGTTTGAGCTTTATACAATTCCCTGGGTGGGGGCTTAGCCCAGCCCCTAATATCGCAGCCACCCCCATCGCCAAGACAGGTCATTTGTTTGACAGGAAATGCTGATGTCTCCATGTTGCTTTTTGGGACCTTTTGTGTTAAGGGCGCTAGACCGAGCCACACAAGTGGGGTAATGTTTTTATCAGGAGAAGTGTGGGAACACAGAATTGTATAACGTTTGCTATTATGAATTGTATTTCTCTCCATTATTGGCTTCCAATTATAGCCCAATTATCAAGAAGGTCACATTGCCCTCTAAGTCACATGATAGTATGGGCAACCCCCAAATTCAGGGGTGTACTAATGCCCACTATTCCTAAACTCTGTACCTCATGCACATTTAAAAAATGCATAGGTTTTCTTCATACCCATTTTTAATTCTCGAGATGTTACCATGGGAATTACTGCATGGTTGGCACACAATGAAAACTTAATACAAGCTGCTGCTTAGATGTTCGCTCTGGGTATCTCATGTTTTTGTCTGACGGACAAAATGGAATGTTACTTTTGGCAGACAGCCACCTGGACAAGAAACTACAGATGAAAACATTGTCTCCAATTGCTATTTTTCCTACTTCAACAATCAGTTTCTTTTTTTGAAAACCATAAGCAATCTACACAAATGGAATCCTCGCTGAATTCAGACTTTTAACTAGTTTTCAGACATGCATCATTTTTCGGGTTCATACCTGTTTCCGACACAAATTGCAAGTAGTTTGTAACTGCAAAAAGTAGGAAAATGTACTACCAATTGGAAAAATGCAAATAAAGTGCTAACAAATTGGTTTGCTTTTGCAAATCTGCTTGTTCTTGACACAGCTGGGAACATCTTAGCACAGCAATGTTTTTTTGTTTTTATTTTTGGGGAAAAACAAATGCTTTTATGCTATATTTTGGCTATTTTGTCGATTCCGTCCAAGGGAATGCACAAATCCTGGGTACCTTTAGAATCCCTAAGATGTGGGTAAAAAAGGACACAAATTTGGCCTGGATACCAGTTGTGGAAAAAAAGTTACAAAGGATTAGGCATCAATGATTACTGAATAAACTTCAGGTCCTTCAAAATGCAGCAGCACGTCTTCTGCTGAAGATTCCTACATTTAATTTGGTCTCTAAAGCCGTAGTCCAACTACACTGGTTACCAGTCAGGAAACGAGCTGCCTTCGAAGTCCTTTGTGTAGCTCACAAACCCCTTCATGATTCCGGCCTGGAATATCTAAGGAGGCAATTTTAATGGTATGCCCCTAAAAGAAGGCTTCAGTCCACATTCGCCAAAAATGTGGTGTTCCCTAAAACCAACAGGGTACTTTGGGGTGGCTGAAGTTTCATTTCTTTTTTGCTCCTATTCCATAGCCTTTGCTCAGAAGGGATTTTTTTATAAATAAATATCAAGTTTTCAAAACACTTACATTTTATAAGTGGGTGTGTCTTTCGGTGGATATTGATTTAAAGACTGATCCGAGGGGACACAGGAGTACAAAGCATACAATCCTGAATATCCCTGCCAAGTACCTAGGTCCTCATTTCTAGTGGTTTGGATAATTCTGATCCCTGCAAAAACCTATGTTTGCACAGGGATCAGAATTATACGAGAGGTGACATTTATCGCATCTAGCAATCACTGGTTCAGATATCCTGTTGACATTTGGCAGGTGAAACCTGGTGGAATTTAACACAGCAGAAATGCCCAGTAATTAAAGGGACATGTGGATTTTAGAGCGGTAAGCAGCTAAATTTGCATGTTATACCCCAGCATAGAGGAAAGTCTCATAATAGATTTATGTATCACACTTGATAAGTACCGATCTCTGTGGTGTTGGCTTTCATCAATTACTAGTAATTACAGAATGGAATGACCTTCACCTCACTTGTAATTCCGATCCCTGATCGAACAGTTTTGCAGGGATATTATGCTAGACTGCACCAGTTTGGACAATTGGCACTTTATCCCTTGGTTGAATTACATCTCCACATCTTCTCAGGTCCTGGGGTTGACCCCCGGTTTTAGTCCCCAACGGAAATAATCAAAGGAGATAAATCACAGGTAACGCAGCTCTTTTTGGAAAAGTGTGATGAATATAGGATGCAAGTAGAGCTGGGGAAAACCTCTTTGATGGGATATTATCGGACCCTTGCTAGTGTGGAGCCAGCTTTCTATCTCACACTAGACCTAACGCAGTGGGAAAGGTCTCTCCTCTTTAGGTCTGGTTTAGTTTGGCGCTTTATGAGCACTGGATTGCCCATCGATATATTTGGAGGCAGCAATCGGATATGTTACTATAATGGGGTCTCTTCACAATCGCTCTTGCATTACATGTTTTTCTGTAATCATTTTGCCACCCACATAGAGATTTTCTTAAACCCCTATTGAAATTGTTGGGATACCTAAGATGTTCAGAGGCCCTGCTTCATTTGCAATTATTAAACACCCCAATTATCTGTTGCAGGGTGAGTTCCTTCCTTAAGGCAGCAGTTAGAGCAGGGAATACTATGGTTGGATAAGCATGTATGTTCTATTTTACGATGATATTGTATTTTAACTGTATCTTACGCTTTTTTAGATATTTTATCATATTTGATTGTGTGATATAGTTTTATTACGCACCTCGCACTTTAGCTTGATATGGATTATCCTTTGGCCTATACGCCGTTGCAAGTTTTTGTTTCCAGGTTATGGCTATAGCACCTCATTTTGCTTGCTTTGTATTGTATTGGTATGTTTCTTTTATGGCCAGGATTGGCCGAATTTTCATTTCATCCAGTTATAAAATTTGGGACAGTTTACCTCTACTCCTCAAATCTCAATCCAACCTTATGTAATTGAGGACATTGCTTAAAACCTTGCTGTTCACATGTACATAGTTCCAGTGGGTCCACTTAGTTCAATTGTAATTGCTAGTGACAAGATGCCCTCTATAAACCATTCATTCATTCATTCAACTGCCCCAAGCATTGAAAAGGTCTCAGTACTGGTTGGGGAAAGACCTAACAGTCAAGTGGTTAAACAGAATGGATGATTTATTCTTCGCTTCTATCTATGCAACTGCACAATAACAAAAAGATTTCATGTTACAGCTTCTTCAAAAATGCACTCTGAGTTAACAAAATTCCTAAACATTTTGTATATCTTTATACGGTTTTTAGTTTAGAGCATCTTAGCGAAAGGCAAACATAATAAGGGCCACATTTATTGGATTTTGGCGCAGAGCAGCGCTGCAAGGCACCTTGCTATGCTGCCCTACGCCAAAGTGAAAGGGCAGGAATGTGCCATATGTAAGCAATACAGTGCATTCCTGTCCTTTCTCCCAGCGCTGGCTCAGTTTCAGCAGCCTAGCGCTAACATAGGCACCCTTGCACCATGGTGCAAGGGTGCCTCTGTTGCATGCAGGATTGTTTTTGTGCAGGAAGGGGCACCTTCCTGCATAAAAACAATCCTGTGAGGTGTTTTCCTCTTTCTATGTGTGCTGCAGAATGTAGCACACATGGAAAAAGGATTATACGAGGAGAAATAAACATATTTCCCCTCGTTACGCCTCACCTCGGGAGGCGTGTGTATTTGTAGCTTCCCAAGGAACATCACTTTGTAAATCTGGGGCAGCGTCAAATTCCATGGGTGTTGCATGGGAAAACCCGCTGCAGTGCCCATGGAACACCTCCTTGGCGCAGAGTACTGCGACGTAGCGATTTGCGTTGTGATGCCTTACTCATGAGTTATGAGGCCATTCAAAGCCACGCAGGGTGACTTTGCATGGCTTAATGCATAGAAATGAGAGCCCTGCATCATGAATGTACCACTTTACGTGGTGGAAAAGTGACGCAGGGCTCTTATAAATAAGCCCCTGAGTGTACATTGCACAATACAGTTCTGCAGGGTTGTTTCATGTTGGAAAGAGATGTTTCCTGCAGCGGTGGCTCCTCCGTTAAAGCGGAGGAACGTCTCCGTTAAGGCGGAGGAGCGCAGACCCACTGCTTTGTAGGCAATGAATAAAGGAAAAATAAAATGATAATAAAACATGTTATTATCATTTTATTTTTCCTTGCTATGCCCAGTATGCCAAATCAAGGGCAGGGCAGGCCGGGCCATCCTGATTGACACTGGGAGGTTTGGAGGAGGACTGGTACACACTGCTACAAGTGCGCATGTCTGTTTGGCCGCCTGTCTTAGACCGGCCAAACAGACATGCACACTTAGGTTTCTCCAGCCCACCTGTATTCTACAGCCGGGTGGAGAAACCGCACAGACTCTCTGTGCCTGAGTGAGCATCAAACCAGCCCGCTCAATCCAATACCCACACTGCTCTCACGCTAGGGATAGGATGAGAGCAGCATCTGGATACGGTGGGGAGTCTGTGATGTGTCCCAGGGACTGCTGGGAGCAGCAGAGCAGAGGAGCACTGAGGCGTGAGGCGACCGGCACCATCAGGTAAGCCTTTTATTTCTGTATTTTTAACCCTCCCCGCGTGCTCCCCTCCCACTGTCCTCCCGTGCTCCCCCCGCACCTCTTCCACCCACCCCACCACTTTTTAACTTTTTATTTGTATCGGCCGCCACTGGTTTCCAGTTACCAAAAAATGTGAATTTAAAATAAACCTCAAACAAGGCTCTATAATAGAAAAGATGCTCTTCTTATTACAAGAAGTGGACACGTCTGGAGTTATTTGTGGCTGAGTCCAATTGTGCACATATTTTATACAACTATTTTTTTCTGGCAGGTATAAAGGATAGTCTTAATGAGCCTGTGTGGCTTTGGTTCTACTAAACAAAACATGAATATTTGTGAAATAATGTAGTGAATAGGTTCTCATGAACGTGCAAAGTGTCTTGAGGAAGCTCTGTATTTTCTGTAGCTTTGGTATCCAGTTTACACCATTACCTGTATGTGTTAACATGTTAAACTAGATTCTTATTATTACCACATAATCTGCTGTAAAATGTGCCTTTAATTATGTGCAATGCTCTAAAGTTTTCCCTTCCATCATGCATAAAAAGTCAATCCTGGCTTCTCCTTAATTTGCCCCTCAATTGTCATATAATGCTCATGGGGCAGTCACTAGTTTGTTAGTGTATCGATGTGTAACACAGATTCACACTAGTGTGGGAATTGTAGCACTTAACTCTAGTGCCACTGCTGAGGCCCGCCTCAAAGACTCTCACAAGTAAGTTTGAGGAAGTGTTAGAGGGTGGAGCACATTTAGGGAAATGTATAAATAGAATTGTGAATGCAACGATTAACGTAACTTCCAGCTAAACAAATTATTTTCTAAATCTATTAAGCTGGGTCTGGTGGCTCAGTGGACTAATGCATCCACTGCAGGGGCCTGTATTTGACCTCATGGTCACAGGCTCAAATCCCTGCGGGTCCACTCAGCCTTTCATCCAACTGAGGTTGATAAAATGAGTACCATTGAGTTGGATAACAATAAACATCTGTTATTCAGCGCCAAGATGCCCTGTTAGGGGTGAACGTGCGCTTTACAAATACACATGTTATGCTAGTGCAATGAGTCAGGGAGAGAATGAGCGTTAATGGGGAAAGGTTGGTTTGTAAAAAAAAAAAAAGGAGTTCTCCCTTTTTTCTGTGCCCCTATAGGAGAGCTGTATGTAAGAGACGAGTTGCGGTCCAGCCAACTTTACAGAGTTATTATTTATTTTTCTTCATGTTGTTCCTCTGATTGACAAAAAGGGCTGATTTCCCTTTTCTGCCATAGACATAGATAAAAGACTTTCCCCAGGCTTCCCTGAAAATATTCAGGAATAGGGATTGTGCAGGCAGTCTGTGACGCCAATCCCAAACGCCCTCCATAATAAATATAGAAGATGTGAAAATGAACCTGTTGCCAAGGGAAGAGAGGGGGTAGGGAGAAAAGCAGAAGATTGGGTTTGTATTCAACAGGAGCTGGAGTCCTTTGTTCAAGTTAAGGTGATGTGGCGGGTGACTAGAGCGTTTGCCCACAAGGATGGTTTGGGTAACCTATGCAGGCCATAATACTGCAAAGATACCGTGACATCAGAATAATTCTTTAGTGAACCACTACCACCACTCAGTATTTTAATCAAACAGTGCTTTGAATCTTACATGCTTCTCCAAAGGTACTGATGCTAACGTGTTCAGTTTTGCACAGGATACAACTCTCAAGCAGGGGAGAAGCAGAACAGAACACTGTAGCACACAGACGTAAGCAAGATAACAGTGTAAAGGGCAGAAGCGGCTGGTGTGCCATCAGAGTGGAGGGTGGGGGAAGTGGGCAGGGGAGGGGGGGCAAAAAAAACAGTAAAATAAAAAGTTTTAAAAAAAGAACTTACCTGCCATATCACGCCCGCCGAAATGCCGCTCTTCTGTTTCTTGTTCGCCGCAGACAGAGGCTCCTCGCCTCCCCTTCGGCCAATCCTGACACTGCTCTCATGCATTAGAGCAGCATCAGGATTGGCCTGAGCACTGAGGATTTGCGCTCCCAGGAAGACTGGGAGCCTCTGCCTGCTCTCTCCAATCCAGCAATGCAGCTGGGTTGGAGACAGCTTCACTGTGAATGTGGGTCTGGCCGTCCTGAGACGGCCGGCCAAACCCACATGCGCACTGAAGGCAGTGCTCACCACTCCCAACTCCAGACTTACCCCGCGATGGCCCTGCCTCCAAGCCTCATTAAATGAAAGAAAAATAAAACAATAATAAACAAGTTTTATTATCATTTTATTTTTCAAAATTTGGGGTTGGCGGGGTGCACCGCTCCACCACCGTAGCGGAGGAGCCGCCACAGGTAAAGGGAAACAACTCATAAATCTGAAACGGAGTGTAACTGAGGTAATGAACAAACCAAATATGAAGGATGAAGTAAGCTGAGTGTGAACTGGTATGTACAAGTGGGAACCGTACAACTAGCGAGGAGCTACTATGCAAGTTGTCTTTTGCGGACTCTGGCTGTATTCCCATGGAACTTTCCCATGCTAACTGCTGCTTGATGCGGTTCTCCTGTTTCCTGCCCTATTCAATGCCCCCGACGCGACAGGCCCGCTCTCCTCCTTATCCTTAGACCTATCGCTGTTCTATTTTTCCACCTGATGCATGTCACTGGTGACTCTTTTGTTTGTCTCTCGGAAGAAGGTAACTAAATATGACAAAAAGCAAATCATGACAAAAACAGACGTGCAGATGGTGAGCTAGTGGCTGTAGTGTCTTGTGTATTATAGAGCACGTGACCCCTATGGTCCCTAACAGACTCTGTTGTCTAGTGACATAAGTGATTGGGTGTTGTTAATAAAATTCATGACGAAGTACATTTCAGTTAGTGGTTACACTCTGAGGAATAAAGATGTGTAATACCGTGCTCCATGTGTGGTGAAATTCATTTACATGTGATAGGGCCGGTTTCCGCTCTACAAAGTTACTCCGGAAGCCTTGGTCAATGAATCTTTGTTACCTGCTGAAAAGTGTAGAGAGAAGAAACAACTCAACCAAGCAAAACTAACAACTTTAAAGAACCATGACTCTGAAGAATCACAGACTCCGAATTCCAATTTAGTGGTTTTATTACAAAGCCAAAAATAACTGAATGTACAGACACCTCAAGACGAGTTTGTAAAAGTAAATCGGAACTAATACAAAACCGAATCTACGGGCAAGATTAAAACGCTGTAGCATGAAAAGAATGACAACTTCCAGAACCAGAACTCAGGCAATGATTGCCCCACGTCAAGATCAGTCTTCATTTGGGATTGGTGAGTAAAAAGCATTAGTCTATCCCTACTCTATTACTACTGTGAATAGCATTCCCCAGGCAGAATCAGGAAAAGTGTCAACACGTGAAGATTTCTTAAGAAGTGCACTCACGTTGTATGGGACAAGTAGCCAAAGCTACAGAGCTCATTCAAGATGCTCCTTCCCTCTCCATCGATCTCCTCACCTCCTCTCCTGACTTAACCCCCGGGGCACTGTCCCTAATTCAAAATCCAAAACACAAAACACGTCCACTGCTTGCATCTGGATCACCTCATCCTGCTGGGCACTTCTCATAGGTGATTTTCCATTTAGTTTCGATACTCCCAGCTCCTGGCTCGATGACCTTGATTCCCAGGCCTCCTTCAGTGAGAAAGAACACCGACTCCCAATTATCAGCATTCTTTGCATAAAAGTTTCTTCTCCTCCCTGAGCCTAACTCCTAAAACAAAAGGCGTTATTCTAACTAACAAAGACGACTTTCTTCACCTGCAACAGAAACGTGAGAACAGAACAAATCCAATGTGCACATGAATTTTAGCTTTTCCCCTCATTACGAGAGCTGTCAGGGAGAATACATTTCAAGCATACAGAAATTGGCCAACATAAGAATAAGCACATGTGCCCTACAACATGTACATAAATGAACATTTTACTTAAGCAGTTCTAAATCATCATGTTACATAAACACACCGAATGCACAAATCATACTGAGCAGCCTATGATTTCTACACATTTAAACTCGAGTTGCCACATCTGTGTACAACTTTAAACCGGTGTACGTTTAATCTATGCATTTCATTATAAATGAGCAACTTCCTAATCGATTACAAACAAATGCTAAAGGTTACATTATTCTAACATAACTGCCACGTTTATTTCTTTACATGCCACGTAATTATTCTATTCATTTCACTTCCACATGTTATTACAGAGTACATTCTAATGACCAAATAACACAACAAAAAGAACAAATGTAGGTGCAGACTACTCGTGATTATGATGCACCACTACAAATGAAAGAGCACCATCGCGCTCCATCAGTCCCCCCTCTGATGACAAGTGCCATCACAATTAATCACAACTCCCTGTAGAAAGAACCAACCTAAACAGAAGTAGTAGCCAGTCTTCCCTGTCAAAATTTTTCTAGGCTTTTGAGATTCTCATAGTGACTGTCCTGCAGTCTCTCCATCCTCCTTTCATGTTCCCTAAGAGATCTCTCAGCCTGTCCTGCCTTGTGCCACTTGTAAGCCTTTACAAGTCCCAACAAAACAATCACACAAACCACCACTATGATGATGGGCTTCAAGATGTAGCCAAGGATTCTTTTACCAAGGTTGTCAAACCAACTTCCAATCTTTCCAAACCGTCTCCCAACTTTGTTCCAAACACCCTCTGTGGCCAAATCATGCACCTCATGGTGAATCTCAGTGATGTTACTTATATACTTTTTCAGATCTTTGCTGTTGTTCGGTATATAAGTACAGCACTGTTGAACCCTCAACATTTTACAGACTCCGCCCTCTTTTGCCAGAAAGACATCTAAGGCCAGACGGTTCTGCATCACCGTAGCTCTTATTGAGACCATTTCTCCATCCACAAGTAGCAAAGACTGAGCTGTATTCGCTGACAACTTATCCACAATGGTTGACAACCTTCTAATCTTAATATCATTTAGAACTACTCCCAAACTTGGTATCATTGCTCCAAATACATCTCCAACAATTTCTCCTGCACTCGCACCTCGCTTTTCTCTATGATGTAATCCACCTTCTAAAGGCCACAAATCCTCTACATGATATATCTTGGGGAACACAACAGCCACATAACACGTACCATACCAATTCAGTGGCAATCTCACATAGGCATTTTCCCCCACACAAAATACACATTTGGCACCACTTGCTCCGCATCTTGCAAGAACTTTTTCGCAGTGGCTTCAATTGTGAAAATGTGATCACACATGCTCTGTCCCACAAAGACCTTATCATAGTACATCTTTACCTGTCTGATACAAAGCTTTCCTCGCTGTTCGAAATCTAAAGCTATTGGACCATAACTCCCCCTTGCCTTGTGTGCCAGCTCTTCCTTGGTCCATTCAAATGTTCCTCCTCTACTGTAAAGTTTTACTGATAATTCCCTATGTCTATCTTCCACTTGATCTATAAACTTCTTCTTTATATCTGTTAGTATGCATGTCAAATTATGATGATGTGCATAAGCTGTATCCAATGTAACAGTAGGTATGAAATACTTTCCCAATCTATATTCTTGCTTATAGTAATCGTATTTATTCAAGTGCTTGTAGGATGGAACCTCTGAAAGCACTACGTCATAATTGGAGAAATAATATTCATAATGACCCTTACCGTAAAACATACTAAGCAACAAACTACAGGTAATACCATACGTTAAAGGAAGGTGGTGATAACGAATACCCTCCTCCACAGATGCAGGCAACTGCATACACACATAACAATCTCTCACATCCATCGTGCTCACATATTCACATAGCAGCTTTGCATAAGCATTAAGTGTGTAATCACCTTTAGATAAATCTACGTGTAGCATACGACTAGTCGGATCTAGCATAGCCTTTTCAGCTCCTACGATACCCTCTTTTGTGCTAGAGGTAACAGGTGTGGTTGTCTCTTGCACTCCCACCCCTTCAACTTCTGCTTCATGTGAAATCTTTACGGACACAATAATAACTACCGCTATCACTATTATCACTCCTACTATGAGTGTACCTATCATACACTTAGACCTACGGTTCGAATTACCAAACTCCATTTTTAATTGTCGGTTTAGCACAGCAAGAGGATCCACACAAAGTCTCTTTCTCCGACTCAGATTGCTGTTCAACCAGTTCACACACAGTTCATTGAAGTTCTGGAAATTGATTCACAGTTCGTTGCACCTTGATTTAAACATTTCAAAAAGACTTCCTTAGCCCTCTTTCTTCTTCTACGGAAAGTCCCTAATTTTGTTCTTCTTCCACTCGGGCCTAGGTTATCTTCTTTTAAAGCAAGCTTTATTTATAATTCACAGTTTAATCAACAGTCTCTTATAAGCTCAGAACCAGTTTCAATAATGAAATGTTGTAGAATCTCTAGACGAACAGCTGCAATCTCCTGTGCTGATGGCTGATATCCAAAAGTTGGAAAGGATAAATCTCGCAGAATCAAAACTCGCACTCTGCCCAATATTGGAGGTCTTGGTACAGTCACTGACAACAGCCCCTCTATTTCCAGTCCAGGGATTACTAACTCAATATCAATTTTCAGTTCTGGGATTCTGCTGACCAATCGTCAGACACAGGAGCAAGATCTCTTTCCGATGCCAATCTCAAGTTTGCCTCCTCTGTCTCACAGGCCACGATTCATTTGCAAGCTCTGCTCTTCTTCTCTGCACCCGACCACCTTGGGCACCAGTTCCTTCTGCTGAGTCAGACTCTGTACCACTCACAACGTTACTGTCTCCCTCAGAGTCAATACCTGGGTCTTGTGTAGCGTGAACCCCCTCAGCTTGCTCTGGTGTTATGTGCGCATTGTATCGAGCGCGCTGGTATAGACGATAAACAGACTGCATATCATATCACGTCCCGTTTCAAGCAGCACAGCGTCTATGAGGCCGGAAGAGTACTCGAACTACAGCTCCCATGAGGCCTTGCGTGTCACGTACGGCGCAGCGAGGAAACGCCCATAAAGGAGCAAGCGGTGCTCGCTGAGGCGTCGGAAATTCTTCGTCCTCGCCTTTGATTCCAGCGTCCTGTGTTCCACGAAGCGGTCTGGTAAGGGTGCGCTGCACCGACACTCTATACTCTGGTTCCTCATCCTTCCCGTCCTCCGTTGGAGAGCGGGTTCGCTCATGCGGAGGAAGGTCCTTGGTTTGATTTTATTTGCACGGCATTTCCAGCCGTTGGATTCAGCTTGCAAACCTCACGGCGGTGACTTTGCTCTCGTCACGCTGTGAAAGTAACTGTGTATTATTGCCGGGCCAAAACCTTTCCTGGGAAATTCCTAGGCAACTAAAAAACCCTTGATATTGTGGAGTTTAGCCACCCCCATTATTTTTGTTTATACATCGTGTTTGAGAGGATACGGAGGTTATGGTGGTGTAACCATTTGTTGGACTGTGACTCTATGGAATGTGTTATGTGCTTGGATATATCTCTGGAGTAAAGATTTATGTTCTATTGTTCTTCTGGCTCTATTTAACAGGGATAATAAGGAGTGGTATAGGACTACACTCTATCCCTGTGATGCCATGTGGAGTCTAGAAAGGGTAGGTTACTGTTAGAATCTATTCATGTGTATTATTGTAGATTGTGCACTTCCTACAGCCTGTTTCTAATATCGGGGGTGCTATATGTTCAATGAATGGTTTCTTCTATGTTTCCCACACAGCAGCCATAACGAAGTAATGAGTATTACCACACCGAAGTCACACTCTGTATAGAAGCCTCTCAATCTACAGGTGTCATTCTTTTTTTGTTACAGGTATAGGAGGTTGCATATCCACTCCTTGGTTTATATACAATTTTATATATATATGTATTATGTGGAGATGACTAGACGGTATTTATGATTGTTGTTGTCATTTCAGGTCTCACTCCCTGCTGTTCCCTTCTTTTCCTTCCCTCACTTGATCCTCCCACTGACCTGTGCCATTACAGCTATTAAGGCTTGGGTATATCAAGAGGTGGACCATTCTGAGCAACAAACCGATCCTGAGGACAGAAAACTCCGACATCTGGTGGGCAACCAGCTTCATCAGCAACCCTCACAGCTTGGCTTGTTCCCTCCTGTGGTCTTGCAACCACAGCTTGATTTTCTTCTGGGAGAGGAGCTGTTTCTTCCGAGGGTCCTGAAACTCTGTGGGTATAGGAGGCGTGAATCCAGTTCGGCAAGCCTCCGCACTTCACAGCTGTATTTGTCACCAGAATCACTTGATATGGACCTCTCCAGTGAGCATCAAGGTAGCTCTTCCTCACGTGCTTGCGAACAAGCACCCAGTCACCCGGGCACAAGTCGTGACACAGGTCCTTCGAGGTTGGTGCAGTCACAGCTTCAACCTGGTGAGACACAGAACGGACCACGTCAGCTAGTCCTTTGCAATAATCAAGGATCAAATCATCTTTGATGTTTATCAAGGCTGTAGACGGTACTGCTGGCATACGCATCGCCCTCCCCATTAGGATCTCACAGGGCGAGAGACCTGTCCTCCTATCGGGGATACTATGAATACCCATCAATACCAGGGGCAATACATCAGGCCATTTCAGAGACGTGGACGAGCACACTTTTGCCATTCGCATCTTGAGAGTTCCATTAATCTGCTCCACAATGCCAGACGCCTCTGGTCTGTAGCTACAATGCAGTCTCTGATCAACTTGTAAGGCAGAGCAAAGCAGCTTCATAATCTCACTATGGAAATGTGTTCCTCTATCCGACTCCAATGAAGTTGGAAACCCAAACCGAGGAATGAGCTCTCTAAGCAACAACTTTGAGACTGTGAGACTATCAAACCTCCTCGTTGGATAGGCTTCCACCCACCGAGAGAAAACACACACCACAACCAGAATGTACCTCAGCCCATTGCATCTGGGCATCTCAATGAAATCAAGCTGGATCCTATTGAAAGGTCCCCCAGATCTCCCAATGTGACTCAATGCAACCACAGTTTTCTTTCCAGCATTCATTTGCTGACACGTAACACATCTGTGACGCACTGCTTCAGCAAACGCACGGAACCGTGGGTTAAATCACGTCTGCCTGAACACTCCCACTATGGCATCTCTTCCAATGTGAACTGCTCCATGAATCTGCCTTGCCATAGGACTGAGTAAATCATCTAGTAACACTGCTCGACCATCAGCCGAAACCCAAATACCATCATCTCTTTTCTCACAACCTGCTTTAATCCAACCAGTTTCTTCCTGTTCTGACACTTCTCCCTGCAGACGCTTGATCTCATCCTAAGTGTCCGCTATGGCTAACATCATGCTGAACTCCGTTTTTCTGTGCTCTCTCCAGTATATTCCCCAGTGATAATGCATCCTTGTTCAGCACAGAAACATGCAACCTTATCGGCGTACCTATTGATGAGAGTCACAAAGTCATTTCCCTTCCCATGAGCACCACACTTCACCACAGCTATTTCCTTTGGACGTTGCAAAGCTTCCAACAGCTGTCTTACATATTCCCCATTTCGGATGGGAGATCCTGATGACGTTAGGAACCCCCTCTGTGACCATAGCTGTCTGAAGTCATGAACCACACCGAATCCGTACTGGCTATCAATGTAGATAGTGACTCGGATTTGATCAGCAACCAGGCATGCATGTGTCAAGGCAATGATCTTAGCCACTTGTGCGGAGTATACTACTGTTAACAAGTAGCTTCCACTACTCCAGGGATGGTATATACAGCAAACGCTGTTCTCAGATGACCCACATTGTCTCTTAAGCATGAACCATCTACAAAGATGATTTCATCAGATTCAGGCAAAGGTTCATCGACAATGTCAGGTCTCGGTTTGGTGCAAAGTTCAGTCACATCGAGACAGTCATGGTCCTCACAATTTACACCATCAACAATTGGAAGAGGCATCAAAGTAGCAGAATTCAACACAGAACATCTTTTCAGAGTCACATTCTCTGAGGCAAGTATGACCTGCTCATAGCGTGTGAGTCTGTTATTTGTCAAATGTTGTGTTTTGGTTCTCGTCATCAGAAGCTCAACTGAGTGTGGAACATAAACAGTAAGAGGATGACCCATCACAATACTTTCACACCTTTCAATGTTGACACCTGTTGCAGCAACGGATTTGAGACATCCGGGCAACGCTGAAGCTACCGGATCTGAGGTAGCTGAGAAGTAGGCAACTGGCCTACGGACACCTCCATGAGTCTGCGTGAGTATCGATAGTGCGCAACCCTCCCGCTCACAGCAAAATAGTGAGAAGGACTAGTTGTAATCAGGCATTCCTAGAGCCGGAGCGGGACACAGGCTTTCTCTCAGCTCCATGAACGCAATCAAACAGTCATTATCCCATGGTACCGGATCACTCACATCCTTGTGTGTCAACCTCTGCAGAGGTTTGGCCTTCAGCGAGAAATTGGGAATCCACTGACGACAATACCCAACCATTCCCAAAAACATCCAGACTTCTTTTTGGGTGGTAGGCGCAGTCATGTTCATGATCGCCTCAATGTGGTCTGGTGATACCTTCCTCTTGCCTTTCTCAATGCGATGACCCAAATACTGAACCTCAGTCAAACAGTACTGTAACTTGCTCGGGGACACCTTGTGTCCATTCTCTGCCAGGTGATTTAATACGGCAACAGTATCGATCCTGTAAGAGTCTTCTGTTTCGGACGCAATCAAAAGGTCATCAATGTACTGCACAAGGACTGAATTCTGTGGCAGTACCAAACTCTCAAGATTCTTTTTCAAAATCTGATTAAAGATTGATGGACTCTCTGTATACCCTTGTGAGATATGACACCACGTTAACACACAATCCTCCAGACTTAAAGCGAATAAAAATTGGCTTTCCTCGTGTAAGGGTATTGAAAAGAATGCCTGACACAAGTCAATCACAGTAAACCATTCAGCTTCCCATGGAATTTGAAATAAGATCACTGATGGATTCGGTACCACAGGACAACATGGAACTACAATCGTGTTGACCTTTCGCAGGTCCTGCACGGTTCTAAACTTCCCACTCGGTTTCTGCAGTCTCATTATAGGGGAATTGCATGGGCTTCCCATTATCTCCTTCAGGATTCCCTGTTCGATCATTGACTCAATTTCAGGCTTGATTCCTGCCACCATTTCCGGCGTCAGATTGTACTGGGGTGTTCTTGGGAACTCAGCGTTTGGCTTGATCTGAATCTTAACTGGCTCAACCCCTTTGATCAATCCTATCTCTTCCCCCGTGAAATCCCATCAATCCAGAGAGACTGAGTCTCTCAAGTCGAGTGGTAGTTCTTCAACTGTCAATACGGGATACATCTCTATGCAGAGATTCTGATTTGCCAGTTTGAATGCAATGTCATCATCATTAGTCTGCAACTCCACTCCCTTGGGCGTGCAATAGATAGTACAATTCAATTTACACAAAAGGTCACGACCCAACAAGAAGACTGGACTTGAATCGCACACCACAAATTGGTGTCAATCATGAAACATTCCTATTCTCACAGGTATCTCATCTGTCAATGGGTTTGTCATTCTCTTATTCCCAACTCCTACAACTTTGATCGATTGTCCCGAGAGGGCGTAGGTTTGGGACTACTGCAGATCTTACAGTAGAACGGGTAGCACCAGTATCAATCAAAAATGTAATGGGGTGACTGTCAACATCTGCCTCCACGTACGGTCCTCTCTGGTCTACCTCCAAGACTGCTCCAAGGGTACAGTCTTCCTCCCCCCCTCATGCACCGTCATTGCAAAGGGTCTGAATCAAATTCATCGAATGTCTCGATGAATGGCATCTGCTGATACGTCCGATTTCCTTGAGGGATCCTCCGAGGTTGGGGAACTTGCACTTGTGGACTCAAACCCCCCTTGTACAGATCGGGCTTTGCCACTGTATTCACAGTCTCGGGTGCCTGTACCACTTCCTCATCTTGAATCTGATTAGCTGGATTTGACCTACACTCGCGCTTCCAATGCTTGATCTTGTGACAATAATGACATGCAGTGGTTCTCTTTGCGGTACCAAGGTCTACCCCCGGTTTGGGGTCTACGGGTTTCCCTCTTCCCTGACCTGACGCATTCTAGCTCCTCCGTGATTGTTTTCCTGCCTTCGTCCTAGCGTTCCTCCATTCGGCTGTGCTTGGTCCACCCTTTCCGCATTCCTCATCTGGACTAGCATCAGCTTGTCCTTGAGCTTCCTATGCTTCAAGTCTACTTCATCACTGCAATAGCTGGCAAACCGCAGAATCTCATCTACGGATTTGTTCTGCCAACAGATCAAATGCTGTTGAATCATAAAGCTAATCTCTGGCCTTAGTCCTAGGACAAATTTGGAAACAAAATGTCCCATGTCCTTTGAATCTAGAGTGTCCAATCCACTGTACTGCTTAAAGGCTTGCAAGAGCCTTTCATAATAGGCATGAACTGATTCCTTGGGCTCTTGGGTAGTTCGATCTATCTTAACCAATCTTGGACTGTAACCATGTGATTACCTGCTCAAACTTTTTCATAACTATAGGTGAAGGACCATGTGTTGTGGGGTCTCGCTCAGATTCTGAAGTTGGCCATTCAACAGCAATTTTACAAGCAGACCACAAATCACTTGGTACTACGATGTCAAACAAGGTATTCAAATCAATCCACAATACTTTTGAATTCTTGACAAAGCGATCGACTTGCTTGTACCACTCAACAGGCTTTTCCCTCAGCCGAGGGAAAACATTTGTGAATGCTGCCAAATCACCCCTGCTCCAAGGCACATGCACATACCCTCCACTCGGCACCTCTCGCAACGGGTAAGCCTCTATCCCTGCTGCCCCCCCTCCTGGAGGCGGCGTATCTCCTATGCCCTTTTTGACACTCTTTTTCTTGGACCACCTTTCCTCCCACTTGTCAAGCATGCTCCATGCGCATATCTCTACAATCAATTCTTGAATGTGGGTTTTCAATCCTATGACTCTTCCAATTCTTGATCACTGTAATTTAGCCTATGGGCTCCCTGTAACATTTTCGTTTTGGACAAATCTACATCATACCTCTGTGCTAATTCTGTCAGTTTCGCATGGGCTTTCCTTGCCTTTTGGGTCACGTTCTTTGCCACAAACAACAGCTCATCTTGTTCATAAAGTTCCATCCTTTCCAGAGGCAGGTTTCCACTTATCATCTCATCTGCTTCTGCCTTTAACCTCACTACATCCAGCACCTTGGCCCTTATGGCAGCTTTAATCGTTCCCTGACTTGATGTACTACTCAACTCTCCACTTCCACCGCTCTGGTTTCCGCGGTGACTCCCTTTAACTATATTCCGTGGGACATTTTGACTCCCAGACGCCCCTTGATCCACTCCTCCTGTCATCCTCCCCATGGGACCTCTAACTGGGACTTCTAACATCCTCAAGTCAGAACGTGAGTCTGCTAACGACACTGATCTTACCGCTCTAGGTTCAATGTGCCCTCTAGAAGAGTCTTCAGTGGCTGGCAACGGAGTACTAGCCTCTACAGGTCTCAAAAAGGGACTACTTTCGCTCACCGCAGCATTCCCCCCGGAACTGGTACCTTCTCCTACTACTGACTGCGTTTGACTACTGTGCTCTACCTGACTTGGGTCATACACTGACACTATGGGACCAATGGTGACCGGCACCGTAAGGGCTTCCGGCAACCGTGTTGCAGCGTGAGCTCTACTCATCTCTGCACTCTTCAATGCTTGCATCCCTATTCCTTCCATTCCTGTTGAAATCTTTCCCACTACTCTTGCACTAGGACTTGCCTGTGGCTCTACTACTCCCTCCATAAGCGCTCGCCTTCCCTCCTCTGAACTCGGATTGTATGGCGGCGGACGCTCTGCTAGCAACCTATCTAACCAGCTGTCATCGGTGTCACTATCGTCCTCTTCCTTCCTCTTCTGAACATCTCCTGTTTTCACTAACAGCGGAAATAGTCTCTCTTCCTCAATAGTGTCTACCCTCCACCTCTTCAACTGTGCGTCCCAACGTGCATCATGAAATGCCTTCATCGCCTTTTTCATCCTTCCTTGGCTTCGCTCCCTCTTCTTTGCTGTGCTGCTCTCATCCATGCATCTAATGCCTCGAACTGTGTTGGTCTGGGTGGAGGTCGCAATGAAGCCATCAATGCCCTTAGCTGATACAACACCTCCCATCTAAATGAGCCATAACGTGGGAAAGCCAAATCTCCCTTCTTTTCGGTAATCTTATGCCAATTCTGGAGCCAAACTATGGTATGAAGTCCTACATTTGTGGCCATGTAATGAGCTGGAGTATCCTCGGTGGTGCTTCCTCACCCACTCGAGTTACCACTCCTCTATTTCCCCTACAAAGATCCCGCAACACCCCAAAACATCGCATGATTGAATCAAACTCTTTTACCAACAAGATGTTTTCGTTTCCACTTCCTGATGACAATCCACCAATCCCAGCGCGGCTTTACATCAACCAACCTATCGCAGCGCGGCACACTCCGAGGTCACTTCTTCCTCCTCACACAGCAGTTCACCCTCCTTCACAATCTCTTCCTTACACATTCACGCACCTCATTCATAGAAACAAGTAACTGTCTGTCCACCAAACGACAGGACAGTCACATATCCGACTGTCTGTCCACAAAACGACCGGACAGTCTCACAAGTAATTCTCTGCCTCACCTCTAGCAACTGTCTGTCCCCGAAACGACGGGCCAGTCACCTCAGAGCATCTGCCCACAAAACTACCAGACGGTTATAAACGAATCGATAGGATCCAATCGCTCAAAATCATTCACACACAGTGACCCACAACCTGCGTCGGCCATTTGAATCGCTGTGGTCCGCCCTTGTGCACTGGCTTCCCACACGACTCTATCAAGCTCTCTCACACACGTTTCCCTATCGCCAGTGGGTTGTCGATAGCGCTTCATGACTCCCACAATCACTGGTCAGACAATTACAGCACTGGTGTCTTCTACACCACAAATCTATCCCAGGATCTTAGGCTTCTCGTCGAGCCTGACACCAAAACCAAAACAAATCACATGGACCGCGCGCGTTCGGCCCGAAAACACAATCACTCGACTCTCATCCCAACTCCGCCAGACATCACACAATCAAATCGTCACCGCAATCTAACACACACATCCCTATTCATACTCACTCCACTGAGAACCGCTGTTCCCGCCGCACCGTCACTCTCCATCGGTCTCCACCAAAGTCCGTCGTCCTCCGCTCTCGATCCTCTGGGCTTTCATCCATTGGGCTCTTTGGGGCTCTATGGCTAACTTTCCCTAACTTTCTCCCCTCACTGCAGAGGTAACCGTCCTCTTGCTACCAACTGATATGGCCGCGTTCCTCTCTACAAAGTTACTCCGGAAGCCTTGGTCAATGAATCTTTGTTACCTGCTGAGAAGTGTAGAGGGGAGAAACAACTCATCCAAGCAAAACTAACAACTTTAAAGAACCATGACTCTGAAGAATCACAGACTCCGAATTCCAATTTAGTGGGTTTATTACAAAGCCAAAAATAACTAGATGTACAGGCACCTCAAGACGAGGTTGTAAAAGTACATTGGAACTAATACAAATCCGAATCTATGGGCAAGATTAAAACGCTGTAGCATGAAAAGAATGACAAATTCCAGAACCAGAACGCAGGCAATGATTGCCCCCACGTCAAGATCAGTCTTCATTTGGGGTTGGTGAGTAAAAACCATTAGTTTATCCCTACTCTACTACTACCACGACATCCCTACTTAGCATTCCCATGGCAAGATCAGGAAAAGTGTCAACACGTGAAGATTTCTTAAGAAGTGCACTCACGTTGTATGGGACAAGTAGCCAAAGCTACAGAGCTCATTCAAAGATGCTCCTTCCCTCTCCATCGATCTCCTCACCTCCTCTCCTGACTCAACCCCCGGGGCACTGTCCCTAATTCAAAATGCAAAACACAAAACACGCCCACTGCTTGCATCTGGATCACCTCATCCTGCTGGGCACTTCTCATAGGTGATTTTCCATTTAGTTTTGATATTCCCATCTCCTTGCTCGATGACCTTGATTCCCAGGCCTCCTTCAGTGAGAAAGAACACCGACTCCCAATTATCAGCATTCTTTGCATAAAAGTTTCTTCTCCTCCCTGAGCCTAACTCCTAAAACAAAAGGCGTTATTCTAACTAACAAAGACGACTTTCTCCACCTGCAACCGAAACGTGAGAACAGAACAAATCCAACGTGCACATACATTTTAGCTTTTCCCCTCATTATGAGAGTTGTCAGGGAGAATACATTTCAGGCCTACAGAAATCGGCCAACATAAGAATAAGCACATGGGCCCTAAAACATGTACATAAATGAACATTTTACTTAAGCAGTTCCAAATCATCATGTTACATAAACACACCGAATGCACAAATCATTCTGAGCAGCCTATGATTTCTAGACATTTAAACTTGAGTTGCCACATCTGTGTACAACTTTAATCTGGTGTACGTTTAATCTATGCATTAAATTATAAATGATCAACTTCGTTAATCGATTACAAACAAATGCTAAAGGTTACATTATTCAAACATAACTGCCACGTTTATTTCTTTACATGGCACGTAATTATTCTATTAATTTCACTTCCACATGTTATTACCGAGTACATTCTAATGACCAAATGTTAACACAACAAAAAGAACAAATGTAAGTGCAGACTACTCGTGATTATGATGCACCCCTACAAATGAAAGAGCACCATCGTGCTCCATCACATGCTACCAGGCTGGGGAGAACGCTACAGTAGCCTTGAAAATTCTTGCACCATGAGTTTTTGCTCCTCTTCCATAGCCTTTACTAAGAAGGGATTTTTATTAATAAATAGCAAGTTTTTAAAACACTGAATATCCCTGCCAAGTACCTAGGTCCAAAGTTCTAGTGGTTTGGATAATTCCGATCCCTGCACAAACCTATGTTTGCACAGCGATAAGAATTATATGAGAGGTGACATTTATCCCATCTAGCAATCACTGGTTCAGATATCCTGTTGAAATTTGGCATGTGAAACCTGTCGGAACTTAACACCGCAGAAATGTCTGGTAATTAAAAGGACATGTGGACTTTGGGGCTGAAAGCAGCAAAATTTACATGTGATGGACTAGCTTCTCCTTTAAGACTTCTCTCTCAGATGATGGGTGAGCATAGTAGGGTGTACAGAGAGACTGGCCTCCCCTTCCAGACCTTACTCTCTGATGACGGGTGACCATAGTAGATTGTATGGATAGACTGGCCTCTGCTTTCAGATTTCAGTCTCAGATAACAAGTTAGGTAGTAGTGTGTGTGGAGGGACTGCCCTCTCCTTCCAGACCTCTTTCTCAGATGACAGGTATACGTAGTAGGGTGAGGTAAGAGAGACTGACCTCTCCGCTGAGACCTCTCTCTCAGATGACGAGTGTGCGTATTAGGGAGTGGAGCCCTTTCCTGTCAGACCTCTTTCTCAGATTACAGGTGTGCGTAGAAGGGTGTATACATGAACTGGCCTCGCCTGTCAGACCTCTCACTCAGATGACATTTCTGTTAATTTAAAATTTCTAACTTATTTTGGAGAGTTAATTATATAATGTGTTATATTTAGTGTTCAAAACTTATTTTAGATTGGGCTAGGTAATGTGATCAATTTAGTGCCCCATATGCGAGTACAGGTAAATCAGCCTATTTAGGCACTGATCACTAAAAAAAAATTGGTACGCTGCCAAACCACTCACTGTGCATGCCCAAGGACACAGACAATAGATTTGTGCCAAGCCAAGGGTACCCTTTGGGCACCCCTCAATGACCTCAAAGCCAGGCTCGGGGCCTCAACGTCAATTTCAGTCCTAGGACTGGAGAGTGCGCACAGGGTTTTGTGTGTGCTGAGGCTAAAATAAAGTCAGGATACCAGATGCACTTGCAGTTGGGCCACTCAGCAGTGGTGTAGCTAGGCCTTTTGCCGCCTGTGGCAGTGCCGCCGCCCCCAAAACTTGTGTCGCCCGGTGCAGACAGACCCCCCCACCCACCTTGCTATGCCATTGCCACTCAGGACAGGGGTACACGTGTTTTACTATGCCAGGGGACACTCCCTTCCCTATACCTGGGTTCTGGGGATCTGGTCTTCAGGTGTTGCTGAACTGAAGATTTTTTCCCCTGTTTCTTCCCTAGTGAGATCTCTTGGTGACCCCATTTACCAGCAGGGATGCCCTCCCCCTCGGCCCATTAGCACAAGTGTCAGTAACTTACTGTTACTGAGGCCTGGCAAGAGATTGATGTCCTTTTAAGCAGAGATTGGATAAGCTCCAGCAACTCCTTGGGTACCTCATTAACTGGGGCCATTGACCAGATCTACCAGCTTTTGAAGATCTGCAAATTCACGGCGATGTTATGTGCAATGTTTACAATCCCACTGCAAAAAAACCCCACAAGAGAACAAGCTTTCTCCCAGTGTGGTTTGTATTCTTAAACTGCTATCCCTGGTACAGAGCAGCATTTCTAAAGAACAAGTTCAGAAAACAAGTACGACGCCGGGAGATCATTCTTTTTAAGTGTCAGAGATCTTCTCTTATCTGATCAGCAGAGCACATATTGTCACTGTGCTGTCATGAAAGGCAGCGAGATGTGTCCAACCTCCCACATCTCCACTTTCAAGCTGTGAGAACTGCTTTGCTGGCATGGGGGAAGAGCAGAACACCGTGCATGTGCATTTGTTAAAAACTGTGCAGCATCTCTGACTTGGGATCATAAACCCAGGGCCAGACTGGCAACAGCAACCAGCACTGGCAGATTGCTTCTCAACCGACCCTGGGAGCAGGGGGGCTAGCAAGAAGCACCGCTCCCGCTTTTGGTACAGGGGGCCGACCCCAGTGACAAAACCGGCCCCCACCACTCTGGCCCACCGGGGAAATGCCCAGTGCCCGCTACGGCCAGTCCGGCCCTGGACAAACCTTGTTCACAGATAATAAGCATGGATCAGTTTTCCTTATTCACAGAAGAAATGCCTTTAAACTCATCTGTGTGTCTTGCAAACAGGTAAATGTCGAGGAAATCAGTTATAATTTGCTAAGTCACAGCTCTAGGTGCTGCAAGACACCAAGACAATGCTTTACAGCTGAACCTTAGCTGCTTGGTAGAGCTCAAAATGTACTGCACCCTTCACGTGCTAACATTAGCCTTGAATGGAAGAAATGAAACTTCTAAGGTAGAGTTTTAGTTTTCTTAGACTCTATATGAAGGAAGTGTTTGCATCCCACTGGGAGTGCTACTTGTGTCACAGCAGCATTGCAGAATATGACTGTCTGTCTGAGGCACGAGGAACAGTAGCGGCTAGAGATAGACGAGCCACTTGAAGCTAGGTGTGGGCTAAATTTGCTTTTGCATAATTACATGTAATTTCCATTAAATTATATGGAATACACATCCATCATTTAGTGATATACTTTAGTGTGAAATGCACCCTGGTGTCAATTTCTGATGCAAGAACGCATTTTGCAGTAAAAAGTGCAAAAACAAAAACCTTGTGGACCAAAGCCGCTCACGTTCTGTTGTACTCGTGCCTTTGCAGTATTTTTTTTTAAGTGAATGGCGCATTTGCTGTACATTTTTACTGTGAATGGCACATAATTATGCAAAGTTGCATAATGTCATAATTTCAGGAATTTTGTGAAACAAAAAATTCCCAAAATTACTTGAATTCTGCTAGTGTCATTTAAATTTCGCCAAGGCCTTTTAAAAGCTTGAGCCAGGCTCAAACCTGATGTCTGGCTCTCGCTCAGCTTGAGGTTCTCTATGACCCTCGAGCACAAAATGAGCTCAATTTTTTATGTGGATTCTGCCTTCACCTTGTGCGACAAGAATTAAAAACAAAGCAGTGATATTTTTGATGTAAAATGGGCGAGAGAGAGAGTTACCCATTTAGTGGCTAAATTGCACAATGTGAAACCAGAAAATCTAGGTCCATCCTGACTTCCCCGCTTGACCAAACTGTATGATCCTGGGTGAATATTTTATTTCACAAAACCTCCTTTTTCTTTATTATCACATATGAAAGCACCTCCAAATATGTGAGTTCAGGATATGGGCTGTCCAAAAACCTGATTTAACAGATTGTAATGTTGCTTCATCTATAACAGTAAACTACGCCACACATAGGGTACACATGACAACTCATTTGCCTCTTAGTTCTCTAGCGGTGTTGTCAACAGGGTGGACAATGCAAAACCAAAGGGGATGATGGACGGAGTGTTGAACATTGCAAGCACTCACCTCCAGTCAACTGATCTGGGTTTAATCCATCATCATTCTTTAGCTCACTCCGCCACCCCAGTTCAGACATGGCCATATGCAAATCAGTCTGACCCTGTGCCTCATGGGAACAGTCCAGCCCGAACTGCCAAGCCATGTCTTCCCTGGACCGGAAACAAGCATCCTGGGACCGGTTTCGGGCTCACAGCCCTCATCAGCCAGGCTATCTTGAATCCAGTGGCAAAGTGAGCAAGGGACCCACGTCTGGGCATACCCTGCCAACTTAGGGCGAACAATGCAAAACCAAAGGGGATGATGGACGGAGTGTTGAACATTGCAAGCACTCACCCCAGTCAACTGATCTGGGTTTAATCCATCATCATTCTTTAGCTCACTCTGCCACCCCAGTTCAGACATGGCCATATGCAAATCAGTCTGACCCTGTGCCTCATGGGAACAGTCCAGCCCGAACTGCCAAGCCATGTCTTCCCTGGACCGGAAACAAGCATCCTGGGACCGGTTTCGGGCTCACAGCCCTCATCAGCCAGGCTATCTTGAATCCAGTGGCAAAGTGAGCAAGGGACCCACGTCTGGGCATACCCTGCCAACTTAGGGCGAACAATGCAAAACCAAAGGGGATGATGGACGGAGTGTGGTGGCATGAACGTTTACAAGTTCATGTTTAAAAACGATTAATTTTCATAAAATTCTCACAGTGCGTTGATATAATGTGATGTACTAAGGTGAAACGCTTACACATATTAAAGAAATACAATTTTTCTTTTTTAATTTTAGAGGGACTTTATGATATTTTTACTTGCTGTTTATTGCATGACGCTCTTAGAGTCAAGCCAGACCATTGGCTCAGCTCTCCCTACTAATTTGTTGGCACTCCCACCTCTAATGGCAGCCCGCAACATTTTGAACAGGTGCATCACCTAGGCTGGGATTTCACTTTTACTGGTGAGGACGTTTCCTAAACTTTTTCTAAACAACAGTCTCTGAGTGACAGCAGCAGGAATTTCAGAATCAGTGGTGGCTCCTCCGCTATGGCGGAGGATCATCGCCCCACTGCTTTCTCGCAGTGCAAGAAGCAAAAACATAAAATGGTAATAATTTTCAGTTATTACCATTTTATGTTTCCTATGCGGGTGGGCGGGGTGGCTCTGTTAACGGAGCAGGGCAGGGCAGGAGTGGTTTTCCCACTCCTAAGTGCGCAATGACTGTTTGGTCGGCGCTCTCGGGCCGCCCAAACCAGTCATACACACTTTCCTCTTCTCCATGCAGGCTGCATTACAGCCTGCATGGAGAACATGCCCACCCCTCCAGCCCCTGGCTGAGCGCCGTGTCACAGCACTCAGACCAATCACAATGCTGCATTGCAGCACTGTGATTGGCCAAGGGGAGGGAGCCTGGCTGCCTGCTTCCTGTTCCTGAAGTTGGAAACTGGAGAGCAGGAGCAGAGACGCAGGACCCGGCCAAAAGGTACGACCGCGTGACCGGCTTCCTCCCGCATTACCGGCTTCCTCCCGCGACCCTCCCCTCCCGCGACCTTCCCCCTCCCGCGACCCTCCCCCTTCCCCTCCCACGATCCTCCCCATCCTGCGACGCTCCCTCTCCCGCGACCCTCCCCCTCTCGCGACCCTCCCACCCCCGCAAACCCCCACCCACGAGCCATGCTGGCCGCAACTGTTCAGAATGCGGATGATGAATATCATTTAAGAGAGAATGGTGTCAGAACTCGCATATTCACTCACTCGTACACCTATGTGTTCCTTTCAGTGAGTTAAGCCCTAACTCCACACAGCTGTCTGTAACCCACATGTCACTCATTCCTTAACTCCATGTTCTGTAAGCGATGAAAGTTTGTACCAGCACACCCTGCAGAATCTTTTCTGTGGGAATCAAAGATTACACTTGCTGCCTTATATGAGAGAGGAGCTTGCTTTTCTACTTCTGTACTGCATCTGTTTCGTGCGGAAGCGAAGCATTGACTGCTGTTGCCCAATTTGCATATGTCTTGAGCAAAGCGTGCACTGTACCTGTCCTCTGAAGGAGGGAGGCTTACACTGCTTCTGCCTATGCTGTACCTGTTCTACGAAGAGGTGTTTCCACTAGTGTTGCGCCATCTTATATTGGACGCATTTATATAGCATAACCCAGCCTATGAACCAGTGACAGTTTCACAATATTTGAAGGGAGACACCAAGACCCATCGTCCCCAGTCCTGTAGGGACAACAATGAGAGCCAAAACATGTCAACAGAAAAGAAAAGCAGGGTCTGTTGTCCAGTGCTTATGTTATCAAACTTGGCTTGGAGACACCAGATTAAATGTTGACATAAGGGACACAACCTCAACCCAAACTAGGGAATCCTTACAGCCAGTGAACAGATGCTCGCTGATGCTACCCAGTGCTAATTCTGAAACCCACTGATGAAAAATTGAAAAATACTGCCCTAGGTAGGTGAAGGTGCATTATACTATGCAAGTACATGAACGTATGGCAATTCCATAAGAGGGTTGGCTGTGTCTTTAAGGAGTGTTGTACTTCTTGTAAGTTTGTTTACAGAGAGGGAATAACAGCTCTTCTCATTCTCTCTTTAGTGCATTACCTGTGTTGTACCTGTTCTGTATGTGTGAGAGATTTGGGTTATGTTGCTCCTGCTACTGCGACCCATCCTCCTTTACCTATTCTTTGTGTTAGAGAGGGTTTCACTGCTGCTATCCTTGTTGTACTGTACTACTTCTTAACTTAAATCACAAGACAAAATATGAGAAACAGAATGATTGTCAAGAAGATTATGCCACAAAAATGCATCAAAATGTTCAATAATTCTCCAACAATTTCCATTTTTGTGCCACGAAATTTCCTAATCCATGCCGCAATATGCTGGGGGGGGGGGGGGTCTGATTTGACAAATACCTGCCATCTCATGGCAGCTTATAGAAATCTATCAAGTAAGTTGGGCATTTCTATTAGATATACAGTGTACCCCAAGACAAGTTCCTCATGTAAAGCTAAAGTGGGTACTGACTGAGGAAGCTCTAAACTCCAACTTAAATTATTTTTTCTACCTGCAGAGGCAAGACAAAAGTATTACATAGCACATGTTTAAAGGACTCTACATCACGGTGCAGTAAGTGTCCAATTCTGCTCCCAGAACCCAGCTACCTCTTGTATCACTCATTGACTGTATGCTTGCCTTTGACCCTATAGATCGCTCCAATGTCTTAGCTCATGCTATACAAAACCACATGTATACATATAATTCCAAGTGCCAGGGCAACACAAAGCAATCGCATTGCTCTTAGCCGTGTAAATTTGCAACATAGAATCAATGCATTTACTTTCACCAAATATGCAACATTGATAGTTCCATTTATTTATTGAGGGTTTTATATAGCGCGAACAAGACCCTTTCAGATAACAAAGCACTTTACAAGAATAGCAACATAAGGTAAGTTACAAAACGGTAGGCAATTTACAAAAGTACAGTATAAGTTACATAAGCAAGTGGTGAGAAAACAAAACAAACATCTTCATATATTGATATAGAAAGAGTCCTTCTGGTGATAGAACGGTGTGTAGATTTGCGGAAAAGCACAGGAGAAACAACTCGGAACAGAGTTGTATGTGCAAGGGTGTGGCAAAAGCAGTAATGGCCGATGCCCGGTGGAGCTGTCCTATGCAGCTATAGAGGAGTTTGGCCCTGGTTCACCCCCTCGGCCGTCACCTACCCAGCCGGACATATGACATTGTTTTTCCTCGCCTCCCTGTTATGTTTCCTTCCCTCTATCTTTCTCTGATGTCTATTCTTGGAATCTGTAACTGAAGTAATTATGTAATCTTTAACTTGCTGATCCTCATGTAAAGCGCTCTGATACCTACGGGTCTAGCCCGCGCTATATAAAACTTTGCAAATAAAATTTTTAAAAAAATTTAAAGTAATGCACAATCAGGAAAGGGGTTTACTTGTAAACAGGGTCCCCTATTTGAGAGAATGGGTTTCAACTTAAGATCAAATTAAAACTCCACACACAAATAGGTGGAAGTTTTAACAGAAGCCAGCTCAATCCAAACTATATAAATTAAATCAGAGAAATCACCTCACGTGATCAGCTAGCACAAGATGCTTAGTTGTTACTCAGAATGAAATGGTGATCCACAAAGACACACAGGGGATCCCTTACCATCATCTATGTGCAAAACTGGGCACACTTCAAGTCACCCCCCCCCCCAGCTTTCCTGCATATCTTTCTCCTACCACTGTTCCCTTTGTCACTCATCTTCTTAAGCACATCAGGGAAAATGGAAAAGGGTCCATCAGCACCATCGTAAGGCAAAGGCAGGATATAAGAGGCAGGCCGCTCATCATCGCAGACCGGCTCCTGAGTACAAAGGAAGGGTGGGATGGCTGTCAACTAAGTCTCTCTGTCTTCCAGGAGCCCTTCCTGCGTTTGCCCCTAGATTTGTAGGTCCCACTTCCTTTTTGAGATGTGTAGGTCAATTCGCTGTGCATCTAGAACTATCTACGAGACGGAAGATACATCCAGTATTCCATGTGTTCCGTATTAAACTGGCAGCAGATACGCGAGGAATATGACCACCTTCTGTGCTGGTTGATGGCTCTCAAGAGCAGGATGAGGTAGAAGCCATCCGGACCCTATTATTTAATATAAGGGAAAGGATAAGATGCCTCAAGACATCCTAAGAGCCAACTCAAGAAGCAGGTAAGACAGAAGTCTATCCGACCAGGAGGTGCCTACCAGCCAACTGTCCCCAAGGTTCTGTTCCGTTCTGGAAACCACCCCCGCATGCAGGAACCCCGCATGCAAGCAAGGAATCCTGCGTGCAGGAATACAACACCAGCTTCTTTTGCGCATGTCCCTCGAATAGTGTTGCAATCCCATCAAGAGTACCCAAAGAACCCAGGCCCCAGCATCCAGTGGGTGGGGTACTTTGGGGACGGAAGAAGATAGATTACTATCAGGAACATTAGGCAAGATCAGACAATACTGGTACCTTTTCCATGGCATGGTGGCTTTAGACTTTCTTTTGAGGTCACACATTAAAAGTATTGAGAATGGGAATGTGGAAGCTAGGTCAGCAATGAGTGTGGGTCTTCTGGGTCTAGGCGGGCAGACAATATTTAAGACTCACACAGACACTAAGAGCCTGCCAACATCTCGCAGTTGTTTAGCCTCTCTTCACTTTTCAACAATTTGTCACTCGGTTGCCGTGTCCCCACTCTTTTTTGTTATTTTTTTCCCTTTTTGGATACTTGCCCCTTTTGACTTTTATTGCCAAGTCACCCTCACTTCTACCTCTAGTTTCCTGGGTTCCTCATACATACACTCTGCCAGACTCTGTGCTACCTTGCCTGCTTGTTGCTCCCCTCCTATGTTGTAGTGTTGCTCCTATTTCCCTAATAGGCTCTGCGCATTGGAATAATATATCCTATAGGTTTGACATAGGACTAAGGTCGGTATGTCCCTATCGAGTATATTAAACTTAATTACTTGTGCCAGCTAGCTCAGAGGCCACTAGAAACTTCTTGACAACAAGAAGGGAGTAGTTTCTGGCAGCCGCAAAACATGACCACTATCTTTCCCTTACAGAATCAGGACGTGTCCCAGAGTCATAGAAACAATAGATAACTATTTCACTCAGCTCAGTTGTGCAGGATTCAGTTATTCTCAAAGTTACACAGAAATAACAGACGGGCGTTTCAATAAAAGGTTTATTGAACAGTCTTGTTTCTGTTGTAAGTTAGATGTGCTGTTACGATCACAAGACAGTATGCGAGATAAATAATGTACAGAGTGAGCAGTAGAAATAAATAATACTGCGTTAGCATTATCTTTTCAGCATATATGCATTTACATAAAATGACACAGCCTAAAAATGCGAGTACTCATACGATGCGTTTCTATCCTAGGTCTACCCAGTGTGCCTAACCTTTCCTAGGTGTAGGGAGAAGTAGAAGTAGGTGCTGTATTCCTGACTAGAGTATACTAAGAGTAAGTTACGCCTAGTATGCCAAGAGTCTAGTATGCCAAGAGTCTAGTATGCCAAGAGTCTAGTATGCCAAGAGTCTAGTATGCCAAGAGTCCCTCTAGGTTCTAGTCTGCTCCATACCTGAAGAATGAGAGAGGTAGGAATCTCTTTTCCGGACTCGAACTCCAACACCCCGCAAGGGAAGTTAGATCACTGGAAGCTGCACTCTCTGCGTGCAGGAAATGACAGCGTCTTCTCAGTGCGTCCGGCCGGGAATCGGGCTCCTCTGAAGTCGAGGTCTCCTCTGATTTACAGGGGTTTGGGAAGGTATATTTATACCTGAAAATGTTAACATTGACGTGAGTTGGGTAGCGAAAGACGTCATGAATGAATCCCTTAAGGAATAGAGGTTCATGCATAATGTATGAGTCCTTGAAGAAATCAATAGTCCTGGGCAAGGGAAACTCCCACAGCCTGAGGGTCTGTTTTTTCATGGACTCGTTGAGACGCTAGGGTGGACGGATGTCGGAATCCATGCCTGTATTTGGAGTGCATGGTTTATGCCTAAATAAGGTCTGGGATTATATGCCTATATAAGGGCAAGGCGAATTGTGCCTATATAAGGACATGTTTCTAAAAAGCCCGTTTATGGACACCCTATAAAGTATACAACACCCACTCCTCTTTTGTGTATACAACAAAACTAAAATGCTAAACATTTAAAATGCTAAACATTAAAATGGAGTACCGCATATTAAAACATATCCTAAAAAAGCTTTAAAAGATACATTAAAATGCAAAGGTTTCTGTACATCATTAAGCAGTGCTTCATATTTCCAGCATAAAGTATGAAATAAATGCATTTGGAACGAAATATAAAAGCAATATTTACATACGACTGAAAATGATCGATAAGTTTGTTCAAAATCAAAGTCATTTCCTGTCATGAAATTTAAATGAACTGATTTAGACACACAAGATGACTAAGTGTCCCTGGAAGTACTGCCAAGTCTGTATTATAAGGCTAGTTCTACTTTAAGCAGAGTGAAGTGCTTTTTCGTACAAAAAATGGGAAAAAGTTCAAATTTGGTAAAGTTCCAAGGTTTTGAAAAATGAAGGCCAAATTGTTGCTGTTGTACTGGAACAGAGTATGCCGAAGCAGAGTCAGTTTACGGGTCTGGTGTAAACATGAGATCATCTATTTCAATAGACAAAACATCATCTATTGCCGCTGGTGTAAGTTGGAACACCTCGTGTAGAAGATTGATCGCACAAAGATGGGAAGCATCGCTCTCAGCATGGGTCGCCGCAGCAATGTTCGCGTTCGTTGTTACCTGTGTGCCTGGAGTTGTTTCTCGTACCTCAGCAGCAGCAGGAGGCGACTGTGAGATCTCAATGAATGCTGACATCAGAATTGGAAGCCTCTGGGGACAACACAGAGCATGGGCCGTTATCGGGTCCAGCAAAGTATCGACGTCCTTCGGCGCAGCTGATGGATATGTTAGACAAGCGTCCAACACGCATTCTTCACCGCATAGCAGGCATCGTAGAACAGGTAAGATGCAATCATGCCAGATTGGTCGGAATGACAGGAACCACGTGGTATTAAGGTCCCGTAGACGAGTCATGCCCAATAGCTGTACTATTCGCTCACGGCACTTTCTTTCAAGGAGAGCTTTCTCCATTTCGCTCGGAGTGATATCGGCGAATCGGCTGGCCATAGCGCAATAGCAGACAGATGAATAAAATTCCGGCAACAAGTGCGAGAATTAATGGTATGCCACCAAACACCGAATGTGCAAAGTTCGGAATGATTCCAAGTATTGCCTGGAACGGTGCTAACAGACCGGTGCAAATGCTCTTAAATACATGTACAATTCCTGTTGTATCTGACATGTTAAAGATACGTGATATCATTTCTACGAAATGTATAGGGCAGTTTGTACGTATTAAAGTCTGTATCTCAGCCGAAGTCCTTGCTACTTGCAGATCATAGGTTTCTTTGGCCGAGGTCAAAGGCACTGTTTGCTGTAAAAGCATGGCTTTCATTCTGCTCAAAGTATCAAATCTTATAAAAGAGATGCTCAACGAAGGCCATAAAGGCGACTCCCTGACTGTGTCTATTGGGGGAAACAATACTTGCATACAGCAAGTGACTCTGGAGTTGACCGTTACTAGATATGGGATGCCTGGCAACATTCCACAGCAGCTCTGATCATTCAACATGAGGTAACTCCCATTCGAAAGTTGTCCAAACGCTGGATTAATCACAGCAGCTGGTGAACCGTGCTGATGGCAAGACAAGTTTGCCACAGAACCATTACAAGCCCCGTGTAAAGAAATGTCCTGACAAATAAGTGAACCGGTCAGTGCATGTTTACAGTTGATACCGCTAAGAAACACTTCATGATCCCCACTCCAACATCTATGTGTATATGGTAAATTCCAAGATATCTTAATGTATTCCTTACCCAACCTTTCATATTTGCCTGCTTGTGTGAGAAGTTGGCCTGGTATATGCTGTCCACTAATTATAGTGTACCAGTCCAAACAACCCTTATTGGAGTTAGGTTTAAAGACAACCTTTATTGAAAGCTATCCTAGTGGTAGCTATGGAGAGCAGCCTTCAGGCTAAGTCTTGAAGGAATGTAAAGCAGCTTGTTTTACCAGACTATAATCTCTTGAGTGACCAAATGAAAGGGCACCACACTAGGTATATATTCAAAATATATGTATTTATTGCTAAACACACCCCTCTAGTCTCTTTATGAGGCTAGAGTTCGAAGTACATAAGTTATAAGTTATTAAAACACAGTAAAAGCACAAATACACGTTTGGGCCCTAGGGGCGTACCAAACCATATACCAAAAAAGTGGTATAAGAACCACGACTGAGCTAGACACTAGGCCTAGAGCCTGTAGAGGTGCTTGGACCACAAGGAACTACCCAAGGTAGTGACACAGGGGACCCACGGGGGACGCGTGCAGTGTGGAAACACAGCCGCGAATCACCGTTAACTTCTATGGGGAAAGTCGCAGTTGAAAATTTAAAGAAAAGGGACACTTAAGGAAGGACTTGGAGCAAACCCTTTGAGAACTAGGTCGTTCTAGAGTCTCTACCCACGGGAGCACCGGAGTACTCGTGTTACCTCACCCAGGGAAGCCGGGTGCATAGGTGCCTTTCGGGGTCGGGTTTCGTCGTCGATCTGAATGGTGATCTGCTGCAAAGTGCTGCTGGCGACCAAGTGGAAAGTGTCCGGGTGGATCCAAGCGTGGATCGGAGATCTGAAGAACCTGAAAGCAGAGGGGACAGAGTCTGGGTCACTAGCCAGTGACCAGGAAGGCGATGGACAGATGCCCACCGATGTCGGGTGCTTCAGGTAGGTTGATGGTCGTCTTGACTCTTCAGCCACGAGGTCTAGGAGGCGTTGTCGGCAACCAGGAGCAGGATTCGGGCTGGTACACGATGTCTGTCGAGTGCAGAGGTATCGGCGACCGGATTGGACCCAACAAGCCTTGGCAACGGCAAGTCTCGATGAAGGTGAAGATTGACGATGGTGCAGACCAGCAAGGTCTGAGGAACTCACCCAGCAAGAGTAAGTGAGGGCAAGCCTGGAGCAACCAGGGAGCCCAAGAAGAAAAGGATTGGCCTTCGTGGAGGGCTACTAGCCAACGGACTAGCAACTGCGAAGGAGCCTCGAGACGGTGCACTTGGAGCTGGCTCACAGGACACTCGTGGAGTGGAGGCCAGTGATCTTCGGTGCAGTCGGTGCTGGAGGCGGGGGCTACTCGGAGCCCAAAGCACAACTTCGTGGGAGTCCAGGAAGAGGATGCACTTGCAAATACATGCGGTGTCCAGGGGGTCACGGTTCCACATTACCCACGACAGCTACGGGCCTCAGCTTTGCTGGGAACTCAGGGAAGCCTCGGGGAAGTCTGGAAATCCACCTCTGGTGATGCAAAGACTTCGGCGTCCGATGGGAGCTTCAGCGATGCAGACCGGACAATTGCTTCTTTGGTGCCTGCCAAGCAGGGGAGTCACTCCTTGACCCCAAGGGAGATTCTTCAGTCCTCTAATCTTCAAGTAGAGCATCGAAGGTCCAGGAGTCTGTGTCAGAGTTTCGTCCAGGGATAATCTAAAGTCCTAGGGACTGGGGTCCTATACTTATACCAAGTTTAGGGGTTGGACTTACTCTGTGGTCCCACTTATGGGTGGGTCAGGGCAGAGGGGTGGCTACACCCCTTTCCCTTTGTCCAGTTCGCGCCAAAGCAGGGGCTGAAAGCCCCTGATCCGGTTTGAACTGGGGTATGCACAGGGACACCAAATGTGCCCCCAGTGCAGGACTTCAAAGCACCAGAGAGTGCTCCCGCCCAGCCCCAATACACACTATCCTGTCTGGGGAGGTGGTTACACCTCCCTGAGACAGGAAACCTATTGTCCAGGCCTCCCCTGCCGGAGTTTCGGTCAGCAGCAGGAGGCCAGACTTGTGTCTGTGGCAGCAGCATCCATTTTGTGATGCTGGGGCTTTGGAAAGAAGTTACCGGGCAAGCCAGGGTTAACATGTCTCTCCCTCTAGAAGGGTGGAATGCTACCCCCGCCGCCAGAATTGGCGGGGGTAGTATTCCAAGATGTTTGACACCAAACACGACATGTTTCTGTGCAGCCATCCCAAAGTTAGCATTTAACGCGAGGTTATAATGCACTTAAGAGTATATGGTCAGGCTGCACTACAAATAGCATCAGAGAAGGGTCTCCGAACGCTGCAGAGGGGCCCTGCTCATGCAGGGGCACCCTCTCACATAGGAACCATGCACTCTGCCTTCAGGATTGACAAGGCCTGCCATAGGAGTGACTTATAGGTTTATATGTGTGTAGGTATGTAGTGATATAGGTAACCTATATCACAGTAAGGGGTGCATGCACCACCTTACCCAGGCTGCAGTAGCAGACCTGTGGTGTCATTTTGGATGGCCTTCCAGGGGTGGCACAATACATGCTGCAGCCCCTGGTAGGCCTCTGAGGTACCTATGCCCTTGGTACATAGTATACCATATACTAGGGACTTATAAGGGCACTCCAGATTCCAATTAGAGATGTGCCTAAAGCACATGGAAACCATTTTACAGAGAAAGCAGATAGACTGGGGCCCTGAATAGCAGGATCCCAG
Source organism: Calotriton arnoldi (assembly GCA_963921515.1). NCBI lineage: Eukaryota > Metazoa > Chordata > Amphibia > Caudata > Salamandridae > Calotriton > Calotriton arnoldi. Next base: position 1,934,983 of record CAWUFW010002537.1, read on the forward strand.
TCCAACTAAGTCATAAACCAGCAAAACACCAGGAAAAAAGTGGGGGCAACCATATAGTCAGATTCCACCTTCCTACATAACCCCCCCCCAAACGAAAGGAGATAAGGCTAACCTTGGCCAGTTGAGCCTTTATTGACTAAGTGGCCATATAAGGAAGCACCTGCACTAGCATGGTTGCCCCCTGTCTTATGGTCCACTAAGCAATCCCTCACCCCAAGGGTATGAGAGGGTCTCCACCATGGGGAATCACTACCTGTGGTGTGCTTAGGTAAAGTACAAGGCTGGTGAGGTGTCTGAGTAGGGAAGTGAGGCCCTAGGAAGGTTGGCCTCAGCTTCCTCAGATCACTGGTCACCATGTCTGCCTGTCTTTCCATGACTGAGTTGCACTTTGCTCTAAGGGTCAACCTTTGGCTGCCTACAGCTGGGGGTTGGGTCCCTTTGGATGGACTACTGGAGGGACATGGCAGGTTTGGAACCTTCTGGTCCCAGGTTTGCCCTTGCCTACCAGAGTCCTTCTGGGGGAGGTCCCTACATAAAGGTATGGGGGATCCCTCAGTGTGTAGAGGAATTTTCACCTGGCTAGGGCTACTAGACTGGGTGCCCCTAATCTGCTGATGGGGGGGTTCCTCTGGACAGGGGGCCCTGGGGGGGCCACTGACCTCCCTGACCTCTGCAGCCCTGGGCTGACTGAGGCAGGGTAGAGAGGGGCAGGTTACCTGCTCCAGACTGGGTACCACCTTGGAAGGGACCTCTGCCATCAGGGGGCTGGCCAGGCCAGGCCTGACTACCTCTGGGGCAATTCCTTCACTAGGGGTAGGGTCAGTTCCCTGAGGAGGCTGACCCTTACCTACTGTCTGGGGGGAAGAAGACTTTTCTTCAACCCTTGTGCTCTCTTTTGGGGGAGAGTGGGCCATTCTTCCAGGCTCCATCTCTCCAAAATCTTGGGCTGGGGCTGTGGCCATCACAGCCCCACTAACCTTCACAGGGACACCCAACATTCTCAGATGGGTTTGGTGTTCAACTTCAGCCCAGGCTGAAATTTCCAGATCATTGCCCATCAAGCAATCTACAGGTAAGGTTGGGGACACAGCCACTCTTTTGGGCCTGTGACCCCCTCCCAGCTGAGATTGACTATGGCCATGGGGTGATCTGTTCTGACACCATCAATGTTGGTCACCTGGTATTTAAACTCAGGTAAAAGCTGGTGAGGGGGACTAGTTTCCCTGCCACCATGGTGACACTAGCCCGTGTCCCTAAATGCCACAGCTTTCTGACCATTAATTATTGGCTCCAGTCTGTACCTGCCCAATGCTGTGGGACCCATGGTAAAGGTGCAAATCCTATACCACCATCAGAGTCAGAGGAGTCTGTTGAGGGGGTCCTGTCTAAACTAGGGCCCACCTCTGTTCCTGTTGCAAAAGCACCTAACTTTTGGGTGCACTACTCCCAACTGGAGGATTACTACTGGTAGTACCAGGAGGGGTGGTAGTAGTTGCTGGAGGAACATTTTCTTTATTGCCAATCCTGGGGCAACTGGGATCAGATTTCCAGTGCCCAGGCTTTTCACAGACATGGCAATATGGTTTCTTTTCAGGAGAAGAAGGAGTTTGGGACCCACCCCCAGAAGAGGAATTTTGGGGCCCTGTAGTGGACTTATCCTTAGATTTATCCCCACCTTTCTCTTGGGACTTAGTAGAATCTTTCTTCTGGTCACCACCCTGATTTTTAGTTTTTACTCTGGTTCTGACCCATTTGTCTGCCTTCTTTCCCAATTCTTGGGGAGAGGTCAGATCAGAGTCCACCAGATACTGGTGCAAAAGCTGGTTTTGACAATTATTAAGGATCTGCTCCCTCATAATCAAATTGTACAATCCTAAAAAGTCATGCACTTTGTTGCCATGTATCCAACCTTCCAGAGCCTTAGTAGCACAATCTACAAAATCAACCCAGTTTTGAGTCTGAGCTTTTGGGTGTCTCTGAACTTCAACCTATACTGTTCAGTGGTTAGGCCAAACCCATCTATCAGAGCACTCTTCAAGACTGTGTAATTGTCAGCATCCTCTTCTCTTACAGTGAGGAGCTTGTCTCTACCTTAGTCTGCAAAGGAGAGCCACAAGATTGCTGCCCACTGCTTCTGGGGGACCTTCTGAACTTTACAGGCCCTCTCCAGTGCAGTTATCCATTTGTGGATGTCATCCCCACTCTGGTAGGGAGGGACAATCTTGCTTAGGTTCCTATGGTCATAAGACCTTTCCCTATCTCTAGGGGAATTGCTGCCACCATGGGACTCTAGTCCCAATTTTTGTTTCTCTCTGTAGAGATCTAGGGACTCCCTGTCTATAGCCAATTGCTGTTTTCTGAGTTCAAGCTGGGCTTGCTCATACTGAATCAGTCTCTTTCTCCTCTCATGAGAGGATTCCCTCCTATGAGAGGAGACAGAGGTCCCTACTGTGGTGCTAGAGTGGTTAGACTCCTGAGAAGGCGATCTAGACCTTCTAGGCACACTCATAATCCTTCCTGGGGGGACAAAGTGGTGGTCATTCTGATCCTCCTCTTCCTCAGGAGGGATTGGGTTGTCCAGGTCCAGGTCATTTTCACCTTCCTGGTCAGTTCCAGAGGGGGGGTTGGGGGTGTTGCTACCCCTGGCCCCATCCTCATCTTCTGCCCCACCCTCTGCTCCTGCCCCTTCAGTCCCTAAGGGCCTGCTGAGATCATAACCCACCAGCATCTCTCTAAGATGTTGGGTGGTGGGACTTTGGCCTGTCTTCAATTTCCTCAGATTGCATAATGCTCTCAATTCCAAGAATGGGAGTGTATCATACTTGGAGGGAAGAAGCCCAGGGGCTTCTGGCAAGGACTCTCTGGGTCCTGGCTTTGAAGACATTACTAGTGTGGTGTGGTGTATGCACTACCTACTCTAGTGTGGCCTACTAAACTCTCTTGAGTTGTAGAAAGGGTTGTGCTATCCCTTAACACACAACTCTAAGTTCAGTAGAACTTACTGTATACTAAACTTAATTTATATGTACCTTAGGTACCTTTAGTGGTTTTCAGTTGATCAATTCAATTGAGATTATCTGGTAAAACAATAGCAAGCTGGAATCCCACACGCTGCACACCAATGTGAGAAGTTGGCCTGGTATATGCTGTCCACTAATTATAGTGGGCACCTTGTACAAATCCAAACTACCCTTATTGGAGTTAGGTTTAAAGACAACCTTTATTGAAAGCTATCCTAGTGGTAGCTATGGAGAGCAGCCTTCAGGCTAAGTCTTGAAGGAATGTAAAGCAGCTTGTTTTACCAGTCTATAATCTCTTGAGTGACCAAATGAAAGGGCACCACACCAGGTATATATTCAAAATATATGTATTTATTGCTAAACACACCCCTCTAGTCTCTTTATGAGGCTAGAGTTCGAAGTACATAAGTTATAAGTTATTAAAACACAGTAAAAGCACAAATACACGTTTGGGCCCTAGGGGCGTACCAAACCATATACCAAAAAAGTGGTATAAGAACCACGACTGAGCTAGACACTAGGCCTAGAGCCTGTAGAAGTGCTTGGACCACAAGGAACCACCCAAGGTAGTGACACAGGGGACCCACGGGGGACGCGTGCAGTGCGGAAACACAGCCGCGAATCACCGTTAACTTCTATGGGGAAAGTCGCGGTTGGAAATTTAAAGAAAAGGGACACTTAAGGAAGGACTTGGAGCAAACCCTTTGAGAACTAGGTCGTTCTAGAGTCTCTACCCATGGGAGCACCGTAGTACTCGTGTTACCTCACCCAGGGAAGCCGGGTGCATAGGTGCCTTTCGGGGTCGGGTTTCGTCGTCGATCTGAATGGCGATCTGCTGCAAAGTGCTGCTGGCGACCAAGTGGAAAGTGTCCGGGTGGATCCAAGCGTGGATCGGAGATCTGAAGAACCTGAAAGCAGAGGGGACAGAGTCTGGGTCACTAGCCAGTGACCAGGAAGGCGATGGACAGATGCCCACCGATGTCGGGTGCTTCAGGTAGGTTGACGGTCATCTTGACTCTTCAGCCACGAGGTCCAGGAGGCGTTGTTGGTGACCAGGAGCAGGATTCAGGCTGGTACACGATGTCTGTCGAGTGCAGAGGTGTCGGCGACCGGATTGGACCCAACAAGCCTTGGCAACGGCAAGTCTCGATGAAGGTGAAGATTGACGATGGTGCAGACCAGCAAGGTCTGAGGAACTCACCCAGCAAGGGTAAGTGAGGGCAAGCCTGGAGCAACCAGGGAGCCCAAGAAGAAAAGGATTGGCCTTCGTGGAGGGCTACTAGCCAACGGACTAGCAACCGCGAAGGAGCCTCAAGACGGTGCACGTGGAGCTGGCTCACAGGACACTCGTGGAGTGGAGGCCAGTGATCTTCAGTGCTGGAGGCGGGGGCTACTCGGAGCCCAAAGCACAACTTCGTGGGAGTCCAGGAAGAGGATGCACTTGCAAATACGTGCGGTGTCCAGGGGTCATGGTTCCACGTTACCCACAACAGCTACGGGCCTCAGCTTTGCTGGGGACTCAGGGCAGCCTCGGGGAAGTCTGGAAATCCACCTCTGGTGATGTAAAGACTTCGGCGTCCAACGGGAGCTTCAGCGATGCAGACCGGACAATTGCTTCTTTGGTGCCTGCCAAGCAGGGGAGTCACTCCTTGACCCCAAGGGAGATTCTTCAGTCCTCTAATCTTCAAGTAGAGCGTCGAAGGTCCAGGATTCTGTGTCAGAGTTTCGTCCAGGGATAATCTAAAGTCCTAGGGACTGGGGTCCTATACTTATACCAAGTTTAGGGGTTGGACTTACTCTGTGGTCCCACCTATGGGTGGGTCAGGGCAGAGGGGTGGCTACACCCCTTTCCCTTTGTCCAGTTCACGCCAAAGCAGGGGCTGGAAGCCCCTGATCCGGTTTGAACTGGGGTATGCACAGGGACACCAAATGTGCCCCCAGTGCAGGACTTCAAAGCACCAGAGAGTGCTCCCGCCCAGCCACAATACACACTATCCTGTCTGGGGAGGTGGTTACACCTCCCTGAGACAGGAAACCTATTGTCCAGGCCTCCCCTGCCGGAGTTTCGGTCAGCAGCAGGAGGCCAGACTTGTGTCTGTGGCAGCAGCATCCATTTTGTGATGCTGGGGCTTTGGAAAGAAGTTACCGGGCAAGCCAGGGTTAACATGTCTCTCCCTCTAGAAGGGTGGAATGCTACCCCCGCCGCCAGAATTGGCGGGGGGTAGTATTCCAAGATGTTTGACACCAAACACGACATGTTTCTGTGCAGCCATCCCAAAGTTAGCATTTAACGCGAGGTTATAATGCACTTAAGAGTATATGGTCAGGCTGCACTACAAACAGCATCAGAGAAGGGTCTCCGAACGCTGCAGAGGGGCCCTGCTCATGCAGGGGCACCCTCTCACATAGGAACCATGCACTCTGCCTTCAGGATTGACAAGGCCTGCCATAGGAGTGACTTATAGGTTTATATGTGTGTAGGTATGTAGTGATATAGGTAACCTATATCACAGTAAGGGGTGCATGCACCACCTTACCCAGGCTGCAGTAGCAGACCTGTGGTGTCATTTTGGATGGCCTTCCAGGGGTGGCACAATACATGCTGCAGCCCCTGGTAGGCCTCTGAGGTACCTATGCCCTTGGTACATAGTATACCATATACTAGGGACTTATAAGGGCACTCCAGATTCCAATTAGAGATGTGCCTAAAGCACATGGAAACCATTTTACAGAGAAAGCAGATAGACTGGGGCCCTGAATAGCAGGATCCCAGTCCAACTAAGTCATAAACCAGCAAAACACCAGGAAAAAAGTGGGGGCAACCATATAGTCAGATTCCACCTTCCTACAGCTTGCATCTGTCTGAGGCAATACTGAAACCGAAAAGTTGTCACAGGCAACGTTATTTTGCCATGAATAACCCATTCCGTAGCTGGTTTTTCTGCCACTGTAAATGGTAATTTCTCCAGTTTTTCAATGCTCAGCACTGTATACCTTGCTCCCCTTTGTGCCAATTCGATCTGTTTATCAGTGAGATTGTATTCTGCAAACAGAGACGACGTGTTGATGAAACGCCAAGGCACATAGCCCGCTCGCAAAGATTGCAGCGTCCATGTCAATAACACTATAGAACGCAATTGAGATTGACCTTGTTGTAACATAGCCAAATCTTGTTCTAGAATGTCGATAGCAGAGAATACAATGCCATCCAATGAATAAATTCTGGAGGACAAAGTTGTTAACCCATTGTCGACCACAGAGAGTGTTTTCTCTAAATTAATACGATCAAGTTCAGGTATTCGTTCTGCAGCCTCTATCTGTGACACTTTCCATGCTTCGTTATAAGCAGCATAGATGCCGGCATATATGAAACGTTTTTGACGCGGTTTTCTTGGTCCAAGCAAGAATTCCCTAAGATCTGCGTCCTCTTTAAGTAAGGTTAAGTGTTGTTTCACATCCTGTAGTGTAGATTTATGCAGCCAATCGAGGCATAATTTACCTACACTGTATGTTGTTACTACCCCCGGATGTTGTCTTTGGACATATCTTGGGTCTGGCCTATGAATAGCAAAGCCCTGAGTTTTGTTCAAGAACCTTTCCTGACAGTTGTTTGTGTCTGTGGGCCAGATCAACCATTTTTTCCAATTTGGATGAGTTCTGTTGAGTTGTAGTATATTGTCAACTGTCACCACTGCCTTTGTATTATTATCACTGGCAGGTGTTGGCACAGAAGGTGTTTTCATCTCTTTGATCTTGGCTAATCCAAGACAAGATGTCTGTTGTACGGTGTCATTCAAAAACAGTATTTGTTCAGGGATGATACAGGCTCTAAATAAAGCTTCTATACCCTGTACTTGCCAATCTTTACTACCCCAGACAGTTTTTGTCTCAATTGTGTCTTTCCATAAGTCGAAACCCTGTGTGAGACAGTTGGGCAATAAATGCTTCAGAATAAATCTGTTTCGTATTTGTTAACATAATTTTCAGTCTTGTTTTGTTTACATTTTTATAGTAAAACGTTTCTGGGTCAGATGTATTGTAACCTGAAAAATATGGAAATTTACTAGCAAAAGTTTTCGAACTACCTTGTGGTGGTGTAGGACAATGTTCCCATTGGTTAAACATAAACACATTTCTTGGATATGCAGTTTTGTGCAAATAATGATGACCATAGTGGTTATAACAATACAGTTCTTCATAATCAGATGAACCTTCTAAAAATTCATTCTTAGAAAATGCAGCAGATTTTTCTAGATCAAACATTATATCGGTCACAGTCTCAAAGTCCCAATCATCTGAATAGGTACTGGACGTAATTAAATCACTCAGTGAAATTTTAAATAAATGTGGAATGTTCAATTGTTCCCCTGGACCGAAGATTTCATAATCTGTTTTGTCCCACACTATACCATCCTGTATAGGAACAGCTGTGATGTTCACTGATGACAAGTCTCTTGCTTCACGATGGGAAGATTTATGTGGTTTCAAAAGTACATTCACGTCTTTTCCTTCACTGTTCACATGGATGTATCTGCCATTTATAAGCATGCTTACTGTTGTCACCAAAGCTAGCCAGAGCAGGAAAACAAAAAGTCCAGATGTAATCCAGAGTTCAATCCATGGAGAAACCAGATAAGTCTTTTTCAAAAAGTGAATAAAGTCTTGTACTTGCTGCTTGAGTTTGAATGATGCTGGCGTCGTTTCAGGTTCGATTGGATCTTCTGAGAACGTATCAAAGTCAATGAAATAGCCAGAAGCAGTTCTGTCAATTGTTGGAATTGCATCAGGATTCGTTGAAATCACAGGAACCAGTTCTTCACGAGTCACATTGGTGTAGACAGGTGTATTTGGACGAACTGTTACTTGGTTGTCAAGAGGGATGAGTTCCATAGTTTGGTTGCTTAGTCCTTCATTTGTTACAGCTGAATTCTCGATCGTGATCAGTCTTTCAGTCTGAACCTCTTGAATAGTAGCGAGAGGAGTGCGTTTGCTACTAGGTCGGAGTCCACGAGGCCTATTGCTTAGTATTGGCCACATACTGTGGTTTGATCAGGTCGATTGACACAAATCTTTTCTCCTTTCTTCCAGCAAGGGGCGGCAGAAGTACTGTTCTTGTTCCTTGAACTGCTAGAACAGGTACCGGTTGTCTGTAAGAAGGTCCAAATTCCTTCTTGTCCGCTATTTTTTCTCTGACTAGATCCCCAACTTTTGGAATCCAGAAAGGCCTTGCTGGGACCGCCGATTTTTCCCCAGTGGTGGTTGGCTGTATGGATACGTTGCTTTGTTTCGTTCTTAATTTGTTAAGATCCTGTAAAACAGCCAAACGATCTTTGATATCAAATGTTTTCATGTCCACCACTGTGCCTACGTGTTCTAAGTCTGGAACCCACATTCTTGTCCCAAATAGGACCTCATATGGAGTGACCCCCCCTAGAGAACTTCTTGGCAAATTGTTGAGAGCGCGCTGGACGCTATTTAGGTGTTTGACCCACCCATCACCCGAGCCTAATACCCTAGCTGTTATAGACTGCTTTATGTCCCGGTTTTTCCTTTCCACAACAGAATTTCCCTCAGGATGGAATGGAGAGGAGTACCGCAATGCAACGCCCAGACTGGCCATAGCCTCCTTGTAAGCCCTAGAGCTAAACGCAGGACCCTGGTCAGAATGTAGCGTGCCTATTGCGTATGTGCCGATAAAGACTCGCAAATCTTTTATAACAGTTCGAGCGTCAGCCGAGCGCTGAGGCCATAACCATAGGAACCTAGATTCAGTATTTGCGGGAATGCCTTTGTCCAGTGGGACGCAGGCGAGTAGATAGCCTAATGCTGTCTAACAGTGGTGTCTGCACTGGGCTGCCGCATTCGCAGCATGGTTTCTGGTGGCTCTCTCGCTGTAATTTACAGTCTAAGCAGTTGTTGATGAATATGTGAATGTGTGTATTCATTCCAGGCCACCAGTACATCTCTTTTAATGTCAAAATTGTTTTAGAGATCCCTTGATGTGACAGACCCTCCCCCAAATGTGTTTCATAAATCAAGGCTGCTCTTCGTTCCATGTTTGGAATTACCCTATCCCCCACTCCAGGGATTCGAGCAAAAGGAACGTTATTCGCATCAATTACATAAGAGTACTTGAGTGGAAACTTTTGGTAACGCTGCACTGCTGCCTTTGCTTGAAGCATTGACAGCTAACATTATCTCACCGTCTATTTTTGTTTTTGAACGAGTGATCGCAGCTACGGAAGCCGTCTGAACAGCCCCTTCGCGGCTCCGTTAGCCAATGAATTCCCTGCAACGTGAACGCCATCACGCTGATGACTCAGTGTGTGAATCACGTGAGCCTTTGGTAGTTCGTTTTTCAACTGAACTACTTGTTCCCAAAGCAATTTGTGCTTAATTGTGCCACCTTTCGCATCTTTAAAACCATTTTCAAGCCAGGTTCGTATATAATCATTATACGACTGAACACAGTAATAGGAATCGCACACTATCAGTGTGAGGAATTCTCGATCCGTACTCTCAAGTGCCAGTTTGAATGCTTGTAGTTCAGCTCGCTGAGCTGTACAATCACCTAGTGACTGAGTTTTTGTGACCATAGGTCTGAAGATGCCATTTCGCATGCGACCTTTAACGATAGCACACGCTGCACTGTAAGCTTGCTTACTCCCTGTTGCGGGCTGTGCGGATCCGTCAGTGTAAATTACGAATTCATTCTGATCGAGAGGCAGAATCTCAGTGGGCAGAGGACATTCTTGTTCATATTGGAGAAATGCCTGTGTTTTTAAATCTGGATCAAAAACATATTCAACATCAGTTGCAGCAAGAGAATTAACCCACTGTATCCATCTCGGATGTAAAGCTTTAGCATTTGGAATGCTCGCTTTTGTGACCGCTTCTAAAACCGGTACTGGGGTAATGACAATTATGCGTTTCCCTTGGGCTAAGGCTCTTTCTTTTGCTACAGCTGTTTGAACTGCTGTCAGAATTTTTCAGTTGAACTGAAGCGCATTTCCGCTTGTGTATACAAATGTGATTTGTATGCGATTGGTACTTTCTCACCCTCATTAAAGGTTAAGTAAGTGAATCCACATTGACCCGAAATTATTCGAATCACCAAATTTCTTTGACTTACGCGTGTTTGTAAGTGATTTGTTGCTAACATGTTAGCTTGGAGTGAACGCAAAATTTCTGTGTGTTCCTGTGTCCAGTTTTTAATTGTGAAATCAGGTTTGATTAATGCGTAGAGAGGTTTAACCCTTTCTGCGTAGTTTAGAATGTATGTTCTTCCAAAATTTAGGAATCCCAGTATGGATTGTAAGTTTTTTTGTGTTTTTGGAGGTTGGAGCAGCGCACATTTCTCTAGAAAGTTAGCTGCCAAGCTCTTGCCTTCACTTGAAAGCTCATATCCTAAAAATAGGACATTGAGATGGGCAATTCTGGATTTTTTAAAGTTGAATTTGTAGCCCTCAGAGGCGAATCCCAATATAATGGTGCTCACCCTGTTCAAGTGTTTTTCAATCAATCAGTCAATCAATCACGGCATTTATAGAGCGCGCTACTCACCCGGGAGGGTCTCAAGGCGCTGGGGGAGGGGGTAAGTTACTGCTCGAACAGCCAGGTCTTGAGCTGCTTCCTGAAGGAGAGATGGTCCTGGGTTCGCCGAAGGTGAGTGGGGAGGGAGTTCCAGGTCTTGGCTGCCAGGTAGGAGAAGGATCTTCCTCCGGCGGTGGTTCTGCGGATGCGTGGTACGGTGGCGAGGGCGTGGCTGGTTGATCGTAGCTGGCGGGTGGGCGTGTAGAAGGTCATGCGGTCGTTTTTCCAAGTCATCGTCTGTCAGATAGATGTCATCGACATAGGACAATGCCTCGTTGTCATAAATTTGTAGTAACTCCGTTACCCTCGCTGAGAATAAACCTGGGCTGTTCTTGAACCCTTGTGGGAGTCGACAAAAGTGACGCTGGGTCCCCATTATGGAGAATGCCGTTAAGTACCTGCTTTCAGGTGCTATATTTTGACAAAAGAAACCGTTTGAGATGTCTAATGTTGTTTTGTATTTTTTACGCACAATGTTATTCATTAATGCTGTGCTGTGTGCATTTTGCACTGCAAAAGTTTTAGAACAAGTGTTTAAATGTCTGTAGTCCAAAACTAGACGATATGTATTGTCTGGTTTGGAGACAGGAAACAAAGGATTGTTCATGGAGGAGGTGCATGTTTCAATCACCCCTTGGTATTCAAGTTGATTTAAAATCTCCCTGACCTGTTTTTTAGCTTCTTGCTTAATAGGATACTGCCTCTGAGCAGTAGGTTCATGTTTCAGATTTATTTTATGGTGATGTGAGTCCTCATCCCATCCTACATGATTTTTATATAATGCTGGAGCCTGGGCCACTGCCCATTTTCTGGCATATGTATATTTTAAGTGAATTGGTATGTGATTGGAGAAGGCAGGCATAATCATGTCCTCGCCGTGTGGGCACTCCCTGACAAATTGTGGTGGCCAGTCTTTTTCTGCTAGAAGTATGTCATAACCCTTTGATAGTTTTTCCCAAAAAAGTGCTTTAACCTGTCTAGGTTTGTCTCCCTCCATCCGGAGTGTTATTTCATATAACCTTTGTGGAGTACTAACCCTGGTGTCTACAGTCTCTACCGTAATGTACTCATTCAAGTCCACTATCTCCAGAAGTTCCATCAGGTTCTGGCGAGCTATTGTGACATCTGCTGCACTGTCCAGCATTGTCTGAGTCCATTCTCCGTTCTTGAGTTGAGTTCTCAGAATTCTCGGCATGTCATACTATTAGACCTGCTACTTTCTTTTTGGAGAATTGAGGTTTAGTTTTAATTTTTGTTGCGTGCTTGTCGTCTTTCGATTTCACGCGTTCTTCTCTATGTTCTGTTCGTCCTCTTCTTTCCGAAGTCTGTGATGAGACCTGAAAGGGACGAGAGGAACGTGTATCATTATCTTGATACCTATCAGGTTTTTCAAATTATCCCTATTCCTGAGGTTGTACCTCCTTTCAGAGGGCTCCTTTTGAGGAGACCTACCTCGGGATTGAGATATTTTCTCATTTGAATTTTGCTTAGTAGACTCCCACTTCTTTTTAGAAGATGTAGGAGTTTGTTTAATTGAGTCCTTCTCAGGACTTTCAGATAGTTTTGGTTTAGCTGGTCTCCCACCCAAACTATCTCTGCCTAATTCTGCATAAGATTGTTCTATAATTCTGGGTAGCTCTGTTTGATGTTCTGTAACATCAAATTCCCTTAATTTTTGTCGGATCGCCACTGCTGCTGCCTCCCCTTTAATATTTGATAATATTATTGTTGAGACCTGGTCGAAATTTCTCAGTAATTTCATACCTAAATTTAAAGCAGGCTCTGCCCCGTATTCGTTTTGAATTTGTTTTAGGACATCTGGTATTACCGCAATTGACGGAATGCCGTGTGTTTTAGTGTAGATGGCAGCAAAGACTGAGCCCCAAGTGGTGCAGTCTTCCAGTTGTGGTGTGATCCCCATTGGTAAACTAATGGTTAGGATTCTGTGTTTCTCATGCGGGCTAGTATTTGGAAATACTGCTTCGATTTGAGTAATTTTTGAGCTATCCAAAATGGAATTTGCTCCCGCTTAGTGGGCATTTTACCCATGACTGCGTATAGAGTCTGTGGTGTAATTTTTAGATTGTTCCCCTGGTGAGGGGTTTGATTTGGAAGTGTTAATGGTGGTTGGACTGTGAAAGTCCGCATGACATATTGAACCAATTGTCTGTAGATTTTTATTAGTTCTTGTAGTTGAACAAGTAAGTCCTCATCTGACATTATGTTAAGCTCAGGATGAGGTGTGTAGCCGGCTAGAATCGGCCAAGTTGCTCCTGGTCTACCTAGTGGACCGAGCCTGGTTATATTTCTGTGATGTTTTAGGGCGCCTTTAAACCAGAGCTGATGCTCCTGGTATGTTAATGGAATCTCTATATCCTCGAAAGGAATGTATTCCTCTGGTGTTTCATCTTCCTTGTAGAAGTGAAACATTTTAGTTACTGGATTAGTTTCAGGAAATATTACCCATGAATAGAATACCTCTGTCTGAAAGGATTCATGTGCCTCAATCACAAAAACTGCTCTACCTCCTCTCGGTGGTAGGCCATGTTTTATAAGTTTTAGAGTAATGGCTCTTCTTAAGTTTGGAGCGATGTCAATGACACCCTCCTCGGTTTCATTTAAACCGGTGAAGTTAAAAAGTGCTTGTTGGGCTGGATCAGCCGCAGCTACACCGTTTCCGGCGTCTTCATTCATTTTGTTTTATGAAAAATGTAGAACAAATTTCAAGGAAACAAAGATAAGGTGCACAATATTGTGGAACACTGTATCCTTCAACGTTGAGCAAACCAAACAGCTAATATATAGGGTACTGCCCTATGTAGCCGTGGCGGATACTATCCCTGCCCACTCCAGACGTCTTTTGGAGTATATGGGTAGGGGTCTCTGAGAGAGAAAAGAATATATGCACAGCTGAGTTACTCAGTATCTAACGTTGAATTACTGCCTTACCAAACCGTTGGGCGCCATGTAGTGTAGCTCCTATTTCCCTAATAGGCTCTGCGCATTGGAATAATATATCCTATAGGTTTGACATAGGACTAAGGTCGGTATGTCCCTATCGAGTATATTAAACTTAATTACTTGTGCCAGCTAGCTCAGAGGCCACTAGAAACTTCTTGACAACAAGAAGGGAGTAGTTTCTGGCAGCCGCAAAACATGACCACTGTGTTTCCCTTACAGAATCAGGACGTGTCCCAGAGTCGTAGAAACAATAGATAACTATTTCACTCAGCTCAGTTGTGCAGGATTCAGTTATTCTCAAAGTTACACAGAAATAACAGACGGGCGTTTCAATAAAAAGGTTTATTGAACAGTCTTGTTTCTGTTGTAAGTTAGATGTGCTGTTACGATCACAAGACAGTATGCGAGATAAATAATGTACAGAGTGAGCAGTAGAAATAAATAATACTGCGTTAGCATTATCTTTTCAGCATATATGCATTTACATAAAATGACACAGCCTAAAAATGCGAGTACTCATACGATGCGTTTCTATCCTAGGTCTACCCAGTGTGCCTAACCTTTCCTAGGTGTAGGGAGAAGTAGAAGTAGGTGCTGTATTCCTGACTAGAGTATACTAAGAGTAAGTTACGCCTAGTATGCCAAGAGTCTAGTATGCCAAGAGTCTAGTATGCCAAGAGTCTAGTATGCCAAGAGTCTAGTATGCCAAGAGTCCCTCTAGGTTCTAGTCTGCTCCATACCTGAAGAATGAGAGAGGTAGGAATCTCTTTTCCGGACTCGAACTCCAACACCCCGCAAGGGAAGTTAGATCACTGGAAGCTGCACTCTCTGCGTGCAGGAAATGACAGCGTCTTCTCAGTGCGTCCGGCCGGGAATCGGGCTCCTCTGAAGTCGAGGTCTCCTCTGATTTACAGGGGTTTGGGAAGGTATATTTATACCTGAAAATGTTAGCATTGACGTGAGTTGGGTAGCGAAAGACGTCATGAATGAATCCCTTAAGGAATAGAGGTTCATGCATAATGTATGAGTCCTTGAAGAAATCAATAGTCCTGGGCAAGGGAAACTCCCGCAGCCTGAGGGTCTGTTTTTTCATGGACTCGTTGAGACGCTAGGGTGGACGGATGTCGGAATCCATGCCTGTATTTGGAGTGCATGGTTTATGCCTAAATAAGGTCTGGGATTATATGCCTATATAAGGGCAAGGCGAATTGTGCCTATATAAAGACATGTTTCTAAAAAGCCCGTTTATGGACACCCTATAAAGTATACAACAATGTGCTGTCAGTGTACTGCCTCTCCATCTTGGCAGTACTACCATGGAGTCAGTGTGTCACCAGCCTGCTACCACCGCAACAACACTTCCACATCGGTGTGCTGCCTTCACTCCCACTTGGTAGCTCTGAATCCTCCCCTCGACAGCTCCCGCTCCAGACTTGATTCCTGGTAGGACTGGAGCTAGTCACTGCACCTTCCTGCTGAGTGAGGGATAAGTGATTACATCACTGGTGTGAGACACTGTGTGTTTATTTCAGATATAGCACTTTCATATTGTTCCTTTATCTTTCACTGTTTTAAGATTACCAAGCAGTGGTTCTGTGACAATCCTAGGTTGTAAGTGGCACCATTCCGAGCAAGTGGCACCAGTGTTTTTTTACCCTCCTCCCATTTTTTACGGAGATCCTAACTGCATATTACTAATTAGTACCTTGGTTGTAACAGGTGGACCACTGGGATTGTCGGTTACTTCCTTTGGGGACCTTTTTCCTTAGTCTCAGATGCTGGGTCTGGAGGCTTAGTGCATCCATTGTAGGGCCCTGTATTTGACCTCATGATCACAGGTTCAAATCCCGGCAACTCCACTCAGTGTTTCATCCTTCTGAGGTCAATAAAATGAGTACCATTGAGTTGGGTAACAGTAAACATCTGTTATTCAGCGCCAAGATACCCTTGAGTGAATGTGCGCTTTACAAATAAGTTATGTTATACATTGCACCACCATCTGTGGATGCCTCCACCTCTAGCTTCCCAAAAGGGCTCCAGCTGATCTTCCCCAACCCTTACACTTGGTGGTATCAATTCACCCCATCCAACCTTCCTCAGCATCCGTAGGGCATCTCTCACCCTCTTCTCCCCAGCCACCACCGATCCTGACACACTACCTCACTAAAACTCCTTATACTTATCCTCCCACAAACTCTCAACTCCCGAGCTTCTCCAACAGCCACCTTAAAACTTAGTCCAGTCCTGTTTTTTTTGTCTTAGACATTCAGGGACTTGTAGACCTGGATCTATACTGGGTAAAATAAGACTACAAGTCCCAGAATTCTAAGAAAAAAAACCAGGACTGGCCTAAATTAGTCCCGTGTGGACCTAGGAAACTTGACAGCTATTCGATTACAAACACATCACTATATACAACAACTACACCTGGCTTAAAAACCGTTAAAAACATGACCCTTTAAGAGAATTAAAAAACATGACCCTTTAAGAGAATTAAAATGCGCTGAGTGCGTTTTGGTACTGAGTAGCACTCTGAAAAACATGGCAATTTAAGGGCATTAATAATTTGGAACACTTGGTTCTGAAGCTAACTTTTGATAACTTTGTCATCTCTCCCCAGGCCCCACATGATTCTTTCAGTGCGGTCAGCTACTTTACTAAAACACACTGTTTATGAACTGTACAACTTTTGACAGGCTCCTCCTATTAAAGAGCAACAAACAAACATGGTAAACTGTGACAAGGGGACCCCCTGCCTGCTGCTCATACGGGTCCCTTTAAATTAGCCTATCGGGTTTGTTTGCTGCAGAGCTGTCAGACAAAGTGCCAGGGACCGGGCAGAGCTCATTAGCTTTCAAGTAGGAAGCTGCAAAAAAGTTATTGTTATTTTCGCACAGAGCCATAAAACGGAATACGTCTGACACGAAATACCTCAAGTTACCCCCTACGTGCACCACACATGCTCCCTGGTTAGCAGCACTATGAAATACTGAAATTCCAAACTTTAAATCTTTTCAACTTCCTTCTTCTCCCACCCCTCTACCCTGGGTGCTTTTGGTTTAGTCCGTTACTATGGTCACAAGGGAAAAGGTCAGTCTGCTGATCTGCTGCTTAGGTCAGTAATGCACATTTTCAGTGTTTAAAAAAAAATACAAGTTTTGTTGTGAATGTTTTGGGGGGTCTTAAGGCAGATTGTCAGAGAAGGAGGGGGGAGGTACAATATTGTAAAGTTGCGGGTGGGTGAGTGAGGGAGATGACGGGTTTGTTATCATGGTACGTGCTGCTCTACTTTAGTGGTCTGGGAAAGGAAGTTTCGCCCACGCTGACAACCGATGTTTGTTGGCACGGGCAGACAAGTTCAAATATTGTCTTTTAAAGTAAGAAACGTGAGTTTTTTTCACTTGTAGCCCGTCTGCCGCGAGCTACCGTTTGCCCTCGTCTGTTTGCTTTTTTTGTTGAATAGATGCAGCTTTTGTGTCGCGCATATTATATTAGAAGTGCCTTACTCCATTACTTGTATAGTTTTTTGTGCCTCATTGGTTTCAGAGTGTTTTTTTCTTCTAAGAACTCTTATTGTCCGAGGTTCCCGTTATAAAATGCTGAGCTTTGTCGAGCAGGCACAGATTTTGCTGACAGGTGTTTCACAAGCATCTCTGAAGTTTTCAGACCTCAGACGCATATTTAGTTCAATTTATTCAAATTATTTTACCATTTAAAGTGAATGTCTGCAAAGCACAAGTCCTTTTTTTAATCTCACACGTTTTAATGTAGTCTACAGGTGCACTTTGAGTCTCTGCCATACCATAAGCTTTTTTTTCACTGGTCCTGCTGACACAAGGGATGTTTGTAAGTGAGCTACCACCACGGGTCCGCTTAAGTAAGAAGCTTTTTTTAACTGGATAAATTGCAGAAAGAAGAGTCCCCAGAAGAGATTATGAAGTGCCCCCAAAGCATGACACTTTCTCCAGGTTTTACCATCAAATGTCACCAGTAATAGAAATGGATAAGCTAATGTATAACGTACAGTGTAGTTAATAAAAAACAACGCAGTTTAAATAACTTAACAGTTGTTAGGACATACAGATAATTATTATCGATAATCGGTGTTAAAAACAGAACAGACGAATTTAAGTATTCGTAATAAAAAAATTAACAAAAATCAAACCCTCACTCAATCTAGCCTATTAACAGAAGCCAGCACAGGGTAAATTGCGGTGTTGCGAGTTCCATGTTGTCATACACACCGACAGGCCATGGCCATGTCTCAAAATATTGTGTGTTTCAACAAACTCCACAGTCCAAAGGCTCGCACTGGCACGGTCCCAGACCAAGGACATATTTATTCTGTGCATACATCATAAATTTGACAATCTCAGGTTGTAATTGTTCGTCACTTCAATTACAATAGATCTCAATTGCCTCTTTGCAGTGTCTAATTATAAGTCTACGAAAAGATATTTTAACAGGCATTGGCAAAGCCAATCTATTGTGCCTTTTAAAAACGTATACCAATGCCTGTTTCCTTTGGCAGAGGCCAGAGTCTTTTGTAAATCTTGTTCAGCAGTCTTGGAGCAGTAAATTAAAAAAAAGAGTACATAAAAGCACCTTTGCAAAAAGAAGCGACCCAGTAGCAAATTGCAGCTGCTGCACCCTCCTACAAAGTGAAAATAAATAAAAATAGGACAGAGAGGACAAGAGAAGCAACAGATGAGTGGAGATTGGTGGGAGGAATTCAACTTTGGTGATGAACCTTTTACTTAACGGTAATCTTCATTACCCCGATTAGGCATCCTCCTCCTCCTCCCAGTCCTCAAGTATGAGACGTCCCTTCCTCCACGACAGCCCATCAAACATAAAAACTTTTTTTTTAACAGAAACAGATAGAGAAGTCCTACATTCATGTCTATTAACATCTTATAAATAGCTCCTCCACCATCCTGCTCCTGTCACCCTAACAAGTAAGGAAACAATGGAGGTGCAACATAGGGAGGGAGGGAGTGAAGCTGAATGGAACAAGGAGAACTCCTAATTGGGGTACTGAAGATTACTGTAAGTAAAAGGTTCATTACCTCTCACAGAGTCCTCCTCGTCTCAGTCCTAAAGTATGAGGATCTCACAAGAAAACACTTGCACCGCCACTGAATGCCAAAAACACTTTTATCCCCTCCACAATTACATCATTGATAAGGACAGAACTGCAGAACCAAAGTCATCAAGAAAAGAGTTTGACAAATCCAAACGATAATGTTTAATGAAAGTGTGACTTGAGGACCAGTTAGCTGCCCTACATAGCTCCAGTAAGGCCACTAACCCCTGCAGCCCCTGCCCATGAATTTGAACGCCAGAAGAGGTACCCCTTTATGAGAAATTGGGTTGTCAGTTGATTGAGGTGTAATCTCTGATCAAGCAACAGCCACAATCCCTTGCAAGGTGAACCACAAAAAGTCACTAAATTAACCTGTGCTTAACCCTGGGTAGCCTGGGACAAAAAGCAGTCCGGCTTTACTTAGAGGCAATATGTGGTGTGCTGCTCAAATCTAGGTTTTTTCATTTGAATTCTACGATTTGTAGTACTGTTTTAGAATGGAATAAACAAGACTACAAGTCCCAGAATTCAAAGAAAAACCCTGGACTGGAGCAGCACATCATGCATGGACCTGGAAACTTGGCAGGGCTGTAGAATTCTGGTACTTGTAGACCTAGATTTATACTGGGTAAATTAAGACTACAAGTCCTAGAATTCTAAGAAAAACAATAGGACTGGCCTAACCTGTGCTTAACCCTGAGCAGCTCGGGACCAAAAGTAGTCCAGCTTTACTTAGAGGCAATGTGTAAAGTATTTATGCAGCACACTAACAGTAATAAAGTGAAAACACAACACAAGAAAAATCCCAAACCAATTTAGAAAGGTAAAGTCAATTTTAATAAATTATTTGACACCAACACAACAAAAATTCAATCAGTAGAACCGGAGTTATGAATTTTTAACGTTTTAAGTGAAATCTAGCACCTAAAAGATCAAAGCGCCAACAGCGGACATTCTGTCGCCCAATACCGGGTCAAAGTTGAAAGTTAAGGCCCACCGCCATGGAGAGCGGTTCAGATACAAAAAGTGGATTGCGCTCGGTCAGCGCTAACCTTCGGGCTTAGAAAAAGTCTTGAAGAAAAATGTCTGAGAATGTAAAGTTCAGCGGGGCAGAGCTGCGGGAAGGGTCCGAGGAGGGAACGTCATCGTCGGATGGCCTTAGGACAAAGCTGCGATGAAGATTTCTACATTCAGACTTAGTCGCCGAAATGGAAGTCGAAAAACTCCAGCCGGCCAAAGCAGAAGGCTGTAGCTGAAGACAGTTTCACAAGGTCTCATACCCCTTTGGCAAAGGACCTCTGCAATGGATCTTCTGCTGTGGAGAAGAACTTAGCGGGAGAAGCTGCAAAGTCGATTCGACCAGTGATGCACCTCCGGCAGATAGGAGAGCAGGTTGGTCCTGGTCTCCTCCTGGTTCTCAGAGCACTTTATGGCCAAATTTTGTTCAAGTCCTCAGTTTTGGAAATTGGCCTTCTGGGCACCTTTAGCACCACACCCAAGCGTCCAGGACTGGTGGCACACCCCTTAGGGGTTCAGGACTCACTCAGGCTGGGCCCAGGTGCGGGTTCAAGATGGTGGGAGCCTTTTATGTCCCTGTGGCTCTGAACAGGAGGCCACCAAACTAGCCCTTTGAGTCACTTCTGGTAGTCCTGCGTGCAGATAAAGAATCAGGGCTCAACAACAGGGCTGGCCTCTGCGGGTTCAAGGCAGGATCCAGGCAGCAAAGCAGTCTGGCAGAGTGCACAGCAGCAGGCAGTCCTCTGGGAGTCTTTCCACAGGTCCAGTAATGAACTAAAAAGTGGGTCTGAAGGTCCTATTTTTATACCCTGGTGCCCTTCTTCTGTAAGGTGGGAGAAGCTTCTGGAAAGGTTCTTTGGAGTGCATGGAATTTCCTGACTCCCTTGCCCTGGCTCCAAGCTGCCTGCAGTGACAATACATGGTTGTTAGGCCCTTTGTGGGAAGGCAGAGAACAGGCTATTCAGGTGTAAGTGGGACTGTGCTGAGCTCCTCCCCCATCCTGCCAGTAGATGGCCCATTGAGGCACACCTAATCCCTCTATTATGTGACTGTCTGGGAGGAATTCACAAAGTCTGTCAGCTACATCCAGTCTTGTACCAAAGACCGGCTGCATACACAAAGGGCTAAGGGTAGGAAAATGTCAACTTTCTAAAAGTTGCATTTTCAAAATTATAATGAAAACCCTCTTGGTAAAGTCGGATTTTATCAGTACAATTCCATAGGTACCAAACATGACATATCTACTGGCTCCCAATTAGGAATTGCAGCTGGTACATTTAATTTACAGGCCCTGGGTATAAAGTATACTACTCTACAAGGAACTTATAAGTAAATTAAATATGGCAATCAGGTATATGCCAATCAAACCATGTTTAGGGGAGTGAGCACAAGCACTTTAGCACTGGTTAGCAGTGGTAAAGTGCACAGAGTCCTAAGGCCAACAAAAACGAAATCCAGCAAAAATTGGAGGTAAGAGGTTTGGAGGAAGACCACCCTAAGGCTGACAGTTCTGTCACCTTTCCACAGAATCCACCTACTCAGAGTAGACTTCAGTACTGCCTTACCCTTGGCTACAGAGCAATGAGCCACAAAGACCGATGTCAAATCTTGAAATGAACTGGTACGCTCAAGATATGTACTCAAACCATGTTTAACATCTGGAGAGGATGGAATGGAACTGGCAGAAGTAGCCTGAAAAACAGCAAGGATGACTTCTTGAGAAAAATTAAATGGAGTTGCCACGTTCGAAATGAATTTAGGGTCTAAACGCAAAACCCCCCGTTAGGAAAAAAAACATAGGTGAGGGTGAGAAATAGTTTGTGCCCTCAACTCGCCCAACCTGCGAGCCGAAGTAATGGCAACCAGAAAATTACTTTTAGCAGAGTCATGTAAAAGAGGCTGACTCAAGAGGTCCAAAAGGATCTTTCTGCAAACCTCTGAGAACAACTGATAAATCCCAAGATGGGAAGGGGTTATAAAAAGTTGGCTTCTGCAACTGAAAACACTCCTTATTAGCTTCGAGACCCAAGGAGCTACTTGAGAAAGATCTGCTGAAAATTGATGGACAGCTATAATTGCAGCCCAGTGGGTATTCAATGTGGAAGAAGCTAAGCCTTTAAGAAAGCCATACCTAAGAAGATTGAAGATTTTACAAGGGTCAATATTCATAGGAGTGGCAGACTTTTCTGCTCGCTGCTTAGAAAACACATTCTGTTTCTCATATGAACGAAGACTAGAAGCTCTTCTGGAAGACTAAAAGTGCGTGTCCACTTGTTCAGAACATCCTAAGCTCTGTAACACTTGTTGTTCCACAACCGAGAAAGCTCTATGAATGAACCGTTCAGAGAGAAAACTGCAACAGAGGTGGAGCCAATGGGAGATGAAAAAAACGCCCGTGACTGGTTGAAAAGAATAAAAAAAAACAAGGGTACAGTGGCCAGAATGGGGCCATTAGCATCACTCAGATGCCCTCCCCCCTGATCTTCTGTAACACCCTTGGAAGGAAAGGAATCAGAGGGAATGCACAGAGAAACCCCTGAGGCCAGGTGTTGGACATGGCATCCACTGCCAATGCCTGAGGAGAGAGGTCTCTGTACAAACTGTAGACACATTGTATTGGTCTGAAAGGCAAACCGGTCCAACCTCGGGGTACCGAACCTGAGAGATATCTGAGAGAACTGGTGAGTGGACAGGTGAAAGTTGATTGAAGATGGTACATTGCGACTCTGACTGTTCCCCCAATAGTTCAACTCCCCCTTTATGTACACTGCTTTCAATGACCCACTGTTCCACCCAAGCAAAAATCGGTGCTGATAGTTTGGTTGAGAGACCCTACCTTTGTCCCCCCTTGATGGTTCAGGTAGCACCTCAGTACTTAATTGTCTATTATGACTAAGACATTCTTGGTCATCAGTGGGATCTGAAAGAATAAAAGAGCTTTTAGAATTGCACACTACTCCCGCCAATTGAACAACTGTATCTTCTCCCAGGGAGACCACGGGGCATTCTGTTCTTGACTCTCCAGAACTGCTCCCCAACCCCAAAGACTGGCAATTGTGGTCAACATCACTGAAGATGGACATTGAAAGAGCAATAACTACTAGATAAGAAAAGGGTCCAAGGGAATATTTAAAGACCTGCGCGGATAAATCCCCAAACCAAGTACATAAACAACACAGAATCCGCGGGTCTAAAGTGTATATAAATAGAGAGTTTTTGACCAGCCAAAGAGCACCAATTTCTTGAGATGATGTTCCTTCAACGACCAAGAGAGATCTCAGACTGTACTGGGGGGTAACTGGAATTCACTGCTCGGACTTCGCTGAGCTCAGAGACCAATGATCCAAGATGTGATTGACTACAGGTTTTAAGTGGAAATGAACTCATTGAACTACTGCTGTGGATATGCTATGAGACCCTGAACCTGGAGCCAAGTCCTCGAAGTTCCTTGTAATTGCTCAGGAGAGGTTGCAGACATTGGACACAATGGATGTCCTTCTGTCGTCTGGTAGGAACACCGCACCCACAGTTGTGTCGAACCAGGCTTAAATAAGTTGCCTGATCTGTGATAGCACCTTGTTGAGACTTCCGAAGGTTCGACAAGAATCTCAGCTCCTGGACTGACGTGGTCACCTTTGTCACAGCTTCTTCCACCTTGGAAAAAGAGGAAACAGAAAGTAACCTATCATCACGATATGGAAAAAAAGTAACACCTTTAAATTATACAGAAGCCACCATCAGTGCCAATACCCTTGTGAAGACACGCACAAACATAGCTAAATCATACAAGAGAGCTTGAAAATGGAAATGAGACCCTCCCAGGGCAAACATGAGGAACTGTTGACCCTCCAAATGCATTTGAACATGAAAATATGCATCCTGAAGATCTAATGTCATGAGAAAGCTCTCCTTCGAAAGGAAAGGTATGAGAGATTAAAGAGTCACTATCCTGAAGGGTTCCACTGACACAAAGACATTCAGAGCTTTGAGGTCTAACACTAGACGAAAGCTGCCGTCTGACTTTGGGACTAAAATGAGAATGGAGTAGAATTCTGTAAGTCTCTGACTCGCAGGTAATGGAACAACTGCCCCTTTGTTCATCAAGGCTTGAACGCCTTCGAGTAGCGCAAGGCATTTGATGGTGTTTCTTGTTAAAGGCGTGGCTCTAAAGGCTGCTCCCCGGGTGTCCCTGAACTTGATTCAATAGCCATGTTGAATAACTGAGAGGCCCCAGGAGTTGTTGATTGTCCGAACCCATTGATGATGAAATTCCTCTAGACGGCCTCCAACAATGTAGTCATATTTGTTGGACCTGTTCCTGTGGTCTTAATATAGAAGGTTGGGATTTATTGTAAAACGCAGCCCCCCTTCCTCAGGCCTGTTCTCAGAATTGCCGCTTCTCCTGAAGAGAAAAAGCCAACTTCTTGTGAAAGAAAGGTTTTGTCACAGGAAAAAACTTAAAAGGCTTCAATATTTTTTTCTCAGCTGCCTTTTGCGCCAAGTCATCCAACTCGCTGCCAAAAAATGTCTGTCCGAGAAAGGGCAATTTATAGAGCAATGGCTGGACTCCAGTTTCCAAAATTGAAGCCACAGAGACCTTCAACCTGTAACAGCTGAACCAGCCTCCGATGAATAAATCCACAAACCATCAAAGGTAGTATCTGAAAGAAATTGAGTTAACAATTTCATCGTGGCCAATAAACGGGTCGGATCCTCATTGGCTTGCAAGCACTCAGAAACGACATCAAAATCCTTCAGTTAAACCTGAGTTACATAAGCTGCATAAGTACTGACTCTGGAAGTATACATTGCTGCTTCATAACACGGTTTAAGTGAGGCTTCCACCTTTTTATCCACCGGACCAGACAGCGTAGAATCCTCCGAAGCCAAAGGAGAAGCTGATACCATAGATGCCAGGATGGTGTTTGCGTTTGTGATTTGTGGAAAAGTGTCTTCAAAGTTCTCCAACACACATTTCCTACTAAGAAATCTAGGAATGGACGCCTTGTCCACCCCTTTCCATTCCTTCAGTAACATAGACTCTTATCACGTCATTCAAGGGAAGAACACTAGGCTCTGTCGCATTATAGAGTGCAAAAAAGCATAATTGTGCGTGTCCCAAGCCTTTTCTTCAAGACCAAGTCTATATCTGATATGCTTCAGAATGTCTCCCATGGTAGTGTGCTTGGATAGAACGACCTCTAGGATCCTCAGCCAATCCTTCCCCGTTATCAGATTTAGCCCTTTTAGAATGTGTAATTGTGACAAAGAAGAATCCACTGCTTCTGTGATCAAAGCCTGTAAATCCGACCGGTACATGATGAGGGATGGCGAAGGAGCTTTTTGTAAGATGTTAATAGACATGGAAGTAGGATTTCTGTTTCTGTTTTTATAAAGGTTTTATATTTGACGGGCTGTTGTGGAGGTAGGGAGGCCTCATACTTCAGGACTGGGGCGAGGAGGACTCCATGAGGGGTAATGGTGAGTGGGGAATGACAGGGGAGCAAAGGGAGAGTGAGTGGGAGGTGTTAAGCTTAGAGACCATATTCAGTGTAAGAGCTTCACACTATGTTGGACTCTATCCTGCTATGGAAGCTGCTGTAACCAGAAGAAAAAGGTATTTGTTCAACCACTTCCTTAATTACCAGCTTCAATAGACTACAAGATAGGCCCAGGTCCCAGTGCTGCATCATTTCAATTTATCTCCAAAAGCAACCTCCAACATCAACACAGAACTGCCACACACTCACCATGAACTGCCACAAAACCCAATGTTAAACCTGTTGCCAGGCTACCTGAAACTGACCATTATTGCATGTGGTTTGCCCTTCCAGGCAGCAATGTGGACTGTCATCTCCCAATCACAGAGTATTTCCTGTCAGTGATCTTAATAATGCCACCAGTTGCAACAAATATTAGCATATCATGCAGTAGTTAAATTATTGTCACACAAGTTTGCCATGCACCATAACATTCAAGAATTCACCAACCCACGCAGCGAAGCCACAGACATCACCCCATCCCAAGACCTCTGCGACAAGCTTGGAACCTATTTCCACCTCAAGATCAAAAACCTCTACGACAACTTCATCGACCATCCACCAGGTGCCACAGACGGCCCCCCGCCCCCAGAAACACCAGCCAGCCCACCATCTCCAACTGGACACCGATCACGGCCGAAGACACCGCCTCGACCATGAAAAGCATCCACTCGGGGGGCCCCCACCGACCCCTGCCCCCCTCACATCTACCACAGAGCCGTGGCCGCCATCGCACCCGAACTACAACGCACCATCAACACCACCTTCAAAACAGGCACCTTCCCAGACGACTGGAAGCGCGCAGAAGTCAGACCCCTGCTCAAGAAGCCCACAGCTGACCCCACCGACCTCAAGAACTATCGGCCCATCTCGCTCCTCCCCTTCGCAGCCAAAGTTGCAGAGAAAACAGTCAACAGGAAACTGACACGATTCATTGAAGAGAACGCCGTCCTCGACCCGTCCCAATCCTGATTCCGAAGCAACCACAGCACAGAGACCGCCCTACTCGCCGCCACAGACGACATCCGCACCCTCCTGGACCAAGGCCACTCCGCAGCCCTCATCCTACTCGACCTATCAGCGGCCTTCGACACCGTCTCCCATCGCACACTAGTTGTCAGACTACACGACGCAGGCATACAAGGAACAGCCCTGGACTGGATCCGATCATTCCTCACCGGAAGAAGCCAAAGGATCAGACTCCCACCCTTCCTCTCCGACCCCACGAAAATCACCTGCGGAGTCCCACAGGGTTCATCACTGAGCCCCACCCTCTTCAACATTTACATGGCCCCCTCGCAGCCATCGTCCGACAACACGGCCTCAACATCGTATCCTACGCCGACGACACCCAGCTCATCCTCTCCCTCACCAAAGACCCCACCACTGCCAAACTCAACTTCCAGAAAGGAATGCAAGACATCGCAGTCTGGATGACCAACAGCTGCCTGAAGCCCAACGCCGAGAAGACAGAAGTCCTCGTCCTCGGTACCACCCCTTCTGCAAGGGACAGCACCTGGTGGCCGACCGCCCTCGGAAGCCCACCTACCCCCTCAGACCACGCCAAGAACCTCGGCATCGTACTCGACTCATCACTCTCCATGAACCGACAGGTCAACGCCGTCACCTCCAGCTGCTTCAACACCCTCCGCATCCTCCGCAAGACCTTCAAGTGGATCCCCCCTGAGTCAAGGAAGACAGTCACCCATGCACTCATCACCAGCAGACTGGACTATGGAAACGCACTCTACGCCGCCATCAACAAGTCCCTACTCCGCAAACTCCAGACAGTACAGAACACCGCCGCCAGACTCGTCCTCGGCATCCCCCGACATGAACACATCAGCCAACACCTACGAAGCCTCCACTGGCTCCCCGTGGAGAAAAGAGTCACTTTAAAAATCCTCACTCACGCCTACAAATGCCTACACAACAACGGACCCAAATACCTCAACGACAGAATCAACTTCCACGTACCCAAAAGAAACCTCCGATCTTCCAACCTCGCACTGGCCGAAACCCCGCGCATCCACAGAGCCAGAGCAGGCGGAAGATCCTTCTCTCACATTGCAGCCAAGACCTGGAACGATCTACCGGCAGACATCAGACGCGCCCCCTCCCTGAACACCTTCAGGAAGACCCTCAAGACCTGGCTCTTCGGCTAAACAGATCTGCAGACCCCCCCCTCAGCGCCTTGAGACCCTCACGGGTGAGTAGCGCGCTTACAATTCCCTGATTGATTGATTGATTGATTGATTGATTGATTGAATATTTAGATTTCACCTGAGACAACGCATGTGCTGTTGCTTGCAAGATCTTTTAACATAAAAAATTAAAAAGAGTTAAGAGCCTGCCCATTACTGGCCATTGGTTGGCTTCATTGTCACTGTCATTTCCTTGCTTCTCATTGGTGAGGGTGCACCGATTTCACTTTCTCTCATGTTTTTGTTCCTCCGATGGTGCATGGACCAAGTACTGGTTATTTGCATTATTAATGTCCTTCCGCTACTCATGGTTGGATTCAGGTACTTTTTTTTTTCTTCTTGCTTCTATTGCTCCTTCTTCTGCTGCACTCTGCGCCTCTCTCACCATCGCCGTCCACCACCAATTGCCAGCATAGTGCAATCAATCTCTGTTTGCATGACTAAAACAAATAATTACAATGTTTTGTTGTGTATTTCTTTTGTATATTATTCAGGTTCCGTTTGTGCATTCCAGCAGGAATGAAAGTATTAAAAAAAGCAGGAACAGGGGTGGGAGCACACCGCTTCACCTCCCAGCAAGGTTCGCCCCTGGCATTCTGGTAAATGCAGTCTCTTGTTGCTTGCTTTGCTCTAGTATTCAGAGTGTTTCGCCAGAGTTGGCGCAGATAGTGCTGATCTCTAGACACATGTTTCTGGTTCTTTAACCGTCATCAGTAGAGAATACAGACTTCGAATTTGGGGTTTGCTGAGTAGGCTGCCAAACATTGCATCAGGTCAAGTACCTCTCACTGGCGCGCGGGTGCTTCTTCCACGAGCTCGTCAGCTCAATGACTCACGGGAGTACTTTTAAACAGGAACAGGGGTGGGAGCACACCGCTTCACCTCCCAGCAAGGTTCGCCCCTGGCATTCTGGTAAATGCAGTCTCTTGTTGCTTGCTTTGCTCTAGTATTCAGAGTGTTTCGCCAGAGTTGGCGCAGATAGTGCTGATCTCTAGACACGTGTTTCTGGTTCTTTAACCGTCATCAGTAGAGAATACAGACTTCGAATTTGGGGTTTGCTGAGTAGGCTGCCAAACATTGCATCAGGTCAAGTACCTCTCACTGGCGCGCGGGTGCTTCTTCCACGAGCTCGTCAGCTCAATGACTCACGGGAGTACTTTTAAACAGGAACAGGGGTGGGAGCACACCGCTTCACCTCCCAGCAAGTTTCGCCCCTGGCATTCTGGTAAATGCAGTCTCTTGTTGCTTGCTTTGCTCTAGTATTCAGAGTGTTTCGCCAGAGTTGGCGCAGATAGTGCTGATCTCTAGACACATGTTTCTGGTTCTTTAACCGTCATCAGTAGAGAATACAGACTTCGAATTTGGGGTTTGCTGAGTAGGCTGCCAAACATTGCATCAGGTCAAGTACCTCTCACTGGCGCGCGGGTGCTTCTTCCACGAGCTCGTCAGCTCAATGACTCACGGGAGTACTTTTAAACAGGAACAGGGGTGGGAGCACACCGCTCACCTCCCAGCAAGGTTCGCCCCTGGCATTCTGGTAAATGCAGTCTCTTGTTGCTTGCTTTGCTCTAGTATTCAGAGTGTTTCGCCAGAGTTGGCGCAGATAGTGCTGATCTCTAGACACGTGTTTCTGGTTCTTTAACCGTCATCAGTAGAGAATACAGACTTCGAATTTGGGGTTTGCTGAGTAGGCTGCCAAACATTGCATCAGGTCAAGTACCTCTCACTGGCGCGCGGGTGCTTCTTCCACGAGCTCGTCAGCTCAATGACTCACGGGAGTACTTTTAAACAGGAACAGGGGTGGGAGCACACCGCTTCACCTCCCAGCAAGGTTCGCCCCTGGCATTCTGGTAAATGCAGTCTCTTGTTGCTTGCTTTGCTCTAGTTTTCAGAGTGTTTCGCCAGAGTTGGCGCAGATAGTGCTGATCTCTAGACACGTGTTTCTGGTTCTTTAACCGTCATCAGTAGAGAATACAGACTTCAAATTTGGGGTTTGCTGAGTAGGCTGCCAAACATTGCATCAGGTCAAGTACCTCTCACTGGCGCGCGGGTGCTTCTTCCACAAGCTCGTCAGCTCAATGACTCACGGGAGTACTTTAAAACAGGAACAGGGGTGGGAGCACACCGCTTCACCTCCCAGCAAGGTTCGCCCCTGGCATTCTGGTAAATGCAGTCTCTTGTTGCTTGCTTTGCTCTAGTATTCAGAGTGTTTCGCCAGAGTTGGCGCAGATAGTGCTGATCTCTAGACACGTGTTTCTGGTTCTTTAACCGTCATCAGTAGAGAATACAGACTTCGAATTTGGGGTTTGCTGAGTAGGCTGCCAAACATTGCATCAGGTCAAGTACCTCTCACTGGCGCGCGGGTGCTTCTTCCACGAGCTCGTCAGCTCAATGACTCACGGGAGTACTTTTAAACAGGAACAGGGGTGGGAGGACACCGCTTCACCTCCCAGCAAGGTTCGCCCCTGGCATTCTGGTAAATGCAGTCTCTTGTTGCTTGCTTTGCTCTAGTATTCAGAGTGTTTCGCCAGAGTTGGCGCAGATAGTGCTGATCTCTAGACACGTGTTTCTGGTTCTTTAACCGTCATCAGCAGAGAATACAGACTTCGAATTTGGGGTTTGCTGAGTAGGCTGTGAAGCGGTGTGCTCCCACCCCTGTATAAAAAAAAGCATTAAAGACACGGCCAGCGTTGACTGCTTCATATCGCTTTTTTTCCAGCCATGATGCACAGCAGTCTGGTTTCCATACATCATGGCTAAAAATTATTTAAAGCCAGTAGATCTCACATAGGTGAGACCTATTGGCTTTGCCAATGCTTGTTTAGTTAGTGGCACAGAGTAGCACTTAAGTACTACACAATATTTCCATCTGTACAAAGAATATGCACATGCCACAAAGTATTGTCATCTGTGTTAAAGGCAACTAACATGCCACACAAGATTATCTCAATTTCCGCTTAATTAGCACTTTACACACTATTACCACAAGTGCCGTGTGATGTTGCCAGGGAAGTCACGCAGTAATGTGGCGTCTCACTAGTGCACAGGAGGGACCCAGGCCAATCAACGTCATTGTCTTAGTCGTTGGATATGTCCATGCCACACAATCCTGCTGTCATTGCCACCAGCAGTTTGCTATTCCGCATTGCTCTGCCATGAATGCCAGATGATAGTGCCATGCTACACAGGAATGCTTTCATGCCTCTGAATATGACGTTGCCAGATAGGGACACTGGAAAAACACAATTCAGTAGTCTCAGCTTTTTCCATGTAAATATAAATTTGCTGCACTTAGCACTTATTTCACCATCTGCTGCTTAATTTGCAGATTTTAACCAAAACATCCAGCACAAACAGAGCAACTCTTAAAACTGACACCTTAAAGTTACCAGGCGGGTTACCTTAAAGCTGCTCCTTGCTTTGTTTGGGGATTTAAAGAGGTGGCAGTTTTGTTCAGACCGTGTAAACATCCCCAATAATCAATCTGGTGGTTAGGCATAGCTCTGTGACAGGAAATAGAAACATAAGGCTGTGGAAAGGCTGATTCATTCTTTTCTCGAAGATGAGCTGCTCTACTTTTCACAGAAATTCATGTTTTTGTCCCACTTTTCTCAAATAAGCAGTTATTTTATGAGGACAGTCAGACTTTAGAAGAATCCCTTATATGTTGCATCTCTTTTTAAGGTCCGTCATCTATAAAGTACCTGCTAGTAGGGCAGATAACTTATATATATATGAAATATACTATACAGTTCTACAGGGCTGTTTCTTAACCGAATAGGGCGCTACTATTGAGGCCCGGGGGTGTGAAAGGAAGGTGAAAACTAGTTAT
Organism: Calotriton arnoldi; assembly: GCA_963921515.1. Taxonomy (NCBI): domain Eukaryota; kingdom Metazoa; phylum Chordata; class Amphibia; order Caudata; family Salamandridae; genus Calotriton; species Calotriton arnoldi. The sequence goes on from CAWUFW010002537.1 coordinate 1,966,236, forward strand.
AGAATATAGCTGGGTAAACGAGGCACATCCCTTATTACAAAAAGTGAGTTCATGTAGGACGGTTTTCTGCTGAGCGCAATATTTAATACTTTTTAAACAATGTATTTCACTACGGAAAGCAAAAACAACAGTGCTAATAAAAGATATTCCTATGTCTCCATAAAAGCCTAAATCATGAATTGTGGGCGAATATCATTTTGGATAGGGTATGCAGAAAGTGTATAGCTTAATTTCTGAAGAAATTATTATTTTAATGCATTGGAATGCCTTTGGCATGTATCTATGTGTGTCAAAATAGCTACATAACAATGCCACAGAAGGTGCCCACACAAATTACCTTTGTTCACATGTGCCTCATAACGTGCGCCTTTTCTCACAGCATAAATTAGCTTTTTTCCTGCATAATTTAGTCAGTTCTTTCTGGTAATGCAGTCCTCCATTGTCGTGTAATTCCAGTGACCTCACATACAATATTAGCAGCTCTGTTATATTGTAATTCGTACTATGACTCGGGAGGGTATCTAGGCGCTGGGGAGGTGTGGCATTGGTCTCGCCTAAGGTGGGACAAGCTAATCAAAGAGCCAGGGCTTCCACTGGTTAGAGAACTACTTAAGAGTAGCAAAAGGTCACACCTCAACACCTAAAAAAACACAAGTCATGGCAAAGCCAAAAGCTCTGGCGTAGGCAAGCTGATACAATGGTTATTTATGTTTTATTGCAAGCATTTGCCGCAAAAAGAAAAAATACCTCCATCTAAACATGGTGTCCACTTGCTTCCAATAAAAAATGTTAAATTAGCCATCACATTTTATTTTAATAAAACTGTGCAGTGCTTCCTAACGGCAGGTGCACTTAGAGCATGTATAGAAAACCATTTTAGTTTTAATGTACATCATAGGAAAGTATGATTGTTATTGGCGCAAAGGGAAGGTACTATTGGCTTTGAATTACTGTAGCGTAACGACAAAGGCCTTGATTTAGAGTTTGGTGGATGGGATCCTCTGTCACAAACATGACGGATAACCCTTCGATCGTATTAAAAGTGCACTGTATTCTATAGCAATTGTAATACGGCGGACGGGATATCCGTCATGTTTGTGACCGAGTATCCCATCTGCCAAGCTCGTAATCAGGCCCATAGTTTAAACATAAAAAGTACGACTGAAAAATAAAAATTGATACGGAATAAAAACAATAAAGCATTGACAATGTACAATTTGGCCCATTACTCTTAATCTGTGCAGCAGGAAACCCCAATTACAACGCGGTCATTACCAAACACTACCTTTACCACGCACTCATTACCACGCATATGCCTTTACCACGTATGTCTTTACAACACAATTTTTTTCCATACATATACCTTTACCACGCATGCCTTTACAGGGAAAATATAAGTATAACTCAGGTAAGTGTATGTATATGTGTGTATATATCGGTGGGCAAGATTGGCACATTGGGGTGTAACGGAGGAGAAGAAAGAGGGAAGTACTTACTTGAGGAACTTTCCATGTCCTCTTTCTGTGCTGATATTGCTGCTCCAATGAGAACCTTCCGTGAAATATTTAAACAAACCCCACGAATTCCCAGTTTATTGACAGTCGAGCACAGCACTGGCACGGAAGAAGGCATTCGCCGAAACGCGTCTGCCAGGTGCGGGACTGATGGTAACACGATGTATCTGTGTGCTTTGTGGTGGAAATTAAAGCTTTGCTGCATCACGACCCTAGCTGTGTCAGCCCCGTTTCTTTGGAGGAAGCGGGATTGGAGGTGAATGTTTGGCGGAGGTCGGCTCCGCATTTCTGGCACGCCTCTCGTTCAGGAGCTCCGTGGCTGCCGACAAATTGTTGGTGGAATGCAGGTGATGCATAACGCGGCGCCCCCCCCGGCCTGAATCGTGTTTGGGCAATGGGGAGAGAGCAGCGGATTTACTGCTGAATGGGTCTTTGAGCAGCAGGGTAATCCGCCACCAATCCTGCGTGAAGAGAGGAGCTGGCATTCCATGGACGACGGAGTCGGAGCATTATTACATGCATGGGCAAGTCACTGGACCTAGCCTACGAATGTGGACTGTTGGCGGCTTTCGGTGGGCAAGATTGGCACATTGGGGTGTAACGGAGGAGAAGAAAGAGGGAAGTACTTACTTGAGGAACTTTCCATGTCCTCTTTCTGTGCTGATATTGCTGCTCCAATGAGAACCCTCCGTGAAATATTTAAACAAACCCCACGAATTCCCAGTTTATTGACAGTCGAGCACAGCACTGGCACGGAAGAAGGCATTCACCGAAACGCGTCTGCCAGGTGCGGGACTGATGGTAACACGATGTATCTGTGTGCTTTGTGGTGGAAATTAAACCTTTGCTGCATCACGACCCTAGCTGTGTCAGCCCCGTGTCTTTGGAGGAAGCGGGATTGGAGGTGAATATATATATATATATATATATATATTATCTACTGGCGGTCGCCAGTAGATAGTTATAGTTAAAACCTATTATCCATAGGAAATCCGCGACATTCTATTTGAAATAACGTTGGCGCCGGTTGACGAATCTTCGCGAAAGTTTCCAACTTGTTGGGGCGCTCCGGTCCGCTCCTATTCTGAAAGTCTCGGGGTGATACGTCAAGCGGGGGCCGAGAAAAAGGGGGTCCCAAAACACGTTTTCCCCATTCATTTTTCCATAGGAACCTTTAGTCGCAGCTACAGCCCGAACTGCTGAACGGAATTACACCAAATTTGGCAAAGAGGTAGCCCTTGGTTCAGTGTCGTGCCTTTTGCTTAAATGGTGTAAATCCGTTCAGTAGTTCCTGAGAAAATCAAAAGTAAAGTGACATATATATCTGGGCGGAGCCTAACCACACATGTCATCGTGAGATCTGATTGGCTGTCAGCACTTCATCCTGGAATTGCTGGCAGCCATCTTGGGACCAATATAAATGATAGTACCTCATTGAAATGCATTGTAGTGAATAGAAGATTTTGAGGGTCACCAAAAGGAGAACTATAAAGGGTGATAACAGGCTTTAGTTACATTAGAATTTATTTGTTGATGGTACCATACTAATTTTAGGAATTGTGGTGTATTCTAAGGTGATTTTACCATGTGAAAAACCTTCTGCTGGGATATCATGAATCATGTTTGAGAGAACACTATTTTCTCATGCTTGTCCCATGGAGGTTTGGAAGGTGCTCCAGAAGCTAAAATGAGAGCATATTTTCTGTAAATTCACATTATCTTTCTCACTCATGTGAGAATGAAGTCTGACATTCTCAGTAAAACATGTACATCCAACAAGGGTAGAGACTGTCAGTTGATTCCTTTGTGTTCTACTGCAGCTTCCCAGAGTGTTTTAAAGAACAACTAGAGTGCTAACAGCCTTACTTATGACAAAAGTATGGCACACCTGAAGCCATCTTGATTGGAATAAACTGGTAACACTTAAACAATTTAATTTAAAAAGGAACAAAATGATGGGGTTCATTTTGTCATAGAAATTATGGTTAGTGCTGTAGAAAGAAAAATTAGGGCATGTTTCAAGTGTGATCTCAAATATCTTCCTGTTATATTTCAACAGGAGCAGCCTGCCAGTTGATGCCTTTGTGTTCTACTGCAGCTTCCCAGAGTGTTCTAAAGAACAACTAGAGCGCTAACAGCCTTACTTATGACAAAAGTATGGCACACCTGAAGCCATCTTGATTGGAATAAACCAGTAACACTTAAAACATTTAATTTAAAAAGGAACAAAATGAGGGGTTCTTTTTGAAATAGAAATTATGGTTAGTGCTGCAGAAAGAAAAATTAGGGCATGTTTTAAGTGAGATCTCAAATCCTCTTCTATTTCATTAGAAAATTCTGACATGCAGACTGAAACAATCACTTTCAATACCAGCAGCAGACTACCAGTTAACTCCCTGGTGAGCAGTAGCTTTACTCCAGTGATCTAATGAGCAACTAGAGTGCTAACATTCTGAATTTATGGCAGATGTGAGACATCTGAATGCCTTCTTGATGGAATCAAAGTAAAAAACTGAAAGCATTTCCTACTGAGGAGACTGCCGTAAATGAAGAAATTAGGAAACTTCATAACAAAGAAGTCTTCCAAGATGGCCACCAGTGAAAAAAGAGCCCAAATGTAGCACAAATATTACCCAGATGTAGCCCACATATAGCCCAATGACAAAAGTGTGCAAAACACTTTTTATTTTTAGTTTTTTTGCAGTTTTATGTAGTGCAGACTGGTCAGGTATTGGAGCATTGCATCTTAAAACATGACCCCCTACACTACAAAAACACCACTGCACTACCTTAAACCCTAAAACACTACGCCCAGCACGACCCCCTACACTACACAAGCACCACTGCACTATCCTAAACCCTAAAACACTACCCCAGCACGACCCCCTACACTACCCAAACACCACTGCACTAACCTAAATCCTAAAACACTACCACCAGCACGACCCCCTACACTACCCAAACACCACTGCACTACCCTAAAACATGACCCCTACACTACACAAACACCACTGCACTACCCTAAACCCTAAAACACTACACCCAGCACGACCTCCTACACTACACAAGCACCACTGCACTACCCTAAACCCTAAAACACTACCCCCAGCACGACCCCCTACACTACACAAACACCACTGCACTACCCTAAACCCTAAAACACTACCCCCAGCACGACCCCCTACACTACCCAAACACCACTGCACTAACCTAAATCCTAAAACACTACCCCCAGCACGACCCCTACACTACCCAAACACAACTGCACTAACCTAAAACATAACCCCTACACTACACAAACACCAGTGCACTACCCTAAAACACTACCCCCAGCACGACCCCTACACTACACAAGCACCACTGCACTACCCTAAACCCTAAAACACTACCCCCAGCACGACCCCCTACACTGCCCGAACACCACTGCACTGCCCTAAACCCTGAAACACCAGCCCCTGCATGACCCCCTACACTGCCCGAACACCACTGCACTGCCCTAAACCCTGAAACACCACCCCTAGCACGACCCCCTACACTGCCCGAACACCACTGCACTGCCCTAAACCCTGAAACACCACCCCCTTCACGACTCCCTACACTGCCCGAACACCACTGCACTGCCCTAAACCCTGAAACACCACCCCCAGCATGACCCCCTACACTGCCCGAACACCACTGCACTGCCCTAAACCCTGAAACACTACCCCCAGCAAGACCCCCTACACTGCCCGAACACCACTGCACTGCCCTAAACCCTGAAACATCACCCCCAGCAAGACCCCTACACTGCCCGAACACCACTGACCTAAACCCTGAAACACCACCCCCAGCACGACACCCTACACTGCCCGAACACCACTGCACTGCCCTAAACCCTGAAACACTACCCCCAGAATGACCCCCTACACTGCCCGAACACCACTGCTCTGCCCAAAACCCTGAAACACCAGCCCCAGCACGACCCCCTACACTGCCCGAACACCACTGCACTGCCCTAAACCTTGAAACACCAGCCCCTGCACGACCCCCTACACTGCCCGAACACCACTGCACTACCCTAAACCCTGAAAAATCACCCCCAGCACGACCCCCTACACTGCCCGAGCACCACTGTACTGCCCTAAACCCTGCAACACCAGCCCCAGCATGACCCCCTACACTGCCCGAACACCACTGCACTGCCCTAAACCCTGAAACACCAGCCCCAGCACGACCGCCTACACTGCCCGAACACCACTGCACTGCCCTAAACCCTGAAACACCAGCCCCAGCACGACCCCCTACACTGCCCGAACACCACTGCACTGCCCTAAACCGTGAAACACCAGCCTCAGCACGACCCCCTACACTGCCTGAACACCACTGCACTGCCCTGAACCCTGAAACACCAGCCCCAGCACAACACCCTACACTGCCCGGACACCACTGCACTGCCCTAAACCCTGAAACACCACCCCGTGCATGACCCCCTACACTGCCCGAACACCACTGCACTGCCCTAAACCCTGAAACACCACCCCCAGCGCGACCCCCTACACTGCCCGAACACCACTGCACTAAACCCTGAAACACCACCCCCTGCACAACCCCCTACACTGCTCGAACACTACTGCACTGCCCTAAACCCAGAAACACCATCCCCAGCACGACCCCCTATACTGCACGAAAACCACTGCACTGCCCTAAACCCTGAAACACTACCCCCAGCAAGACCCCCTACACTGCCCGAACACCACTGCACTGCCCTAAACCCTGAAACATCACCCCCAGCAAGGCCCCCTACACTGCCCGAACACCACTGCCCTAAACCCTGAAACACCACCCCCAGCAAGACCCCCTACACTGCCCGAACACCACTGCACTGCCCTAAACCCTGAAACACCAGCCCCAGCACGACCCCCTACACTGCCCGAACACCACTGCACTGCCCTAAACCCTGAAACACCACCCCCTGCACGACCCCCTAAACTGCCCGAACACCACTGTACTGCCCTAAACCCTGAAACCCCACCCCCAGCATGACCCCCTACACTGCCAGAACACCACTGCACTGCCCTAAACCCTGAAACACCACCCCCTGCATGACCCCCTACACTGCCCGAACACTACTGCACTGCCCTAAACCCTGAAACACCACCCCCAGCACGACCCCCTACACTGCACGAACACCACTGCACCGCCCTAAACCCTGACAAACTACCCCCAGCAAGACCCCCTACACTGCCCGAACACCACTGCACTGCCCTAAACCCTGAAACATCACCCCCAGCAAGACCCCCTACACTGCCCAAACACCACTGCCCTAAACCCTGAAACACCACCCCCAGCAAGACCCCCTACACTGCCCGAACACCACTGCACTGCCCTAAACCCTGAAACACCACCCCCAGCAAGACCCCTACACTGCCCGAACACCACTGCACTGCCCTAAACCCTGAAACACCACCCCCAGCACGACCCCCTACACTGCCCGAACACCACTGCTCTGCCCAAAACCCTGAAACACCAGCCCCAGCACGACCCCCTACACTGCCCGAACACCACTGCACTGCCCTAAACCCTGAAACACCAGCCCCAGCACGACCCCCTACACTGCCCGAACACCACTGCACTGCCCTAAACCCTGAAACACCACCCTCAGCATGACCCCCTACACTGCCCGAACACCACTGCACTGCCCTAAACCCTGTAACACCAGCCCCAGCACGACCCCGTACACTGCCCGCACACCACTGCACTGCCCAAAACCCTGAAACACCAGCCCCAGCAAGACTACCTACACTGGCCGAACACCACTGCACTGCCCTAAACCCTGAAACACCACCCCCTGCACGACGCCCTACACTGCCCAAACACTACTGCACTGCCCTAAACCCTGAAACACCACCCCTCAGCACGACACCCTACACTGCCCGAACACCACTGCACTGCCCTAAACCCTGAAACACCACCCCAGCATGACCCCCCTACACTGCCCGAACACCACTGCACTAAACCCTGAAACACCACCCCCTGCACGACCCTCTACACTGCCGGAACACCACTGCACTGCCCTAAACCCTGAAACACCACCCCCAGCACGACCCCCTACACTGCCCTAACACCACTGCACTGCCCTAAACCCTGAAACATCACCCCCAGCACAACCCCCTACACTGCCTGAGCACCATTGGTCTGCCCTAAACCCTGAAACACTAGCCCCAGCACGACCCCTACACTGCCCGAACACCACTGCACTGCCCTAAACCCTGAAACACCAGCCCCAGCACGACCCCCTACACTGCCCGAACACCACTGCACTGCCCTAAACCCTGAAACACCAGCCCCAGCACGACCCCTACACTGCCCGAACACCACTGCACTGCCCTAAACCCTGAAACACCAGCCCCAGCACCGCCCCTACAATGCCCGAACACCACTGTACTGCCCTAAACCCTGAAACACCACCCCTGCACCGCCCCCTACACTGCCCGAACACCACTGCACTGCCCTAAACCCTGAAACACCACCCCCTGCACGACCCCTACACTGCCCGAACACCACTGCACTGCCCTAAACCCTGAAACACCACCCCTGCACCACCCCCTACACTGCCCGAACACCACTGCACTGCCCTAAACCCTGAAACACCACCCCTGCAACGCCCCCTACACTGCCCGAACACCACTGCACTGCCCTAAACCCTGAAACACCACCCCCAGCATGACCCCCTTTACTGCTCGAACACCACTGCACTGCCCCAAACCCTGAAACACCACCCCCAGCATGACCCCCTACACTGCCCGAACACCACTGCACTGCCCTAAACCCTGAAACACCACCCCCTGCACGACCCCCTACACTGCCCGAACACCACTGCACTGCCCTAAACCCTGAAACACCACCCCCAGCAAGACCCCTACACTGCCCGAACACCACTGCACTGCCCTAAACCCTAGAACACTACCCCAGCATGACCCCTACACTACCCGAACACCACTGCACTACCCTAAACCCTAAAATACTCCCCCAGCACGACCCCCTACACTACCCGAACACGACTGCACTGCCCTAAACCCTAAAACACTCCCCCAGCACGACCCCCTACACTACCCGAACACCACTGCACTGCCCTAAACCCTAAAACACTCCCCCAGCACGATCCCCTACACTACCTAAACACCACTGCACTGCCCTAAACCCTAAAACACTACCCCCGCATGACCCCCTACACTACCCAAATACCAATGCACTGCCCTAATCCCTAAAACACTACCCCCGCACAACCCCTACACTACCCAAAGACCACTGCACTACCCTAAACTCTAAAACAATACCCCCCGCACGACTCCCTACACTACCCAAAGACCACTGCACTACCCTAAACCCTAAAACACGACCTCCTACACTACACAAACACCACTGCACTACCCTAAACCCTAAAAACTACCCCAGCACGAACCCCTACACTACCCAAACACCACTGCACTACCCTAAACCATAAAACACTACCCCCAGCAGTACCCCCTACGCTACCCAAACACCACTGCACTACCCTAAACCCTAAAACAGTACCCCCAGCAGTACCCCCTACACTACCCAAACACCATTGCACTACCCTAAACCCTAAAACACTACCCCCAGCAGTATCCCCTACACTACCCAAACACCACTGCACTACCCTAAACCCTAAAACCCTAAAACACTAACCCCAGCACGACCCCCTACACTACCCAAACACCACTGTACTACCCTAAACCCTAAAACACTCCCCAGCACGACTCCCTACACTACCCAAACACCACTGCACTACCCTAAACCCTAAATCTACCCCCAGCATGACCCCCTACACTACACAAACACCACTGCACTACCCTAAACCCTAAAACACTACCCCCAGCACGACCCTCTTCACTACCTAAACACAACTGCACAATTTGTTACAGGCGTTGCAACGCAGGCCTGTGGTGCTTACTGGAAGTACCTGGTGGGCTGGTTGGGCCCCAGGGACTCTCAGGATTCAAGGTGACCTAATCCCCCAACTTAAAACGCGCCACGGGGCGCGTTTGCACAGTGGTGAAGGGAGGGGCGGGGCCTCAGGTGACATGTGCGCAAACACGCCATGTGGTGCGTTTTAAGTTGGGGAGTTAATTCCTTTGAATCCTGGGGGCCAACTAGCCCACCAGGTACCTTCAGTAAGCATAACAGAGGTGCGTTGCAGAGAGGTGAAAAAGGTGCGTGGCCTCGGACACGCCTCTCTGCAACTCAGCTCTGTGGTCCTAACTGTAGGTACCTGGGGGGCTAGTTGGACCCCAGGGACCCTCAGGATTCAAGGGGACTTAATCCCGCAACTTAAAACGCGCCACGGGGCGCGTTTGCACACATGTCACCTCAGGCCCCCTCCCTTCACCACTGTGCAAACGTGCACTGGCTCTGGTTAGTCAGAGTCAGTTACCACCAGTACCCGTCTGAAAAAGTTGTGGGCACAGGATGATTTTGCAACAAGGCCTCTTTCTGCTCCTCTGTTGGTTCTTTCTGCACATCTTTTGCTTCTTTCTGTGCGTTTTTCTTCTTTCTTCACATGTCCTACCTCTGTTGGCATAGTTAGAAACTAGCATCTAAAAAACCTTTGAAATTCACTTAAAAAACCATAGGTTTCAGGCACGTTATAGTTAGAAATTAGCATTTAAAAAACCTTTGAAATTCACTGAAAAAACCATAGGTTTCAGGCACGTTATAGTTAGAAATTAGCATTTAAAAAACCTTTGAAATTCACTGAAAAAACCATAGGTTTCAGGCACGTTATAGTTAGAAATTAGCATTTAAAAACCTTTGAAATTCACTGAAAAAACCATAGGTTTCAGACACGTTATAGTTAGAAATTAGCATTTAAAAAACCTTTGAAATTCACTGAAAAAACCATAGGTTTTAGGGACAGTTATAGTTAGTTGGACATTGCACTCGTACAAAACCCGTGAAATTCCCCTGTTATAGTTAGTTCAGCTAACTATAACTCGTGCCCCGCAATGCACTGCTGATGACGTCACATATTACATCACTCATGACATGGTCAGTGACATCACTGATGACATCACTGATGACATCATCCATGTGATAATTTCATGCATCTTCTCACACCCTAATATAACTTTTGATACACCCACTCTAAATTACAGACTGCCATTCTCAAAACCATAGACACTCCAACACCAAAAACTACATACCCACTCACTGATTCTTAGGTCTACACACACATCCACTCACTCACCTGTACAGTCACTCATACTTACAGTCACTCAGTACAGGACTATCATATGCACTCATACACCTATATAAACACTCACACACCGCCACTCATCCATAGAGGTACTCACACACCTAGTCAGTCATGCAAAAATTAATCACACACCCATTTACTCACCTATACAGTTATACACACACCAGCTCACTTACTCATACAAATACTAGCACATTCTTACGCTCTTATACAATAACTGATACAAGCACACACGCATCCATACAGCCACTCTCACAATAACACACTCTCACTTATAGCCATTTAAATACTCTAACACACATATATACTGCCTTTTACATATGTAGTTACTCGCACATGTACCACTGAGATATACATTCACTCACTAACACACCCATACACACACTCACCCACCCAAGCAGTCCATCACAGATGCACTCTTGAAATCATGCACCCAGTGAATCACCCACTCACACATCTATGTATAGAGTCTCACACACCCCACCCACACAAACACTCAGGCATCCATACAGATACTCAGAGAACCAATCAATAACCCATATAGACACTCATGTAGCTATTCGCAAATCCATGCATCCACTTACACACCAACAAACAGACGGATACAGACATTCACACAGTTTAGTCACTAACCCATGCATTCAGTAAGATACTTTTAATCACTCACTTGTAGAGTCAGTCACTCACGTACTAAATCATCCATTCAGACACTTATATACCCACTCATTCTTCAATACGCCTTTCCCTATATATATTAAACATATTTAAACTTTACAGAAACACACAGTCACTGGATGATGTCATCAGTGATGTCATCAGTGATGTCATTTGAGATGTCATCAGTGATGTCATCAGTGATGTCACTGACCATGTCATGAGTGATGTAATATGTGACGTCATCAGCAGTGCATTGCGGGGGCACGAGTTATAGTTAGCTGAACTAACTATAACAGGGGAATTTCACGGGTTTTGTACGAGTGCAATGTCCAACTAACTATAACTGTGCCTGAAACCTATGGTTTTTTCAGTGAATATATGTATGTGTATATATATATATATTCACTGAAAAAACCATAGGTTTCAGACACGTTATAGTTAGAAATTAGCATTTAAAAAACCTTTGAAATTCACTGAAAAAACCATAGGTTTTAGGGACAGTTATAGTTAGTTGGACATTTCACTCGTACAAAACCATAGAAATTCCCCGTTATAGTTAGTTCAGCTAACTATAACTCGCGCCCTGCAATGCACTGCTGATGACGTCACATATTACATCACTCATGACATGGTCAGTGACATCACTGATGACATCACTGATGACATCTCAAATGACATCACTGATGACATCATCCAGTGACTGTGTGTTTCTGTAAAGTTTAAATATGTTTAATATATATAGGGAAAGGCGTATTGAAGAATGAGTGGGTGTATAAGTGTCTGAATGGATGATTTAGTACGTGAGTGACTGACTCTACCAGTGAGTGATTAAATGTATCTTACTGAATGCATGGGTTAGTGACTAAACTGTGTGAATGTCTGTATCCGTCTGTCTGTTGGTTTGTAAGCGGCTGCATGGCTTTCTGAATAGCTACATGAGTGTCTACATGGGTTATTGATTGATTGTCTGAGTATCTGTATGGGTGCCTGAGTGTTTGTGTGGGTGGGGTGTGTGTGACTCTGTGCATAGATGTGTGAGTTGGTGATTCACTGGGTGCATGGTTTCAAGAGTGCATCTGTGATGGACTGTATGGGTGGGTGAGTGTGTGTATGGGTGTGTTAGTGATTGAATGTATATCTCAGTGGTACATGTGTGAGTAACTACATATGTGAAAGGCAGTATATATGTGTGTTGGAGTATATAAATGGCTATAAGTGAGTGTGTGATTGTGAGAGTGGCTGTATGGATGAGTGTGTACTTGTATCAGTGATTGTATAAGAGCGTAAGAATGTGCTAGTATTTGTATGAGTAAGTGAGCTGGTGTGTGTATAACTGTATAGGTGAGTAAATGGGTGTGTGATTAAGTTTTTGCATGACTGACTAGGTGTGTGAGTACCTCTATGGATGAGTGGCGGTGTGTGAGTGTTTATATAGGTGTATGAGTGCATATGATAGTCCTGTACTGAGTGACTAAGTATGAGTGACTGTACGGGTGAGTGAGTGGATGTGTGTGTAGACCTAAGAATCAGTGAGTGGGTATGTAGTTTTTGGTGTTGGAGTGTCTATGGTTTTGAGAATGGCAGTCTGTAATTTAGAGTGGGTGTATCAAAAGTTATATTAGGGTGTGAGAAGATGCATGAAATTATCACATGGATGATGTCATCAGTGATGTCATTTGAGATGTCATCAGTGATGTCATCAGTGATGTCACTGACCATGTCATGAGTGATGTAATATGTGACGTCATCAGCAGTGCATTGCGGGGCGCGAGTTATAGTTAGCTGAACTAACTATAACGGGGGAATTTCTATGGTTTTGTACGAGTGAAATGTCCAACTAACTATAACTGTCCCTAAAACCTATGGTTTTTTCAGTGAATTTCAAAGGTTTTTTAAATGCTAATTTCTAACTATAACATGTCTGAAACCTATGGTTTTTTCAGTGAATTTCAAAGGTTTTTAAATGCTAATTTCTAACTATAACGTGCCTGAAACCTATGATTTTTTAAGTGAATTTCAAAGGTTTTTTTAAATGCTAGTTTCTAACTATGCCTACAGAGGTAGGACATGTGAAGAAAGAAGAAAAAACGCACAGAAAGAAGCAAAAGATGTGCAGAAAGAACCAACAGAGGAGCAGAAAGAGGCCTTGTTGCAAAATCATCCTGTGCCCACAACTTTTTCAGACGGGTACTGGTGGTAACTGACTCTGACTAACCAGAGCCAGTGCTATGCTAAAAGACACTTAGAATACAGTGAAAACACCTACATACACTAGGGAACACTATGCGTTGGGGTACCCCTGTGATTAGCATGACCTCCTCTGCAAGTCCCTAGTACATAATAGGGCAGGGGGATTAAAACTACCTCTTAAAACGCGCTTCAGGGCGCGTTTGCACAGTGGTGAAGGGAGGGGGGCCTGAGGTGACATGTGTGCAAACGCACCCCGTGGCGCGTTTTAAGTTGCGGGATTAAGTCCTCTTGAATTCTGAGGGTCCCTGGGGCCCAACTAGCCCCCAGGTACCTACAGTTAGGACCACAGAGCTGAGTTGCAGAGAGGCGTTCCGAGGCCACGCACCTTTTTCACCTCTCTGCAACGCAACTCTGTTGTGCTTACTGAAGGAACCTGGTGGGCTAGTTGGCCCTCAGGGTCCCTCAGGATTCAAAGGGAATTAATTCCCCAACTTAAAACACACCACAGGGCGTGTTTGCGCACATGTCACCTGAGGCCCCGCCCCTCCCTTCACCACTGTGCAAACGCGCCCCGTGGTGCGTTTTAAGTTGGGGGATTAGGTCACCTTGAATCCTGAGGGTCCCTGGGGCCCAACTAGCCCACTAGGTACTTCCAGTAAGCACCACAGGCCTGCGTTGCAACGCCTGTAACAAATTGTGCAGTTGTGTTTAGGTAGTGAAGAGGGTCGTGCTGGGGGTAGTGTTTTAGGGTAGTGCAGTGGTGTTTGTGTAGTGTAGGGGGTCATGCTGGGGTAGATTTAGGGTTTAGGGTAGTGCAGTGGTGTTTGGGTAGTGTAGGGGGTCGTGCTGGGGGTAGTGTTTTAGGGTTTAGGGCAGTGCAGTGGTGTTTGGGTAGTGTAGGGGGTCGTGCTGGGGGTAGTGTTTTAGGGTTTAGGGTAGTGCAGTGGTGTTTGGGTAGTGTAGGGGTACTGCTGGGGTAGTTTTTAGGGTTTAGGGTAGTGCAGTGGTGTTTGGGTAGTGTAGTGGTTCGTGTTGGGGGTAGTTTTTAGGGTTTAGGGTAGTGCAGTGGTGTTTGTGTAGTGTAGGGGGTAGTGTTTTAGGGTTTAGGGTAGTGCAGTGGTGTTTGTGTAGTGTAGGAGGTCGTGGTTTAGGGTTTAGGGTAGTGCAGTGGTCTTTGGGTAGTGTAGGGAGTCGTGCGGGGGTAGTGTTTTAGGGTTTAGGGTAGTGTAGGGGGTCATGCGGGGGTAGTGTTTTAGGGATTAGGGTAGTGCATTGGTGTTTGGGTAGTGTAGGGGTCATGCGGGGGTAGTGTTTTAGGGTTTAGGGCAGTGCAGTGGTGTTTGGGTAGTGTAGGGGTCGTGCTGGGGGAGTGTTTTAGGGTTTAGGGCAGTGCAGTGGTGTTCGGGTAGTGTAGGGGTCGTGCTGGGGGAGTGTTTTAGGGTTTAGGGCAGTGCAGTGGTGTTCGGTAGTGTAGGGGTCGTGCTGGGGGAGTGTTTGAGGGTTTAGGGCAGTGCAGACGTGTTCGGGTAGTGTAGGGGGTTGTGCTGGGGGTAGTATTTTAGGGTTTAGGGTAGTGCAGTGATGTTCGGGTAGTGTAGGGGGTCATGCTGGGGGTAGTGTTCTAGGGTTTAGGGCAGTGCAGTGGTGTTTGGGCAGTGTAGGGGGTAATGCTGGGGTGGTGTTTTAGGGTTTAGGGCAGTGCAGTGGTGTTCGGGCAGTGTAGGGGGTCGTGCTGGGGGTGGTGTTTCAGGGTTTAGGGCAGTGCAGTGGTGTTTGGGCAGTGTAGGGGGTCGTGCAGGGGTGGTGTTTCAGGGTTTAGGGCAGTGGTGTTCGGGCAGTGTAGGAGGTCGTGCTGGGGGTGGTGTTTCAGTGTTTGGGGCAGTGCAGTGGTGTTCGAGCAGTAAAGGGGGTCGTGCTGGGGGTGGTGTTTCAGGGTTTAGGGCAGTGCAGTGGTGTTCGGGCAGTGTAGGGGGCGGTGCAGGGGCTGGTGTTTCAGGGTTTAGGGCAGTGCAGTGGTGTTCGGGCAGTGTAGGGGTCGTGCTGGGGCTGGTGTTTCAGGGTTTAGGGCAGTGCAGTGGTGTTCGGGCAGTGTAGGGGTCGTGCTGGGGCTGGTGTTTCAGGGTTTAGGGCAGTGCAGTGGTGTTCGGGCAGTGTAGGTGGTCATGCTGGGGCTGGTGTTTCAGGGTTTAGGGCACTGCAGTGGTGTTCGGGCAGTGTAGGGGGTCATGCTGGGGCTGGTGTTTCAGGGTCTAGGGCAGTGCAGTGGTGTTCGGGCAGTGTAGGGGGTCTTGCTCGGGCTGGTGTTTCAGGGTTGAGGGCAGTGCAGTGGTGTTCGTGCAGTGTATGGGGTGGTGTTTCAGGGTTTAGGGCAGTGGTGTTCAGGCAGTGTAGGGGGTCTTGCTGGGGTTGATGTTTCAGGGTTTAGGGCAGTGCAGTGGTGTTTGGGCAGTGTAGGGGTCGTGCTGGGGGTGGTGTTTCAGGGTTTAGGGCAGTGCAGTGGTGTTCCGGCAGTGTAGGAGGTCATGCAGGGGGTGGTGTTTCAAGGTTGAGGGCAGTGCAGTGGTGTTCGGGCAGTGTAGGGGGTCGTGCTGGGGGTGGTGTTTCAGGGTTTAGGGCAGTGCAGTGGTGTTCGGGCAGTGTAGGGGGTCGTGCTGGGGCTGGTGTTTCAGGGTTTAGGGTAGTGCAGTGGTGTTTGGGCAGTGTAGGGGTCGTGCAGGGGGTGGTGTTTCAGGGTTTAGGGCAGTGCAGTGGTGTTCGGGCAGTGTAGGGGGTCTTGCTGGGGGTGGTGTTTCAGGGTTTAGGGCAGTGCAGTGGTGTTCGGGCAGTGTAGGGGTCTTGCTGGGGCTGGTGTTTCAGGGTTTAGGGCAGTGCAGTGGTGTTCGGGCAGTGTAGGGGTCGTGCTGGGGCTGGTGTTTGTGGGTTTAGGGTTGTGCAGTGGTGTTCGGGCAGTGTAGGGGTCGTGCTGGGGCTGGTGTTTCAGGGTTTAGGGCAGTGCAGTGGTTTTCGGGCAGTGTAGGCGGTCGTGCTGGGACTGGTGTTTCAGGGTTTAGGGCAGTGCAGTGGTGTTCGGGCAGTGTACGGGGTTGTGCTGGGGCTGGTGTTTCAGGGTTTAGGGCAGTGCAGTGGTGTTCGGGCAGTGTAGGGGGTCATGCTGGGGGTGGTGTTTCAGGGTTTAGGGCAGTGCAGTGGTGTTCGGACAGTGTAGGGGGTCGTGCTGGGGCTGGTGTTTCATGGTTTAGGGCAGTGCAGTGGTGTTCGGGCAGTGTATGGGGTCGTGCTGGGGGTGGTGTTTCAGGGTTTAGGGCAGTGCAGTGGTGTTCGGGCAGTGTAGGGGTCATGCTGGGGGTGGTGTTTCAGGGTTTAGGGCAGTGCAGTGGTGTTCGGGCAGTGTAGGGGGTCTTGCTGGGGGTGGTGTTTCAGGGTTTAGGGCAGTGGTGTTCGGGCAGTGTAGGGGTCTTGCTGGGGGTGATGTTTCAGGGTTTAGGGCAGTGCAGTGGTGTTCGGGCAGTGTAGGGGTCTTGCTGGGGGTAGTGTTTCGGGGTTTAGGGCAGTGCAGTGGTGTTTGTGCAGTGTAGGGGGTCGTGCTGGAGGTGGTGTTTCAGGGTTTAGGGCAGTGCAGTAGAGTTCGGGCAGTGTAGGGGATCGTGCAGGGGTGGTGTTTCAGGGTTTAGGGCAGTGAAGTGGTGTTCGGGCAGTGTAGGGGTCGTGCTGGGGTGGTGTTTCAGGGTTTAGGGCAGTGCAGTGGTGTTTGGGCAGTGTAGGGGGTCGTGCAGGGGGTGGTGTTTCAGGGTTTAGGGCAGTGCAGTGGTGTTTGGGCAGTGTAGGGGTCGTGCTGGGGCTGGTGTTTCAGGGTTTAGGGCAGTGCAGTGGTGTTCGGGCAGTGTAGGGGTCTTGCTGGGGGTGGTGTTTCAGGGTTTAGGGCAGTGGTGTTCGGGCAGTGTAGGGGGTCTTGCTGGGGGTGATGTTTCAGGGTTTAGAGCAGTGCAGTGGTGTTCGGGCAGTGTAGGGGGTCTTGCTGGGGGTAGTGTTTCAGGGTTTAGGGCAGTGCAGTGGTGTTCGTGCAGTGTAGGGGGTCGTGCTGGGGATGGTGTTTCAGGGTTTAGGGCAGTGCAGTAGTGTTCGGGCAGTGTAGGGGGTCGTGCAGGGGTGGTGTTTCAGGGTTTAGGGCAGTGCAGTGGTGTTCGGGCAGTGTAGGGGGTCGTGCTGGGGGTGGTGTTTCAGGGTTTAGGGCAGTGCAGTGGTGTTCGGGCAGTGTAGGGGATCGTGCTGGGGGTGGTGTTTCAGGGTTTAGGGCAGTGGTGTTCGGGCAGTGTAGGGGGTCTTGCTGGGGGTGGTGTTTCAGGGTTTAGGGCAGTGCAGTAGAGTTCGGGCAGTGTAGGGGATCGTGCAGGGGTGGTGTTTCAGGGTTTAGGGCAGTGAAGTGGTGTTCGGGCAGTGTAGGGGGTCGTGCTGGGGGTGGTGTTTCAGGGTTTAGGGCAGTGCAGTGGTGTTTGGGCAGTGTAGGGGGTCGTGCAGGGGGTGGTGTTTCAGGGTTTAGGGCAGTGCAGTGGTGTTTGGGCAGTGTAGGGGTCGTGCTGGGGCTGGTGTTTCAGGGTTTAGGGCAGTGCAGTGGTGTTCGGGCAGTGTAGGGGGTCTTGCTGGGGGTGGTGTTTCAGGGTTTAGGGCAGTGGTGTTCGGGCAGTGTAGGGGGTCTTGCTGGGGGTGATGTTTCAGGGTTTAGAGCAGTGCAGTGGTGTTCGGGCAGTGTAGGGGTCTTGCTGGGGGTAGTGTTTCAGGGTTTAGGGCAGTGCAGTGGTGTTCGTGCAGTGTAGGGGGTCGTGCTGGGGATGGTGTTTCAGGGTTTAGGGCAGTGCAGTAGTGTTCGGGCAGTGTAGGGGGTCGTGCAGGGGGTGGTGTTTCAGGGTTTAGGGCAGTGCAGTGGTGTTCGGGCAGTGTCGGGGGTCGTGCTGGGGGTGGTGTTTCAGGGTTTAGGGCAGTGCAGTGGTGTTCGGGCAGTGTAGGGGATCGTGCTGGGGGTGGTGTTTCAGGGTTTAGGGCAGTGGTGTTCGGGCAGTGTAGGGGGTCTTGCTGGGGGTGATGTTTCAGGGTTTAGGGCAGTGCAGTGGTGTTCGGGCAGTGTAGGAGGTCTTGCTGGGGGTAGTGTTTCAGGGTTTAGGGCAGTGCAGTGGTGTTCGGGCAGTGTAGGGGGCGTGCTAGGGGTGGTGTTTCAGGGTTTAGGGCAGTGCAGTGGTGTTCGGGCAGTGTAGGGGTCGTGAAGGGGGTGGTGTTTCAGGGTTTAGGGCAGTGCAGTGGTGTTCGGGCAGTGTAGGGGGTCGTGCTAGGGTTGGTGTTTCAGGGTTTAGGGCAGTGCAGTGGTGTTCGGGCAGTGTAGGGGGTTGTGCAGGGGCTGGTGTTTCAGGGTTTAGGGCAGTGCAGTGGTGTTCGGGCAGTGTAGGGGGTCGTGCTGGGGGTAGTGTTTTAGGGTTTAGGGTAGTGCAGTGGTGCTTGTGTAGTGTAGGGGGTCGTGCTGGGGGTAGTGTTTTAGGGTTTAGGGTAGTGCAGTGGTGTTTGTGTAGTGTAGGGGGTCATGTTTTAGGGTAGTGCAGTGGTGTTTGGGTAGTGTAGGGGGTCGTGCTGGGGGTAGTGTTTTAGGATTTAGGTTAGTGCAGTGGTGTTGGGGTAGTGTTTTAGGGTTTAGTGTAGTGCAGTGGTGTTTGTGTAGTGTAAGGGGTCATGCTGGGGGTAGTGTTTTAGGGTTTAGGATAGTGCAGTGGTGCTTGTGTAGTGTAGGGGGTCGTGCTGGGGGTAGTGTTTTAGGGTTTAGGGTAGTGCAGTGGTGTTTTTGTAGTGTAGGGGGTCATGTTTTAAGATGCAACGCTCCAATACCTGACCAGTCTGCACTACATAAAACTGCAAAAAACTAAAAATAAAAAGTGTTTTGCACACTTTTGTCATTGGGCTATATGTGGGCTACATCTGGGTAATATTTGTGCTACATTTGGGCTCTTTTTTCACTGGTGGCCATCTTGGAAGACTTCTTTGTTATGAAGTTTCCTAATTTCCTCATTTACTGCAGTCTCCTCAGTAGGAAATGCTTTCAGTTTTTTACTTTGATTCCATCAAGAAGGCATTCAGATGTGTCACACATTTGCCATAAATTCAGAATGTTAGCACTCTAGTTGTTCATTAGATCACTGTAGTAAAGCTACTGCTCACCAAGGAGTTAACTGGAAGTCTACTGCTGGTATTGAAAGTGATTGTTTCAGTCTGCATGTCAGAATTTTCTAATGAAATAGAAGAGGATTTGAGATCTCACTTAAAACATGCACTAAATTTTCTTTTTGCAGCACTAACCATAATTTCTATGGCAAAATGAACCCCCTCATTTTGTTCCTTTTTAAATTAAATGTTTTAAGTGTTACCAGTTTATTCCATTCAAGATGGCTTCAGGTGTGCCATACTTTTGTCATAAGTAAGGCTGTTAGCACTCTAGTTGTTCTTTAGAACACTCTGGGAAGCTGCAGTAGAACACAAAGGCATCAACTGACAGGCTGCTCCTGTTGAAATATAACAGGAAGATATTTGAGATCTCACTTAAAACATGTCCTAATTTTTCTTTCTACAGCACTAACCATAATTTCTATGGCAAAATGAACCCCCTCATTTTGTTCCTTTTTAAATTAAATGTTTTAACCCCTTCGGTGCGCGGCCGATTTTCGCCCTGTGCGGGGCGTTTCATTGAGTGGGCGGGTTCATGACGAGCTCAGCTCGTCATGCGCACACGAGCACCGCGCAGCATGACGAGCTGAGCTCGTCATGAGCATAGAAGGGGTTAAGTGTTACCAGTTTATTCCAATCAAGATGGCTTCAGGTGTGCCATACTTTTGTCATAAGTAAGACTGTTAGCGCTCTAGTTGTTCTTTAGAACACTCTGGGAAGCTGCAGTAGAACACAAAGGCATCAACTGACAGGCTGCTCCTGTTGAAATATAACAGGAAGATATTTGAGATCACACTTGAAACATGTCCTAATTTTTCTTTCCAGAGCACTAACCATAATTTCTATGACAAGATGAACCCCATCATTTTGTTCCTTTTTAAATTAAATGTTTTAAGTGTTACCAGTTTATTCCAATCAAGATGGCTTCAGGTGTGCCATACTTTTGTCATAAGTAAGGCTTTTAGCACTCTAGTTGTTCTTTAGAACACTCTGGGAAGCTGCAGTAGAACACAAAGGAATCAACTGACAGTCTCTGCCCTTGTTGGATGTACATGTTTTACTGAGAATGTCAGACTTCATTCTCACATGACTGAGAAAGATAATGTGAATTTACAGAAAATATGCTCTCATTTTAGCTTCTGGAGCACCTTCCAAAACTGTATGGGACAAGCATGTGAAAATAGTTTTCTCTCAAACATGATTCATGATATCCCAGCAGAAGGTTTTTCACAGGGTAAAATCACCTTAGAACACACCACAATTCCTGAAATTAGTATGGTACCATCAACAAATGAATTCTAATGTAACTAAAGTCTGTTATCACCCTTTATAGTTCTCCTTTTGGTAACCCTCAAAATCTTCGATTCACTACAATGCATTTCAATGGGGTACTATCATTTATATTGGTCCCAAGATGGCTGCCAGCAATTCCAGGATGAAGTGCTGACAGCCAATCAGATCTCACGATGACATGTGTGGTTAGGCTCCGCCCAGATATATATGTGTTTTTACTTTTGATTTTCTCAGCAACTACTGAACGGATTTACACCATTTAACAAAAGGGTTCTTTCTGAACCAAGAACTACCTCTTTGCCAAATTTGGTGTAATTCCGTTCAGCAGTTCGGGCTGTAGCCGTGTCTAAAGTTTCCTATGGGAAAAT
Organism: Calotriton arnoldi; assembly: GCA_963921515.1. Lineage (NCBI taxonomy): Eukaryota > Metazoa > Chordata > Amphibia > Caudata > Salamandridae > Calotriton > Calotriton arnoldi. The sequence goes on from CAWUFW010002537.1 coordinate 1,987,712, forward strand.
GAATGGGGAAAACACGTTTTGGGACCCCCCTTTTTTCTCGGCCCCCGCTTGACGAATCACCCCGAAACTTTCAGGGTAGGAGCGGACCGGAGCGGGCCATAAAGTTTGAAAATTTCGCGAAGATTCGTCAACCGACGCAAGAGTTATTTCAAATAGAATGTCGCGGATTTCCTATGGAAAATAAGTCCTAACTATAACTATCTACTGGCGACCGCCAGTAGATAATAAAAAAATATATATATATATATATATATATATATATATATTCAACCACTTTCTCCCCCTTTCCGGAAAAGACATGAGCCGCACTCACAACACAGGCAATTAAAGCATTTATTGAGCAGCATACGGGCAGTCCTGACGCGTTTCGTTCATCCTTGAACTTTATCAAAGGTAAGCCCTGGCAGCAGAAACCGATTACAAACCAACGGACTTCGATTGCATTTTAAATAATTTCGGCCCTCTAGTGGACACCCTTATGGGTGTTTAATTAGTGCATGCTGGAATCCGTGGTTTCCTAATGCGGTCAAAATGAAAAACCCTCCAGTGGGCTGTGCCAAAGTACTTTTTGCTGTCTCACCGGAACGATTTAGTTTCCAGATCTGTGTTGCTCCATCCGCAGTCCTATTTTCGAGGCTGCCTGGATCCATGCCATATTCAGTATATGGCAGCGTCCGTTACCCACAATCGTTTTCACGAGGCTTCCAAATTGGTCCAAGGTTGGGTAATGATGGCGCACTTGCTGGTGGTGCGTTTGCTCTGCGGCGGGACCAAGCCGCTGAATATTCAACCACTTTCTCCCCCTTTCCGGAAAAGACATGAGCCGCACTCACAACACAGGCAATTAAAGCATTTATTGAGCAGCATACGGGCAGTCCTGACGCGTTTCGTTCATCCTTGAACTTTATCAAAGGTAAGCCCTGGCAGCAGAAACCGATTACAAACCAACGGACTTCGATTGCATTTTAAATAATTTCGGCCCTCTAGTGGACACCCTTATGGGTGTTTAATTAGTGCATGCTGGAATCCGTGGTTTCTTAATGCGGTCAAAATGAAAAACCCTCCAGTGGGCTGTGCCAAAGTACTTTTTGCTGTCTCACCGGAACGATAAGTCCTAACTATAACTATCTACTGGCGACCGCCAGTAGATAATAAAAAAAAAAATATATATATATATATATATATATATATATATATCCATCTCCATCTCCATCTCCATCTCCATCTCCATCCATCCATACAAACAAACAAAGTTTGCCCAGGAAGGTAAGCTTTTCGTTTTATTCACGGAGGTACAGCACAACGGAATGAAATCTTCTGTTATTTTCTAATGCCTGACGCGTTTCATGCTACCTTGCATTTCTTCAGAGGCAGTTCTGGCAAGACAGCGTGATGCAACGGCAGTTCTTTTTAATTCAGACCACCTGCCCCTGTGGGCGGCGACTCGCACTGAGCCTGCTGGTCCATGTAGTGCCGAAAAATAAAACTTCAGTGAGTTGTTGCCACGCTGTCAATATTGTGCCTTTAAAACCCCAGTGGGTATGGAAGAGTCCCAAACTCACTGTGCTGTACTGTATTTCACCATGAAACGACCTCCTGCCCTTCGCGCTGATCGTCGGTTGACTCCAGCCAGGTCCACTTTGCAGCAGCTGGGCTTCTCCCACGACCGGGACCAGCCGTTAAACATCCATACAAACAAAGTTTGCCCATGAAGGAGAGCCACAACAGGAAGGTAAGCTTTTCGATTGGCGCATTGGGGTGTAACGGAGGAGAAGAAAGAGGGAAGTACTTACTTGAGGAACTTTCCATGTCCTCTTTCTGTGCTGATATTGCTGCTCCAATGAGAACCCTCCGTGAAATATTTAAACAAACCCCACGAATTCCCAGTTTATTGACAGTCGAGCACAGCACTGGCACGGAAGAAGGCATTCACCGAAACGCGTCTGCCAGGTGCGGGACTGATGGTAACACGATGTATCTGTGTGCTTTGTGGTGGAAATTAAACCTTTGCTGCATCACGACCCTAGCTGTGTCAGCCCCGTGTCTTTGGAGGAAGCGGGATTGGAGGTGAATATATATATATATATATATATATATATATACTTCTTTTTTTTTATGAATTCAGGTCATCTGAGAACTTCTTCTCAGAGAGGCTTCCAACCCGGATTTGGATTCCTTCTGTCCTTCGCAGTCAATTAATTTCCCTGTTTGCCGCGCCAGGCATATCGATTCCTTCCTAGTGGTGACATTGATTGATTGGCAACTTACTTTCTTTGGTATTTGCCACATTACCTACGATTCCACTAGCCTATAGTGGTCCCTCAGAGCGACAACCTAGGTGACCTACCCTTGGCACCCTTACTCATTGGCTCACCTCCTACCTGTCTGTGAGGTCCCACACCACTTCCTAGACCCATATGCACAGGTACCTACAGACAATGCACAGCATTACAAATGATTTGTGTAATCCTTGTCCTGAAGATGACCTGAAATCTCACAGGTCGAAACGCCGTCGACAAAACTCAGCTGACTCACGGCCTCTGGCACATAACATGTCTCTGTAAATTTGTCTCCCCAGTTTTTCATGTTATGTACCATTTTAAAGTCACGCCTTCTTGCTGTTTACTTTCACTGTGTCACGTGCCTCACATGCGTCGTTCACTTTTTCACGAGCACTATGTGTGCACTTTTTTTGCTGATAACACTTACTTATAACTATAAGTAATGTTGGAATTGCTGTCTGAAATGTATTTCTGTGCCCATTATTGAATACAGACCGCGATAGTCAACCTTGGTGTTTCTCTTGTAATTTATTTTACTGTATATAATTTGTCTTTAGAATATTTCCAGTTGAGACGTTGTAGGTTATCACATTCACCAAGGTCTCAAGTGGGTTTACGGGCTTCTCCTGTTGTGTTTATTGGTATGGAGGCAAGCGCACCCAATGCCCTACATTCTCCTGGAGCCAGAGTGGAGATTTTGGAACCCCACCCCCCGAGTAGCCCCCTCGGACCACACCCCATTTCCTCTCAGCATACTGGTGGGCCTGTTGTCCCTAGCTTGTGGCTGGGGTCTCTACAGTTGTGCATTGCCTAATGAACTGGTGCAGCCCTTGTCAATTTTTGTAAAGGTGTGGCAGGGTGACCAGACTTTGGAAACCAAAAAACAGGGACAGTTCCCAAAACATAGAAGAAGGCTAGTTAAGCTAGTATTTGCCCTGTAACATCAAAAACGTGAAAACCCGGGACTTTGACCAAATACTTTTGCCCGGGTGACAATGAACAACCGGTACTGCCTCCGCAAATCCAGGACCCTGTTCACCCTGGTGAACCCTCCAAATGGAGGCTTGGACTCGAGATCATGCTTATTGGGTTTTCGTTTGTGCACTGTGGAGTTTTAGGGTTTTACCATCCCAGGCACCAGGGAACCCTGGTTCCCGCCACCTAGGATAGTTTTATTTTTAGAACTCCATTGGTGCAGAGGCATTTAGGTTTTAGAGGCGCTGTTGGGACTACACGCCATGAAGGAAGCATTGGCTCTGGACGTGGTGTCCGAAAATCGAGACCCTTTGACTGGGTGATTGGAACGCGTCCCTTTTGACCCTGATTGCGGGACCTGGGTGTCTCTATTTAAACAGTTCCCTGTCACGCCCCCTCGTCAGACTGTGGCTAACCAACCCCGCCCTGGGGGATCAGCAGCGCAGTGGGGCACTATGAGATCACCCCCTTGATGACAAACTTAGTGAGGGCCCACGATCGACACAGTTCTCAGCCGCTCTGAATTTCTGGACGCCAGTAAAATAATTGAAATCCCACTGTTGTCTTTTAGTCCTTTTTTTTGTTTGATCTGGTAGTAGTTTGGGGGAAGACGGTAAGTGGGTGCTAGATATTAACACTGGGTGATAAGTTGTTGGGGTAATTCCTACTTGTGCTGGGGGCATATTTTACTGTGCATTTTGGCTCTGTGATTGCGTGAAGGCGCTACCTCCCCACACTGTCACCCCTCCTTGTGGGTGTTGTGGCCCCGGTCCTTGTTGCGTTGGGTTTCCTGTCTGTGGCTGCTCCTGCCATGTGCTCGCCCAATTGCTGGATCCCTGCTGAGGTTGTGTGGCAACCGGTGGACCTCCCTGCAACTGGATGTAGAGTACATTTTGATTCCTGTGCTTGGTTCTGAAGAGGGACAGTCGTGGGGTTTTGTGGTGGCTGGCCCTGGCTCATTGATCTCTGCTGATTTTGCTGCTCATGTTATGCTTTTAACTGGCATCTCTCTGCCAGGTGACCCGGCCTATGGCAATAGTAGCACTTCCTAGAGTTCGTTTGCAGCCAACCTCCCTGGCCGATACCACCATAGCCTGTTTGGAACCCTCTAGAGTTTTGCAGTGGAGCCCCCATTGAGACTGGTGCCATCTGCACGGTTGCAGCCATCGATGCCCCCTCGAGGGCAGTCTTTTTCAACTTGTGTTGAACCAGTTTCACAGTGTCTCTTTGGGCCTGCTCCTGCTTTTCTCTATCCTTTTCTTGCTTCTTTTTGTGGTGGAGGAGTATATGAGCTTGTATCTCCTGCCAGGGTTTGGTATCTAACCCAACTATGCTGTCCAGCCCGCTCTGTATCTTTGTGGGTAACCTTTTTTTTAACAATATTGTAGAAGAATGTGACTTGTGGGCCTGTATCGGTCCACGGCTGCCCTGTCTCTTGTTCCCATCATGCCCTCATCTATTCAGGAACTCGCTTATGCTGTCTTCTGGCTTCATGGTCTCTGGCTTTAGCCCCCCTACATCCTGGCAGTCAGGGAATATTTCTCTCAGGGCGGTACATAGCCGGTGCCGGTACGAGTTAAATGCGGCCCGTCATGCTGGGTCTCTGTTAGTGTTATTGCTGGAATGCAGACTTGGGCGAACACCGTATTTGTCTGTTTCCCAATTAGGCTGCTAAACACGCTCTTAATGTGGCCTATCACTTAGTTAGTACCTGCAGTGTTCCTCTCGAAGCACGTAATCCATTTCCCTGCCCCATCCAGCAACAACAGCAATTTTGTTCTTAGTCCCTTTTTGTCCATCTGGGCCCATGGCACGTATATAACCCCCACCGCACCCTTCTGCAGTAGTGGGCACGTTCTCGACCTGGATGGCCCTACGGGTTTATCCTCAACATAGCGTTCCCACCTTGCGAGGCATTGCTTCATGTAGGGGAAGTTCCAGTTGGGATTTCCTCCTTCATGTCTGATGCAATCCTCCGCTACTGTCATGTCCTCGGGCTCAAATGATCCTTCCCTAGGCCAAGACTGATCATATTGGGCCCTCTCCTCAGTCCAGTCTGTTAACAGGTCGCAAAACGGGTACACAAAACTCTTTCCTTCCTCTCTTGCTATTATCTCCCTTGGGGTAGGTCTATCTTTGCCAGGCACCTGTGTGGAGCAGTTTGTGTCCTTTTCGCTGCTCCCCTCGTAGGCGGTCCCTAATGCCTACGGCGGGACCGCCTACACCCTGTCAGGCGGTCCTGTCTCTGATATGATGGCGGTCGGACTAAAGTCCGACCGCCATCATAATCAGCCCCCTAGTTTCCATGTGCTTTAGTGGGGAAGCCATGGCAATTTAGTAATTTGGCTAATACAATCCAAATGACGTTTTCCTAGTTTAGTTTATCGAATCGCGGGGGCAATTCGTACGTGGTACATTCTTACAATTTTACATACTATGAGCTCAGTGCTTGTGATTTCTTACATAAAAAAGTCCAAACAAGCATTTAAATGAAACAAGATAAGACTGCATACGTAGTATTGTAACACAGGGCAATTATGGAATGGGTTAGAACAAAATGTGCATGAAATCAATTTTCGCACAATACAGTTTTCAATAACAATCAGTGCAATATTATCACAGAAAATAGCACATTTCCATAACCTATTCCAATAACTGTCGACAGAAAAAAAAACTTTGTTGTTCATTGCAATTTATCCTCTAGCAAAAGAAGACTAGCATGGAACACGTCCCTAAGTGACCTGGATAGTCTGCCACTATCCGCTCTTAGACAAAGGGGGTAGTCACAGACACCAAAATGTAGTAACTCGGGAATCACCAGCACCTCTTGGCCACACACAAGTTATGCCCAGTTTCCTGGGTCCAAGTTTTCCCTAAAGACCAAATTACACCCTGTGTCATATCCAGGGGTCAAGCGTACACTCTGTGTCATGCCCAGAGGTCCAAGCGACCAACACCTCTCACTCCTTTCAGATACTAACGGTGCTAAGAAACCTGTTTGGCACTGAGAAATCCTTTTAACTAAAAAAACTATGAGACTGAGATGCCAACTCTGCCCATACAGGATAGCTGTATCACAAAAATAGCGTCCTGGGAGTCATGAAGGGCTATAAATAAATATTCACCTTTCATAGCGTGCTGACTATCGAAAAAAGGTATCTTCCGCAGGATCGCCTCCAAGGCAGCCTTACAACTCCTATAGTTGGGACATATAAAATAGGTAATATGCCAGACCCTGTTAGTGGCAGGGCACTCATGTTATCTTTTTACGCTTCTCCCAAATTCTCCATATGCCAAATGCTTCAAAAGACAATGTTTCATCTTATATACAATATTACAACAAGCAATAAACGTTTCCAGCGTACCATATATGGTGAGGAATTTTGGTTGCTGCCTTGGAGTTATGAATTAATAGTCAAATGGTTACTACAGGTGGGTCTCGACCTTGCATGCACATAGTGTGGCCAGTGGTGAATGCGTCCAGATGTGCGGCATGGTGAGCGCGTGATCACTATGTGTGCTAGGGCCTGATTTGCTATGTGTTCCTAACTTGTGTGACATCTGACTTTATGGTGTTTTTCAAAGAGCGCGTACCCCCCTCGGGTCATGTCTGCTTTATTGGGGGCAATCTCCCCTGACCATTGTGATGTTGCTGCGCCTAAATGTGGGATTGATCAAGAGTTGCCTGTCCGCATGTTTGCCTGCCAGTTATGCACCCTCCGACCTGTGTCCCATTAATCAGTAATCCCGGGCCTAGGACGCAGGACCTGCCTGACTACATTCTTGCATGTCGAGGTAGATGTGGAGTTCAGAACGGGCTCTTAAGGACAATAGTTCATTTTTATTGATAAACGTATCGATATCCATATTAACAAAAGTACATGGTTGCCACTCTTTTAACAGATAAAGAGCCTGAGAAGAAAAGACAGTATTCATCTGAACAAACATTACCAAAGCCCTTACTTCCTCTTCCGGTGTGACACTCTCAGAGTCTGAAAAGTGCTCTCTAAAACATATTTTGTTAATGCATCCTCATTGCCCAAAGGCTATCCTCCTTCCTTCATCTGAATATGTTCAGTGTACAATAAGGTAAATGGTTTAGTGAAAAACATGAGAGGTTTCGAATAAATTAAGTGTTCTGAACTTGTTGGAGTGCCTAGAAGTCCAGTAGTAGTTAAGAGGTTCACCTGGTGCATTCTCCTGGTCTGGGACACCTCATGTCCCTGTGCTGTTATCATTGTGCTCCTCTCTCCCTGAGTAAGACCATCCTCAGTGTTTGCTGCACTCTCTTCATGCCATGACTGATCGAAATGGCTACCACCACTGACTTACAGAGGTTTTGGCGGCACAGCATGGATGTTATGTGTTGGCCTTCTATTTGCAACTGGGTGGTTTCTGGGTACTAGAATAGACAGAGATTGAAGAGTGTGGCCAATGCCAGCATCATTGTCAGAATCATTAGACTTTTGATTATTTAAGGAAACGTATGTGGCGTTTAATGTGTCTGATATTACAGGAGCAAGTGCCAGAGGCATACACCTTGGACAGAGAAGGGTCCTCCACCTTGCAACCCTTCTCAAGTGAAGGAGAGCTATATTTATCCTGTAGTGGCAGTGTTCCAAACTTCTAGATAGATATTTATCTGAAGAGGATTCCCTACTGTCCTGGAGGCCAAGGACGTGATTGAGAAATGTGTTGTCTTCTCCACACAAGAGTTAGAAGGTGGTCAGAGTGTACCAGTGAGGCAAGATTAGGGATGAAAAAAAAATGAAATTCGTACTTGTAAAGCGCACTGCTACCCCAGCTGGGGCGTCGAGGCTGGACGCATACCGCTGTGGAACCCTTCCTGGCTTTTCCCTGTGAAATGTCCACTCCTGGGCACCCCCAAGGTGAAGCCAGGCATCCCAGCGCTGGTGGGGCCGTTGTGGAGATTAAGCAAGCTATTGCCCAGAGTTGCAGAGTGGGACCCATGATTAGAATAGGCACCGAGGCGAGAATTATCAGGTCCGAGGAAATTGAGCCCAAGACCCGCCGAGGCGGGAATTGAACCGTGGTCCCGGGCCAGATCTCTGCATCAGGGTCTGCCGCTCTAACCATTGAGCCACACATGGAGGTAAATGGAGCAATAGACTCTGCCATAAAGGCTAAGACGCCAACTCCATTCATAACTGAAGGTCAGGGCGAGAAAGCCAGAAATAGAAATATATCCTTCGGGGGTTCTAACTAGAATAAACCGGTTTGAGCCATTCTAGCACCAAGGCAGCTTGTAAACAGCCTGTTTTTCTGGCTACTTCCTTTACTGCCAATCAAGTATATTTAATTAAAGGCCATATGTCAGAAGCACAGAAAACAGTAGGTGACAGTAAAAACTACCTTTTTTGTAGAAATGTATCCTAAAAGAGATGCAGCTGAGATTATTAATAAGACCCAGAATTGTACTGCTCACAACCTTATAATATGTATCCTAATAAATACCAGACTTAACAATACAACATCATTAAATAGCAACACATATCCGAACAAGAATGAGATTGTACCTATAGTCATGTAATTGATGGTGTCAATGGTATGGTGATCTGTAATATCCATGTAATTTCATCCATGGGCCATCATGTGTGAGGTCATAGGCAGTCCATTTAGGGGCGTCTTATGGTTTGTGTCGCTATCCGTAACTGGCCAGTTTTTATTTTTGTGGGTTATTTCATAAGCATAATTTCACTTTTATTTGTATTTTGAAGGGCGTTTCTGAGGTTTTTTTAAACATATGTTAAAGTGTTAATGATTTAAAGAAGCCTTCACTAACGCTAGTAATTTATTTCGGTGAACCTTTGGATTTCATGATATACTGCATCGACATTTTATACAACCGGTCCCTACTTGGCTGTGCACAGTGGGCGTTGGCGGCAGTGCCTGGCCCTTGACCAGACCGTGCTCCCCACCTCTTGCCCACCCAGCCCCAACTGCCCATGGTCTCTGGCCATACGCAGTCAGAGTTGGCTGCAGCCTACGTCCAACCACCTGTGCATATATCCTCCAATCTCCGTAGTAAGTCCTTCGGCGATGTGCAGCGGGAGTTGTATGCATGGCCTGGTCCAGCCTCAAATCTCTGCATGCCCAACCCCATGTGCAGTGGTGCTTGGAAACAGGGCTTTCCCTGTAGCCAGGCCCTGCACCCAACCTCTCGTACATCCAACACCTGTTGTGCATAGCTTTTGGGCCATGCTTAGCTGGGGTTGGGCGCCGTACCTAGGCGTGAGCTGCACACAGTCTCCCCCAGACCCCAAATTCCTGTACTTTCAGCCACCTCTGTGTGTGGTCTTTTGCCATGTGCAGCTGGGGTTGAACACAGAGCCTGGCCTCCACCTCCCATGTGTCTAACCATACTGCCTTTGGAGATGCATACCGTGTGCTGGATGCTAACCATGCTGCAGCCGCGTGCCATTGAACTAGCAGCACACTGCCTTCAGCAGTGCACAGTGGCCTCTAGGCACAAGGCTGGGTCTGCAACCAGGTCTAAGCCAGCCGCTTTGCAGACCCCTGTGCAACGGAAACAGCTGCATGGGCACTTTGGCCGTCCTCAGCGGTCTCTTGGTAGAGTTTGACAGCCCCCAGGACCGCAAATGCGCTTTACTCATGGCCTTTGCCATGCATGGTTACATGCTCCGAGTCCCCCACCCCCTTACATTCTGCGTAGGGTCAGGGATGTTCCCACAGCCACCTTAAAGGCTCTCCTTCACATCTGTGAAGATGCCTGCTTCGATGCTTCTCATTCCTGCTGCACCACATCTAAGATCCAAGATGTCTCCTAACATCCAACGTCCAATGTTAGCCCTACCGATGGGATTCTTTTCATTTTTCAAAATGTTTTTTTTTCCTGAGGAGCTGAGTCCACGAACAACCCATGAATTAATAGGCAAGTTATAGAGAAGTTCTTGACTGATTATCCTTTCGAAGCCCGTCCACCACCTTTTCTAGAACCTACTGAACAGACCTACATCAAGCACTCCAAGGCAGGATTTGGAGGAAAGTTCTAGTTTCATGCCCAGTTTGATGTCATTCCTTTGCACAGTTTTTGCAGTAGCTGTGAGTAAGCGTTCATTTGGGAACTAATATGGAAAACACAACTTTTGTTCTGCCCCCATAAATTTCCACCCCCTCTCCTGCACGGATTAGTACAAAACGTGTCCTGCCAGACTTTAGTTGGGCAGGATGGACCAAACAAGTGTCAAACTTCATACAGAATTAACTTCCACTATCACTAACTCTGTAATACATATATAGATTATCAATCTCATGTTTATGTGCTTTTATTGTACAAAATGCATTGGTGTAAAAGCACGTATTTCATGGAGAACCCCGAAAGATTTGCAGTCAGGCCTCGTTGCTACCTCTGGCTTGCTGGAAGGAGATCCAGCAGTCTCTCACTTTTAGATCAATACTAACACAAATAGATATGATGTCACTTCAAGAACCATGTCTGCACCTGGACTGTGAACAGTTGCATAAAAAATACAAGAGTAACTTGCGTTATATATTCCTGTCGTGACACTCATGGTTCTTGGCTTCGGCCTTATGGTTTATGATGTCACCAGTTAGTCAGTCAAAAATGAGTTTATTAGTCAATTAAAACCACAAACATAGTGTTAATATATAATGAGCATTACAGTCAATAAAAACCAATATACAGACACACAATAATAATAACGTAATATACATGGCCTACTCCGCTTGCCCAAAGTGCCTCCACTGTTGTGAGCCCAAAGTGCCTACCGTGCATAAAGTGCTCAGCTGCCTCCCTTCGCAGGGCTCCCTGATGGTTACCCCAATGTATGAGAAACAAAAGGGATCCACCCCTGAAAGGATATGTAACCGTGTTCTCCCAAACTAGGTGTGTCTCCTACAGTGGTGGAAAGCACACAGCTTTGTTTAAATACCCCTCACACACCAAAAGGGCCCTTGGTGTCATGCTTCATCATAGGGGTCTTCCCGCCCCGCTGCGGGACGGGGCGTGCTGCAACCTACGACTACACGGGAGCACTAGTTGTTGAACAAGACTATGTGTAGTGTAGGTATGTGAGTGGAAGGGTCAGGAGTGAGTGGAGGAGTGAATATATTAAAAAATACCTGGCTCTATGGAAAAAGACTTTAATGTTCCGTTGAGCTACCCCCAGAAGATTGCGCTTCCTATCGCCCAATCTCCCTCCTCAACATAGAGGTCAAACTCTTGGCGACTATACTGGCTCTCCGTCAGGTCATCACGGCCCTGGTGCATCGAGACCAGACGGGTTTCCTACCAGGCCGGGCAACTAGACAAAACTTGAGAAGGACCCACAATTGGCTCATGGAGGTGCAGGATCGTGAAGATCCCCACATGTTCCTCTCCTTAGACGCTGAAAAAGCGTTTGACGCTGTGCATTGGCCCGTTTTAGAGGCTACTCTAGTTAAGTTTGGTATTGGCCCCAAGTTCCGACAATGGATCGGCCTCCTCTACGCGGACCCTCGAGCTCGGGTTAAGGTGAATGGAATATTGTCTGACGACTTTCCCATCAGACGGGGACCCGGCAGGGATGCCCGCTGTCCCCCCTACTTTTCGCCCTCACAATAGAAATAGTGGCGTGCGAGATTCGGCAGAAAACGGAGATACGAGGGTTCCAAATTACACCGACTGACGTGGGGGAAGAAAAGATTTCACTCTATGCAGACGATATATTGTTATATGTTACCCGACCGGATGACACAATCCCCGCCCTGTTTGAGCTCCTGGGCAGATACGGGTCCTTTTCGGGATATGCCATAAATTGGCATAAATCGGTCATATATAGCCCAAGAGCCCGGGAGGTTTGGCCCTCTCTTCCTGGGGCCCTTCAGGTCGCGCAGACGGGATTTATGTATTTGGGGATTTATCTTACCACATTCAGAAAACTCTCATATCAAAACAATATTCAGCGGGTCATAACGAACTTTGCAGCTGACGCGCTGAGGTGGAAAGCACTCCCCCTCACGATCCTTGGTCGGGCTGCGATGTTCAAAATGATCACCCTACCCCGTTTCCTATATGCCCTCCAAAATGAGTATTTCCCCCTCTCCAGGCAGACATTCCGGGTGATAGACGCGGAATTGCGCTCCCTGCTGTGGCTCGGGAAGCAATGAAGGATTGCCCTAAGCACGCTACAGCGGAACCAATATAATGGAGGGATATCCTTGCCAGACGTCGAGGCCTATTACTGGGCGGAACACTTGACACCGGTGAACGAATGGATCCACACCTCGGCTGATCACCCCACCTATAGGCTAGAGAGAGACACCATGGCACAACGTTCAAGCTTATATTTCCTCTATGGGGGACGAGGTAGAGGTCGCTTACTCCCGGCCATGCAAGTAACATTGGGAGTCTTGGACAGAGCGACTAAGGTAATGGGCTGGGTACGCAAACCAACAAAGCAGACACCGATCTGGCCCTGCACCTGGTTGATGGAGCTCCACAAACTTAGGGGCTTTGGGGGTTGGGATGTCATCGGCATCTCCAATATAGGCGATGTAGTGGCCAAGGGAGAACTCAAAAATTTCAGGACACTAGCGACAGAGTTTGGTTTACACGCTACCCAAATTTTTAAATATGCGCAGCTGAGACATGCCTGGACAGCCGAAAGCTCGCTCTCCTCTTCTCTGCCGGACTATGCCCCGTTGGAGGGGCGCCCTTTTGCAGGAACAGATATCCCACAAGGCAGTCTCCAAAACATACAGGACCCTGAATAATAACATGCCAGACAGATTGGGGAAGCTGAGGGAAACATGGGAACAGAACCTGGGTGCGCTAGAAACAGTTGACTGGGAGGCGGCCCTGATGCACCACAGAGAAGTGGCTATTAAATCTCGCCTTCGACTTATCCAATATAAGATATTGCACAGAGTGTACTACGATAGGGCCAGACTCCATCGTATGGGCCGAGCCAGCGAACCGCATTGCCTGAGGTGCGGACAGCCACAGGGGGACTTTTACCATACTATCTGGGACTGCCCCGTCATCCACACATACTGGGTACACGTACTGGGAGAATTGAGTAAAGTATTGGGCGAAACATTACCCCTAGATCCCAAATTTATACTATTGGGCATACCCGGAGATGTTGATCTGGGCCGCCCGCAGCTTATCTTTGCACTGCTGGCACTGGTGGTAGCGAAACGAGACGTGGCCCGCACCTGCGGGGCGACGCTACCTCCCCAGCTAGGGGAGTGGAGGAGGGGGATGGACATGTATATGGCGGCAGAAAGAGTCACATACAAAGCGAGAGGGTGCCCGCGGAAGTTCCGTAAGGTGTGGGGGAAATGGAGAAACTATTATGGAATGGATGGAGGGCTGGGAGCCGACTAGCCAACCACAGCTTTGGGGACAGACCGTGTTTCTGCCAGGGGGGCCACTGGGCCTGTTTTCCAGACTCTCGGGGAAGACGAGGGATGTGGGGAAGGCCTTGCTAGAATTGATACTTGCTAGGGGACCGCAGATCTCCCCGGCCCGCAGAAGGGAGGAGGTGACATGTCTTATGATGTGGATCGTATATAATTGTCTTTGCACGACTGTAATCAAATGTGACATGCTTATTGTTTTGTATTGGTTTAAAATGCAAATAAAAATATATATTTTTTTTAAATGTTCCGTTGAGCTGGTATTGTTAAAAGTGGGGAAAGAGGTGGAGAAACAAAAGCTATAATGAGCTGTTTCTTCTATGTCAACATGTTTCGAAGCCCTCCCCTGGCTTCTTCATCAGGACCAAAGGATCCCTTCTACACTCAACTCGAAAATTAAGTAAATGGAAAAAGGTGTATATACATGTAGATACTACTACGTGGTGGACATGTCAAAAATAAGCATGCACTGTATACAATACCTCAATAGGTATGCTACATAATGTATATCTGGAAGAAAAAACATAACATTAAAAGAAACATAACATATGCATTATCCATCACAGTTGGTGGTGACCTGTAAAAAAGTGGTGGATACTGTGATATATTCCATTATCACTACCAGTGACGATTTAGCCAGTGTTATGTACTGCTGATGGAAAGAAAGACAATACAAAAGACAAACACACACTTAACATAAATCACACACTCTAAGTCTTATGGAACGCTGAAAGCGTGTCCAAAGTAAAGATTGCAGGTTATAGTAATATGTATCACTATAAATAATGGGTGCCATTAAAAGGGAGGTAGATCACGTACTTTGTCTTAAAAAGAATGCTGCCCCATGAGCCTACGCTATCTTCTTTGGCAAGACACTCTATACTTACAACTTTTTCTATTTTCCCTTTTTGAATCCAGTGTTTGACTATAGACACTCCTTCCCACCCCGTTTCTGAGGCTCATGGGGCAGCATTCTTTTTAAGACAAAGTACGTGATCTACCTCCCTAACAAACCCGACTGGTCACAATCCCAGTATATAAAACCACTGGAGGCCAAATGCCTGTAAAAGTTAAGCTTTGGCACGTGCCTTTGAAGCAGAAGGGCTACGTGTCCCTGGCAGCCCGCCCTTTATGCGAGCTCTTTGGGGCAACAATCTCAACATGTCTATGACGTCAGCAGAATGTATAGGATATTACAAATGTACCCATTGTGTATCTTCTGCATACAGATACGAATATGCATAAGTATTTATGCCCCGATAGTGAAAATAAACGTGGCCGAGTAACACGTTATTTAAAGCGTACAAACACCCATTCACATATTTATTATTACAGGGTAAAGGTCAAGTGTGAGTTTATTAGCACCGTACAGCAAAACTGAGAGGTGAACAACACGTTTTACTGCCTCACCGATTGCATGTCACAATTACCGTACGTGTAACTCCTAATCACGAGGTCTCTTCAGTGTGGCTTTAACTCGCCACATGAATGTAACCACTGGCAACCAAGTTTTCGTTAATTACTCTTTGTTAGAAGAAACGAAAAAAATTGGCATTGCATGAACCATATATGCAGAGTGTAATATGCTGTTTATTACCAGGGCCGTTTCTAGGTGTTTTGCCGCCCTAGGCGAGAATTGAAAAATGCCGCCCTTTCCCTTTTACTACCATCACTCTCTCCCCCTGTCATCCAGGCTAGAAGAATTAATGCATTCAGCCCTGTCAAGAATCACGCATCAGGCGTTAGACTCACGCATTTCAGTGTGGTGGTCCGCATCACCGCACTGAAATGCAATGTCACGCCTTATAGTGCCTCAGCTGTCAAGCGCCGGGGGCTGCTATAATGCACCAGTTACAGCTGCAGTGGCAGCGCGGTCCTCCTGACAGGCTATGGGGCTCTGGCTCAGCTGCTAGAGCTCGGCCTGCAAAGTGGTACAAAGTAATTAATAGACGTCACAGTCAGAGTTGTTTCTGAAACAATAGGCAGGTCACCATAGCAGTTCTTCAAAAGTTTTGGCAGTGCAGCTCAGGGGCAGATCTCAGGCCTCTCAAGCGGAGAGGGCCAGCCAGAGCCTGTCCCACACTACGATCAGAACAAAGGCTGCGAGACCATAGAGGCTCCCAGCCACGGCCGTCAAGCCCCAGAACTGATACCCGGAGGGGGGGGCTGATGATATCGCTGCCTGCGGCCCCCAGCGCGTGTCCCTGCACTGCATAGGAGGTGAGACAGGAGTTGCCCTGGGTGGTGGCGACTAGGGCCGCGGGGCTGATTATATTGCACCGCTTGCAGGGATTGGCTGAGACGCTCATTGACTCCTGCCTCGGGGCGCCTGGACTGGAGCAGGTGCTGCTGCCCCGACTCTGTGAGGGGGGCAAGGGGCAAAGCAACTGGTCCACACAGCAGCGGGGATAAGGGTGGAGGCCACCCACTGCTTGGTCACGGGACTGATAACCTGCGTGCCTGGATTGCAAAGCCAAGAGAGTGAGCAATGCAACGCACCTTGCCCCTCCGCGGTATCAGGGTCCAATACTGGTGATTCCCATGATGGACTCGACCCACCTCAAACCACCTGGCGCAATGCTACTGGCGGCGCACACTGGCCTGCTGCCTGGCAATGAATATGGCATTATTAACACAAAAGGAGGCCTGACGAGGTTTAACGACCAGCAGGGGGCGGCTCCCCAACAAATTACTAGTAACACACAAAAGCCACCCTGGGTCAACAAAAGTGAGCAAGATCAGTCAGAGGACGCACTCCGAGGCACCTTCGGCCTTTGAGCAGAGGTTATAACAAACCTCTTTGTGTGCGCCGAGGATGAGTATATCACTGTGTCCCCGCCATCTCTGGGGACACCGCTGAACTCCAGCCTCATACGACTGACGCCAGTTTCGCCAGTCGCAACATCATTTGTACACCATCCTAAGTTTGATTTGGTGTCATACCCCACTTTTTTCACTTCATCCATGAGGTCCTGAAGAAAGCCATAGCACCTGATTTGAGGGCAATTAGGCTGAAACATGTCGACCCGACTTCACATTCACCATGCTAGGTTGAATTTTCCAGGCGTGGTGGCATAATTGTTTTTTACCCTGACCCTTGGGTGTACCAAATAAAATTGATATTCACACACCAATTAGCCAGTTTTAAACCTTCACCCACACTTTATTTGTCTCACACACTCCCTCGACTCCAAGGCTCATCACAGGTTTTAGTATACCTCCTGTCCCTTATCATCAAAACATCCCTGAGCTCCTCCCTCTCAGAGAGGGGGTTGTAGCCCGCACTGCGACCAGGTTTGCAGTGCGAGGAGGTTCCCTATGATGAAGCATGTCACCCTTGGGTGAGTGAGGGAATTTGTTCTATAAAAAGGAATCCCCCCCCCCTATCTTTCCTCTCACACTCCAACTACTGATCTTGCTCACTTTTGTTGACCCAGGGTGGCTTTTGTGTGTTAATGAATATGGCATTGGCAGCACTGCATGCCAACATCCGATATCCTGCCACCGAAGGACCTAGCTGAAACTCCATATGTGCTGATGAGTCCTCCTGGAAGGCTGGGTTGTGTTAACAATGTTAAAAAGTCTTGGAGCACAGGCTGCTCTGCTGATATATTGCGCAGTGTCCCTGCTGTGCTGGTTAATCTCGTGGCGCAGCCGATTTACCAGCTGATGAGTCTGGAAGTGCTGATAAGTTTTACTCAGTCCACTGCTATACTAATGCCTCTTAGAGCCCGACCGGTGCTACTGACGAGTCTAACTGCATACCTGGGCGTGCTGATGACTCTTGGGTTTCCTATGCTGTATGGATACGTCTTGCATGACGCCCTGATATGCTGATGAGCCCCAAGGCATGTCCAGGTATGAGGGAGGGTTTTATGGGAATCCCTACTGTCCTGATGGCCGGGTGTGCTGATGAGTCCTCCGCTGTACGGATGAGCCGTGCAGCATCATGGCCAGATGTGCTGCCGAGTCTCACAGACGGAGCTCCTGTGTTGGTTAGCTCAATGGGGCGGACCTCTACCCCTGAACTTTCAGCCCTTCTCCTTGCCACCACTGCTCCTACCTTCTACCCCGTCCGCAACCTTCACCCGCCACACTACGCCCCATACCCTCCTTCCCACCCGCCTACATGTCTCTGCCAGTCCTAACCACAACAGACCTTCAGCCCCCGCCTCCCCTGGTCTCTGCCCCTAGGTCTTCCACACTGCCCTGCTCTTCCTACTCCATGTCTCTACGGCATGGCCTCTCCCAGGCCCTGCCTCTCTGCCTCCTTCGCCCCCCCCCCCTTTCTGTATGCCCCTACCTCCTTCCCTCTCGTTCTCTCCAGCCTCCTCTCTCGCTCTCCCTCCTCTCTAGCCACTCTCCCTCAGTATTTACATTACAAGGGTCAGGATGGCCCCCCACGGGTGTGTGTCCCTCTCCGTGACTCCTTCGTTGAGCCCTCCTCCTCTGACCCTCTCTGCCCACCCTTCCAGCGCCTCCCCTGGCCCTCTCGGTGCTAGCCTCATATACATACAAGTAGGCTGTGTGCCCCCAACCGTCTTTTCCGCCTCTTTTACCCCCCCTCCACCCCCTACAGTTCCTGTGCCCTCTTCACCCCCTCCCCTCTCTCTCGCCCAAATCACCGCAACACCTCAGCTGTCTCCTCCCCCCTCCCTCTATCTCGCCCTCCTTTCCCTCCCGTTATCCCCGCTCCGCTGTGCCGTCTCTCGCAGTGCCTCCTGCACGTCCCTGAGCCTCGTCCTCTCCACGCGGCCCTCTAGCGCCCTCCCTCCCTCCCGCCCTCGCTCCAGGGCTCCAGACTCGCTCCAGATCCCGGCCTCGTGCGGCGCGCGCCAGACTCCAGCCTTGCTCTCTGCCTCACGCGCTGCCGTCTCGTGCAGCTTCACCTCTCATGCATACCCCTTCTTCTCCAGCCTCGCGCCGGACCCATCCTTGCCCTCTGCCTCACGCACTGTTGTCTCGTGCAGCTTCACCTCTCTTGCATACCACTTCTTCGGAGGCCTCCAGCGCGCCGCCTAACCCTTTATTGCTATATTTGCCTCCTCCATCATTCTCCCCTTTCCCTG
Source organism: Calotriton arnoldi (assembly GCA_963921515.1). Classification (NCBI taxonomy): domain Eukaryota; kingdom Metazoa; phylum Chordata; class Amphibia; order Caudata; family Salamandridae; genus Calotriton; species Calotriton arnoldi. Next base: position 2,006,442 of record CAWUFW010002537.1, read on the forward strand.
TATCTCCTCCTTCTCCGCGTTACCCCTCCCGCTCCTGACCTCCCTGCCCCCCCCGCCTCCTCTGCTGCGTTAACCATTCTTGCAGAGACCCCACCTTCATTTCTTAATCTTTCTTCACTCTTTCGTTAATTACCTAGCCCACATGGCAATCTGAAACCTAGGCAGCATTGTGCATTAGATATAAAAGAACTTGTATTTTGCCGCCCTCCCCCTTTTGCCGCCCTAGGCGGCCGCCTAGTCTTGCCTAATGGTAGAAACGGCCCTGTTTATTACCAGTGTTGGGAGTAGGGGGAGGGGCGTCATGACTCACTCGAGGCCTCCCCTCTCATGAGTCATGTCTCTCCCCCTCACTCGGTACTGGTTATAAATAGCATATTCCAGTTTGTTCCTCTGCACATACTATGTACATGAGTAATAATGCACAAAAAATAAAGAATGTGTTTCTTGAAAAGGGACTATCAGCATAAAATAGAAGACACACCTCGATTCCAAGAACTAGGTCCAGGATTAGACTGGCAGGAGCAGAGAGTGTCAGTCACCCTTGCAGTTCATTATAAGTCCAAAAACCCTGATGCTGCCAACTGCATCCCGTGGAAACTAGACGTCACTGGTCATCTGGTATTCCATTCATTGCCAATTTTATACCACAGTACAGCAAAGGAACAGAAACACAACGGATTGCCAAGGAAAAATGAATTTGGTCGAGTAGCTGAACCAAGGGCCAGGTTTTCAATTTCGAAAAAAGGTGACTTAGCCCCTAAGATTCGGTGCCAGTGCTCCGTGAAAACCTCTGTAGGCAGCTGCCTCAGGGTGACACCTCAAAAGGCAACTTTAGTGCGCCAGATTGCAATAAAGAAGTTAAAAAATGGCCCTGCGTCTATGGAAGAGTGAGTGCCCAAGTGGCAAACTGAACATTTTGCCGGCAGCTCTGGAAATGCTTGCGCCAAGCGGACTAGATAGCACGTTCCAGGGCCCATTTTACGATGCCTACAGGCTCGGTTGTGCACTGAGATTGTGTCTGAAGATATGCGGGTCTACGAGGTCATGCACATTTAGCAGCGCGGTCTGTGAACTCCCTGGCACCCTGCCTTCTTATTCTCAGTTTCTGCTTCCAGGCTGGAGCAGGTGTCTTTGCGCGCTATGCGTGCGCCTCGCAGTGCAGGTGCGCAGCACGCGCGCCAAGAGGCCGGCGCTTTGGGCTTTGAGGCGCGCTCGCTGGCAGCTCTGCTGTGTGTGCGAGTTCCTCTTCGGGTTCTTTGCCAATCAGGAAGTTGTGCGCAGAGCTGACAGGCCAGAGTTAAATGAAGTTCAGCAGCTGAGCGGGAGAGGAGGCGGCGCCCGGGTTGGATGGAGTCGGGCGCGGAGCGGGCCCTCGGCTACAGGCACTGAACCCCGCTTCTCTACCGCAGGTACTTGCTGATCACGACCCCCTTTGTGGCCTCGGGTGAGGGGTAGCATTTTTGGTGTGTTCTGTCCACTTCAGGGCGCGTCCCGTTACCTCTGACATGTCGTGAGGCAATGTATTGATTCCAGTGCTTTATATAGCGCAGCACCATGAATTAAATTGCCTCCAGGCGGCTGGCGCCTCGAAACCCGGAGCGCTGGCGTGTTCTTCGTGCCCGTTTTAAATGCTATAGTTGTGTTTTTTCTCTTTTAAAATGGCCAGTTGGCTTCTGACCTCTCAGTCATTTCCGCAGCTTCCTCTTCTTTTAAAAAATGAAAACATGCAGCTGCTTTGGTGGTATTCTGGCTTGTTGTTTGCTAAGATAGCTCAGCGGGTTGATGGCGATACCTGCGTGTTTTTTGCAGGTGATAGGTTGAAATTCTTGTACAGTTGCTTGGTACACCTTTCGTTTCTTGTGCTGAGATGGTTTCTCTAGTGTCTTCGGTTCTTAAAGCCAGAATATTTAAATAAAATGCTGTGCACACACCTGCCCCTTAAGAGGACTGTATGTAACATGTCATGTTGTTACCCATCTCATTGGTATTGGAAGGATGCCTGTAAACTGAGAGGTTTCAAACATGTAACCCGTGCCTAATGTGTAAAGGTATAACTACCACCTGCTTCCAAGGTTGTCTCCTAGGAGCCCCCCGTTGGCACTGCCAAGTGCTCGTCCCGCCAAAAACCATGGGTACAGAGTTCTGGTGCCACGCATTCCTCTCTCCCCCACCCCCTACACTTCCTGTCTCTTTATCTCGTTCTTGTCGGTTCTTTTTATCCCTGCTTTATCACTTTTTTTCTCATTTCTTCTTTCTCTTTTGTGCTTTTCCTGCTTTTCTCTTTCTTGTTTTGGGTCAAAGTACAATGAAAAATACATTTCGGTCCTCAACAATTATTGCCGGTGCCCAGTGCCTGTAACAACTGGCACATATTAAACGCTGCAGGCAGCAGATATTTTCAGTGACTGATGGTTAGTCATCAGGCTTCCCCAGTCTCTCGCTCCATCCCTCACTCTGCTGTGTTCATGTTTATGTCAGAGGCCATCATGCCTGGGAAGCTTAACTCGAGCCCAGCCGGGTGAACTTCACAGAGAACCCTTCCCCACCACCACAGATCAGAGGCTTCTTTGCAAACTGTGACTTGTGTGCAAGGTCACTGAAATTATGTGGCAAGGGAGGACTACATTACGCGGTAGATTTGACTAAATTATGCAGCAACAAATACCAAAATATGCAGGATTATGTGGCATGTTCTTTGTCAGTATTGTTATGTTGTTTGGTCGTTTTATGCTCGTTTTAGTGTCTGGGTGAAGGCTTCACCCATTAGCGCAGTATTAAAACGTGGGCACAGCTTTCAGCGGCTAGAAGGTGACCAGTTAACATTTGCCAAGGGCTCGCCACTGTGCAGCACCACTTATGGATCTTCTTGTCTTTAAAGCAAACTTTGACCCCTTTGAGCTAGAAACAAATAATTTTGTTGTTATCTGCTAATTATGCAGCAAGTGATGGTTTGTGTGGCAAGTGCGGGGAATCCACATTTATGCGGAAAACTGCATAACTCCAGTGGCCCTGCCCGCTTGTCAGCCACCGTGCTGAGAGGACAGGCCGGGGGCAGGGCCAGTGGTGACTGTCACACTATACTGAGGCCTAGATTAGCAAACGTGTGAGAGGAAAGCAGAAAAGGGGAAGTGAGCCCTAGGGTGACAGGGCGGTTTTGTGAAAGGGAGTCTTTGTTTTAACACTCGCTCCACCAGAAGTCGTTCCATATCGTTCACTAGAAAGTTGAAGCTGTTCCATATCGTTTGTTGGCGTGATCATTAATTTTGCCTGTTTTATTGTGGTGTTTTTTCTCAGTATTTACACATAAGTTCAGTAGTGTTACTCTTCTTGTTTGTAAAAGCAGAACTACAAGTACCAGAATGCAATGTTATAAGATGGAAAATGCCAGTGCAGGTTGATGATCGACATTCATGACAACTGGCTATTTGCCATCTAAACATTTGTAATTTCAGTTTTCTCGTACATTAATGATACAAAAAAATACATGTTGACTAGAAATGAATGGATGGGCAATAATTTCCCCTCCCTCAACCCCAACAAAACAGAAAGCTGAGGTTGTATAAACAACCTATCAACAATCCTTTCAGATGGCCAGCAAACTACACCGCCTCCTGCACTGGTCACAGCAGCTTGAAATCTTGGAGGTCTTTGCTTCAGACCTAGCCTTCCTCCAGCAGCCTCAAACAGGCCCCAAAAATACTCACTACCACCTTTGTAATACACTGAAAGTCTGGCCCTCGCCTGGCGCCCTCCGATCAAACCTCCTCATTCTGGCAGCTGTTCTACATCCAGTTTCTAATGCCCCAGAACCTTTGTTCACACCCATCCAAGATATTCGATCAACTGAAACTGGTGCAAAGCAGTCCTCTGAAAACACACGACCCCATCCCTGCGTATCGATGCTTCTCCAACGAGTCGCTCGCGAGCTACTGGTGGCTCACCAGATACCTCTAAGTAATTTAATTTCATTTATATAGCGCTTACTACACCTGACAAGGCGTCAAAGCGATTTTTAGGCGAGTAGCACGCTACTCCGGAACCCAAAGAAGATTAGTGGTGAATTAGTATAGGGAGATATGACATTATTTTGAGCGGTGGATATGTGAGTTTGTTATTTTGATTGAAAAGGGATAGTGGAGGGATAGAAGAGGGAAGGGTTTGCATTTATATAGAGTTTGCTAACCCTGATGAGGCGTCAAAGCGCTTTTTGGGGGGTAGACGCTACTCCTGAACCCAACCGGGATTAGTAGCTCTCCTGTGTGCAGCCCACCCCACTAAGTTAGAAGCTTTAGCTTGGCTGAATTAATATATGTCTAATAACATTGAGAGTGTTTATTCAAGATGAAAATGTGTGTATTTTAAGAATTCATGAGCTTAATTTCCAAAATATATTTAAAACTGATATTTGAGTGATAAATCCTATGGCATTGGGCATACATATTACTGATACATTAACCTTGCTGCCAGTGGCATTGCGGTATCTATTACCAATTTGAAATTGACAAACCTTGTTTACATTATGACTGAAAAGCCTGCCTGACACACTGAGATCACCACTGCTAGAAATCTTGCATATGGTGGTCACTGATTTAATCTTGCCTGGTGTGGTCACTTTTACAGCACTAATAATATTAGTTGCTGACTGGAGTGGGACTAGTACATTTTGCCCTTCCTTAGTCCAACGCCTTCCCTACTGTTGCACAGACTGAAGTGGGAATAGTACATTTTACTCTTCCTTAGTCCAACGCTTTCCTTACTGTTGCACAGACTGAAGTGGGAATAGTCAATTTTACCCCTCTAGCATCCAACGCTTTCCCTACTGTTGCATAGACTGGAGTGGGAATAGTACATTTTACCCTTCCTTAGTCCAACGCTTTCCTTACTGTTGCACAGACTGAAGTGGGAATAGTCAATTTTACCCCTCTAGCATCCAACGCTTTCCCTACTGTTGCATAGACTGGAGTGGGAATAGTCAATTTTACCCCTCTAGCATCCAACGCTTTCCCTACTGTTGCATAGACTGGAGTGGGAATAGTACATTTTACCCTTCCTTAGTCCAACGCTTTCCTTACTGTTGCACAGACTGAAGTGGGAATAGTCAATTTTACCCCTCTAGCATCCAACGCTTTCCCTACTGTTGCATAGACTGGAGTGGGAATAGTACATTTTACCCTTCCTTAGTCCAACGCTTTCCTTACTGTTGCACAGACTGAAGTGGGAATAGTCAATTTTACCCCTCTAGCATCCAACGCTTTCCCTACTGTTGCATAGACTGGAGTGGGAATAGTACATTTTACCCTTCCTTAGTCCAACGCTTTCCTTACTGTTGCACAGACTGAAGTGGGAATAGTCAATTTTACCCCTCTAGCATCCAACGCTTTCCCTACTGTTGCATAGACTGGAGTGGGAATAGTCCATTTTACCCTTCCTTAGTCCAACGCTTTCCTTACTGTTGCACAGACGGAAGTGGGAATAGTATATTTATTATTCCTGGAATTCAATAGTTTTGTTAATATTGTTTAAATATGTTATTATGTGTTTGTGTATTTAATTTTATATTTTTTATATATAGAAATTTGTGTCGGTTTTAAGATAATTTGATTAAAACTTATATTTTTCCATTGTTTTAGTTTTTTAATGCATAGAATAATGTGGCAATTTTAAAAAAAATGTGTAGCTTTAATGTTAAAGTTGTGATTTTTAAAAATATTCATTTATATTATTTTCAAATCTTTTTAAATATACTAAAATAAGTATATGTATGTGTGTATATATATATATATGTATGTGTGTATATATATACATACATATACTTGTTATTTTAGTATATTTAAAAAGATTTGAAAATAATATAAATGAATATTTTTAAGTTTTACAATATATATAAACATACACACATACATGTATGTGTGTGTATGTTTAAATAAGTATATATTTATATATTGTTTTAAATGTTATTTAAAAATATTTAATTTACATTATATTAATGTTACATGTTAAAATATTCAATATTTACTATTTACTAAATATAAATATATATATATACATTAAAAACGACATTTTTGTGTATATTTATTAGATATTAGTGTAAAACCATATATTTTTTCAGATATTATTGTACTTACCTTTGTAAGTGTAGGGAGACTATATTTTTAACATCGACATTTAGGACTCAATATTTCTGTAGGTTGATATTTGTGGTTTCGATACTATGTCATACATCCGATGTGTGAGGGGAAGCCTTGGAAGAAGAGTTGTGTTTGTGATGTTTTATTGAGTTACCAGTGATCCACCATCAGACACAATTACCAGAGACGAGAACGTAGTCTTAGACAATTCACAAGCTGAGAGATAGGGAAGAAACTATATGTGTAATCAAAAAGCAAACTCAAACTAGGAGAACCATGAAGAAGATGTGCAGGTTGGCATCACTGTCATGCCAAAGACTTTAAGACTTTAAAATTCACACCACTGACCAACCATCCTTTCAGTAAACACAAAATCTAAGCCGCTCTGGAGCACACCATCACCAGATAGTTCCATAATAAAGCATTGGAGGCAAATATTCTTTTTCAGCTGTATCAAAAAGTATATATATGTTTATTTACATCTTCAAAAAAGTCAGGCATTACTGAACGTTCCCTGCCAACATGTTCCAAGCTTTCCAAGCAGCTCTTCCTGAGGGACTCACGGGACTGCCATTTCACATGAAATACGATCAAACATACATGTGGACTGATTCAGTACAGAGAATTTGGTGAAAACCTTCCTGATGGAAATGATATGAGTTGGGAAGTTTACAGAGTGCATAGTAAATAGTAAAAGTCTCCAAAGGAGGCCAAACTGGGAAGGAGATGAATAACAAGCTTCCGAATCTTCCATCGTCTGGTGGTGGTACTGAAAACTGCCCTCAGATTTGTCCAGAGGTATCCGAGAATGAAGGCATGCAGCAGAGCTGATGGGTCTTCAAGGCACTTGAGGAACAGTTTTCAGATTAAATAAGACCATCTAAGTCAAATATTTAGGCACAAGGTGCCAGATCTGGTCATTGCAGGGAGGTAGATCAGTGATGGAAGCAGTGGGCATGCAAACTCTTGATAGTGAAGCTTTTAGCTAAACAACCTCCCTCATTTTGCATGTTCTGACCACGTTGAAGCAGGTGAATGTTCACACCTTCCTAAACAGTCTTGGCCCAGTCTATTATGGGTGTTATAAGTGAGCCCAAATCTTCCTTTAAATCATTCTGCTCAATATCTTCTCATTTGTCGGCAATGGTTCTGAACCACAGCACTGATCAGAGAGGACATTTTTGTGTCATTAGCCCAGGATTCCCAGGTTCTTAGCTTTGGATTCAGACCTGGCGTCTTAACCTGAGGGAGCTGGAGGTGAGGGTTTCTTACATTTGGAGCCAGCTGAAGTAACAGAACAAACAGCGATTGCTTTCTGTATTAGATGCATCTGTGAGATCAAGGATTTAATGTGTGATGACTCGTTGTACTTTTGAAATGTAAATAGTCCCTTGTGCATTGCAATGCAAGCACTGCATCGGAGGAGAAAGAATACACCAAACAATCAGTAGCATGTGGCACAAGAGTATTGGTCCTCTAGGTCATCTGTTCTTAACCTTTTGACTTCTGTGGACACCCACTGAGTCATTATCGGAAACCGGGGAATCCGTTCTAAGCAAATTCTATGATTTGAACCTCAAAACAATGCACAAAAATACAAAATCAAGTATACACCAAAGAAATGCTCAAATATCACAATTAAATACAGAAAACCCACTGCTCCAGATGGAATGAAAGCTCACTCTGTGTATATTTAAAAAAAACTGGTAACAATATGTCTGGCAGACAGCTGTTTTGTCAGACAAGACCTAAAACTGATTCTAGTGCTGTCACATGGTGTTTCCTGGTCAGACAGCAAAGACTTAAGAGAGGGAATATTTAGATTTTGTGTTCCCTCACTGGGCTAGTGTGAGCTGCCTGGTCAAGGATTGCTGAATTCAGTGGCAGCAAAATCCATTTTCCAATATTTAGAATTTGAAGCAATATGACTGAAATTGAACATGTGTTTTACTGGGTCATTTTATGCCTGGGAGCATATTGACAACAATAAAGATTCAAGAATGACAAAAGTCAGAATGAGGGACTGACAACCCTACATAGAGTGAACATTGGTTCTACCATGAGGACTATTATTCTCATAGCACCTACTATTGACAATTTGGTCTGTCGTCCAGGGAATTCTTCCATTGGAATTAATGAGGGACTATTTTATATCTGAAAATCACATTCATCTTCCATATGCAGAAAGCAGTCTTTTTTACTATTTTTTCCCGGCATTGGAAAAAAGCCAATAGAGCAGTCTTTTATGTAATAAACAGTCTTTGTGCATGCAACACATGTAATAAAAATCGCATGTGGATGCGTTTATTTACATGCATTGCCACATTAAAGCCAGACATTTTTGCTCTGCCAATGCTTTCTTATTTTGTTTTATTTTAAGCACGTCCAGCAGCTTCCCAGACATTTCTACCCCTTGCTACTCATTTCATCTGCAGTGAGTCGTAGTCCACGTAGCCACTGATTCTAAACAAATTGGCTAACATGATACCGTATTGTCCATAGTGTATCATGATTTTACCTTTTCAGGATAGCCGCCACATTTAGACACAACATGCAGCAATCTTGGATTGGTGTAATAATGAAACATTTTACAGAGAACTAGTCCAAGATGGCTGCCCCATGTGATGTTTACCAATCTGCCATCATCTTGGTTGGTATTCTGCATAGTGCTTTATTGTTGTACCATTCCAGGAGTGCAGCATGTTGCTATTTTTATTTTTTTACTTATTATTTTGTTTATTGCAAGCATATGCTGGAAATGTTTAGGCAGCAGCATTTTTTCTTTGTTTCTACTTTTATTTCAATTTATCTTGCATGTACTTGTTGAGTTTGTGTGTGTGTGTATATTTTATTGTAGGTGACTGAGGGAGAATGCAAGAATGAGTCAGTGGGTGAATGCATGAGTGCACGGATGAGTGACAGAGTGCATGTATGTTTAGTTGTTGAGTGCCTAAACTCACGAGTGACCAAAGAGCCACTCTTAGTTATAAACTATAACTGTTGTCATTGTCCGTGCTTGTTTGCCCTGAGTTTGTATCCTTTTTATGCACTAAGGTCACTGTAGTTTGAAGCAGTGCATTGCATATTCAGAACAAAGCCTATCAAGTAAAATCATTCCTAGCTTGCTCTTTTTCTGTGCATAGTTTGTGTGCGGCTGGTTTGCTTTATTGGAGGGCTGGGGGGAGGGTAAAGAGAGTTGCTGACTGGTGTTGTATCCAAGGAACAGTTTCTGCTAGCCTTACCCTTGGAGGATTTGCATGTTGACCTGCTGATCACATGGAGTGCAGTGGATGTACTGCTGTGTTAGGTGCTTGTACACTTCCTTGTTGATAAGGGTTACTGTCCCCTTTAATGATGCCAGTATGTGATCTCTGCCCATACATGGACCTTGATTTGTTTCTTGTAACTAAGGAAACATGAGTCATTGTACGGACCTTCACCCCAATCTCCAGCATTTCAGGGAATTTCACAGGATCCATACGGAATAAGCTAAAGGTGTCAACATTGGTCCAGGAGGGCCAGTTTTCAGCATATTCTCTGAAAATAATATATATTTAATATAAATAATATATTTACATGCTATTAATCTATCCACAAATCTGGCATGGATCTGACCCTCATGGACCTACATTAGACATCCTTGTCTAGACTATTTGTAGGAGGCGGACTGTGGGTGATACTCCGTTCTCACCCTTGAGTAAATGATTTTGGGTCCTAGTAGCCATTTCTGCTGGGTATGAGGAGGATTTGTGTAACTGTGTTTCAAAGTGTAGCCAGTTGACACAGTTTTTAGGCCTCGCCTAACACGTCTGTTGCAAGAGACATTGTCTTTTAAAAAAATCTTTTTATTACCATTTGTAATGATTCATAACATACAACAATGTTAAACACCATCTCAGATTATACCCATGAGGCTTTAGTCTCCCTCCCCCCTCCATCCAGCCCATCTTTATGTCGCCTAAGTCTCAGCGGTGCTCCGATGCAGCATCTCAGTACGTTGGTTGTCGTCTGCGACAACCTTTGGTGTGCCGCAGACATTACCTATGTAACTATTACAAGGTCCCCAGATTTTGTCCCATTTCCTGGGACATCCTCGGCCCCCATATACAATCCTTTCGGCAGTCATGCAGCAGTCCATGCCCTTTTTACATTGGTCCAGGTTTGGCACTTGTTCCGCACCCCATAACTTAGCAGTGTCATGTTTTGCGATGGACTGGCCCAGCATTACCCACAGTTGACTCATACGTGGTAGTTCTATCTTCCCCATACATTCAGGAGACACCATTTCATCATCGGGCGAAGGATGACCCACACACTTCATTTAAGGACTCAACCACTGCTCCTCAGAATACCTGCAGCTTCGGACAAATCCAAAGCACATGGTAGAAGGTGCCCACTTGGTTGCAGTTTCGCCTACAATTGAAAGTCATGAATAAATCCATTTATGGTTGGGGAGTAGTAGGAGCAGTGTAATATTTTCAATTGCACAAGATGGAAGGCAGACCTAATGCCGACCTCTCATGGGGAGACCATGGACTCTGTCCAGCAAGAGACATTGTTAACTTGCAGTAAGCTTTGAGCCTGTCTATTGCTTACCGTTGGATGGCTGCATTGTCACTCTAAGTTTTTGCTTCTTATTTGTCAGTTTCTGTAGGTTTTCCTTCCTCTTTTTTTTTCTGCCCTTCCCTTGGAGCATGGACCTATTACTTATGCACTTCCACTGCTCCCTTTTTAGGCGCTACTTTTTTCTTTTTGGTTAAGCACTCTCTGAGAGTGCTTGTGTTTTCCAACTATCTCCCTCATATACTTTCCCCCTGTGTTCCTCTTTCTCGTTCTCCCTGAGTTGCCATTTTTGCTTTCTTGCCGGAGTTGCAGTTCTTTCTTTCCCACCACCCCCTAGTCAGTTTGCTTCTCCTGCCCACCCTCTGTTGCCCATTCGCTTCCCCAGCTAATTAAGCCAACATCCGTTGTCCATGTGCTTCCCCATCTCCGCCCGCCCTTCATTGTTCCTGTGTTCTCCAGCACCACCCACTTACCCTCCGTTGTCCATGTGTTTCTCAAGCCGAACACGCCCACCACTGTTCATGTGTTTCTTGCCCCTGATTGTCGGCTTACTTCCCCAACTCCTGCCGCCCACCCTTCATTGTCAACTTGCTGCCACTGCCCCTCCCACCCACCTTCCGCTGTTAGGTTGCTCCCCTAGCCTCGATGTCCGTGTGAATGAATGAAAAGAAATTTATAAAGCGCGAACGGCTGCTTCCCGAGGAAGCGTCCCGGTACTGAGGGATGCGGATAAATTAAAACAATAGCAATTTCACTGTCCTGGAAACAATCTCTACCCATCTCCGAATAAACAGGTTTCTAGATTTGATTTAAAACAGTTTCAGAAGCTATACCTCGAAGATGCTCGGGCAGGGAGTTCCAAAGAGTAGCTGCCAAAAAAGCAAAAGTCTTCCCACCTGCTCTCGCCTTGTGTATCTTGGGGGCACACAGGAAATTTTGACTTGATGAGTGCAGTGTTCTTAATGCTGTATATTTGATTGTTCTCTTCTGAATATACAATGGGCCTTTTTTTATAAGACTCTGTATGTAAGCATTAGAGTCTTAAATGTAATTCTTTGCCTGACCTGTAACCAATGCAAATCCGCCAGGTCTTTTCGCATCAACTGTCTTTTAGAGATGTTTAAAACCAGTCTAGCTGCAGCATTCTGCCCTCTTTGTAGTCTGTCTATTTATTTGTTGCCGCCATATATAGTACATTGGCATAGTCTAGCCTAGATGTACTTAGATCATATACAATATCTTTCCGGGTGGAAACTGGGAGAACTTTTAATATCTTTCTTAATGATTTTAATAGGACAATGCAGACTGCTGCGGTCGCCTGTACCTGTTGTTGAAATGAAAGATTTGTGTCCAGTTTCACCCCTACACTCTTTGCCACCAGAGTTGGAGTCGATGACTCCCTTAGCTCTACTGGCCATAATCTCTGCATGTCCAGTGGGGATACGTTGCCAAAGACTAGGATCTCTGATTTGTCTAGTTCAACTGTAGGCAACTACTGCGCATCCAATTAGCTGCTGCTGAAAGAAAACTTGGAAAGTTAGCAATTGTAGTATCGTCTAGCTGCTGGAAAGCTAGCATCAACTGGGTGTCCTCTGCATAGGAGATAATATTAAAGCCCCACGGATCCACTTCTAAGGCCAGTGGAGTCATCTACATATTAAACAAGGTTGGGCTAAGGGCCGATCCCTGTGGGACTCCACATCCTATTTCTCTGAAGCAAGAGGTTTATGGAGGTAAAGACACAACTTTTTGCCTATTTGTTAAAAAAGATTGTATCCACTGCCAGGCTTTTTCCACGATGCTCACTTTTTCTAGTCTTTGTAGTAGGATGTCGTGGGACATCGTGTCACACACGGCCGATAGATGGACGAGAACAACCCCCATTTTCTTGTCCAAATCAAGGTTGCTCTTGATGTATTCTGTATCCTCAAGCAGTGCTGATTCAGTACTGAAACCAGCCCAGAATCGAGATTGGGACATGTGGAGAATATAATTTTTTCTATGTACCTGGTAATTTGAGTATTCACCAGAGTTTCTAAAATATTTCCCATTGCAGGAAATAATAAAATGGGTCTGTGATTACTCAGGATTGATGGATCAGCATTTACCTTTTCAGTAGTCGTCGAATAATGAACCTTTTTCCACACAGTTGGGAATTTTGCTTGATGAAGAGATGAGTTAAACAGTACATTAAGCAGGGTGTCAAATTAAGATGCTGCCCGACTAAAAATGTAGGGTGGGCACATATCTCTAGGGGAGCCTGACTTAAGTTTTAGCATTATCTGTTTTGTGTCTTCAAGGGATCACTTGTTTAGTTGCTTTTGGCTTTAAAAAATAATTCACGGGGGCGTGGCCAAGATGGCGGCGAGGTAGGACGCTCGGCTGTGCTGCTCCAGCCCGCCGCCGGCCCGACAGCACTACCTACCCCGCGACAAAGCGAGTCAGGGGGCGTCCGGAACCTCACCCAGGGCTCCGGTGTCACTCCGGCGGAGCTGCCTTGCCGTGGGTGGCTGATCCGGGCCGAAAAGAGAAGACGACGCGACCCTGGGAAGATGGCGGCCGAGGCATTGGAGGCAGGCCCTGAGACTGACTGAGCGGACTGAGTGACCTGCGGAAGGAGCAGAGGCCATCCAACAACCGCGATACGTGGCCAGCGCGCCAGGAACTGCCCGGATTGAGCTGGATTGCGGCGGAGGCAGAGCTGACGACCGGGTCGCGGCGAGACGGGCTGAGGCCCAGGTCATTGAGATTCTCGGGCTCTTCTGGCCGCTCGACCAAGCGCAGGCTGCGGGGGTGCAGCTGGAGGACACAGAGAGTGGCAGTTAGAGACCCGGCCCCCAAGAGGTGAGAGACGTGGCTGCCATGACAGACGGGGGAGCGGGGAGGCTCGGGAGAAGACGCGTGGGAGACCTGCGACACAGCATCCGGACTAGGCCTCGTATGACCTCCCTGGTCGGGGACCCGACAGCCGGAGCCAGCCTAACGAGAGACCGCCCCACACAGAGATTGTGCAGCGCAAAAGGCAATACCTTAGGGTACAGGAGCCCAAGCGGTCATAGGCCAAAGGAAAGGTGGTGAGCACAAGGCCCCTGGCGCGGCTTCTGGCTCCAGGGGCAAGGCACCCGCGCGACCCATCGGAGAAGGTGGACCTACACGCTGGGCACCCACCTCGATTTGCGACCGAAAGGAGCGGACTCCCCGAGAGGCCCGATTGGGGCCAAGGCAGCAGAAAGGCCATACCAAGTGCAGCTGCCACCTGTTACTGTCAGTGGGCCAGGGCCTGTAGAGGGGCCTGCTCGGCCGGATTGAGATACCGAAGCACAAAGGGGGCCCAACCAACGCCGATACCAGCCAGTGAGTATATATAGCTGTAGCGGTAAGGAAGGAGTATATGAGACACCAGGTAGGTTAATCTTGGGTTTTATTGAAATAAGTCTCTTCTTTTGAGACGCCAGAGTCAATCAACAAGGGACCAGGCCTTCGTATCCCATCCTGTTCAGTTCACAGGCTCGGACTCCGTCTTCTTCTCTCCTGCTTCCGGTCTCGTCTCGGTCCTGGAGGGAGGCTCGGGGAAGAAGAGAAAATATGGCAGACGTGAGGGCCGGTATTCAGGTCACCAATAATGGGGGAGGGGAAGTGAGGGACCACCGGTGCCAGCTCACACTCTTATGACGTGAGGGTTGGTGCTGGGGAACGGGTATATGTCGGGGATAGCAGGGTGATTCTAATCTCTAGCGTTCGCCTTCCTCCCCACCCACCCTGTGACACGGTACCGTACCTGTTTAAGCCACGCTCTTCCAGGAGCGTGGCTGGGCGGTAGGCGGGAACGTTGGCCTCCTGGCTCCCCGGATCCGGTCTCTTCCTTCAGGCTCGATACTCGTGATGGACATTTTTCTCTTGGCGTCTCCCTGTGGCTCTCTTCCGATTCCAAGCGCACGCCCTCCCAGCGTCTTCCGGGTCCCTCTTCTGTCTCGTCAGGGATGAATTCGAAGTCCTGGGCGGAGTCCTCCGGCGAGCAGTTCCTGTTAAAGGGACCGGGGCCGAAATACACCGAGTCAGTTTCATGCGGTGCAGTCCCTTCCGCATTCCAATCGTCAGTCTGTGAAGAAAGGAAAGGGGGTGTTTCAGGGGGCACAGACCACCAGTCCCCAGCATGCTCCTGCTCCCCCGAGTCAGCACGGATCCGTGACCCACCCCAGCCCCCGGATTTTCCCGATCGGGGAGAGGAAACACCCTAGAGAGAAAGTCTGCACTCCCATTGTCGGCACCCCTTCGATGTCTGACCTCGAATGAAAACGGTTGCAGGGACAAAAACCACCGCAGGATGCGGGGATTATGGCCCATGTTCCTGCTCATCCACTGGAGGGGTGCGTGGTCAGTATACAGGATAAAAGGGCTGCCGTCCAGATAGTATCGCAGCTTGTCCACTGCCCATTTTACGGCTAGGCACTCCTTTTCTATAGTCGGATACTTCTCTTCCCTGGGGAACAGTCTCCTACTGATGAAAAGGATCGGGTGGTCGATGCCTTTAGGGGAGAGCTGAGAGAGCACGGCACCCAACCCGTAGTCAGAGGCGTCGGTGTGCAGAAGGAATGATTTGTTAAAATCAGGGGAAGCCAGTACGGGACTAGTGGTTATGGCCCGCTTCTATAGGGTAAAGGCCTCTAGTGTCCTCTCAGGGGGGTTCAATAGGGTCTGTGTCTTGGTCATTTTGCGAAGGAGGTCCGTCAGGGGGGCTGCTATCGCCGAGTACTGAGGGATAAAGCGCCTGTAATAACCAAGCAGCCCCAAAAAGGCTCTCAGCTCTTTTTTTGAGGAGGGAAAAGGGGTGTCTACGATGGCTTTTATCTTTTCCTTTTGAGGAGCGATCACCCCATGACCCAAGACGTACCCGAGGTAGTTGACTGACTGGAAACCCACCCGTGACTTCTTTGAATTTATGTGGAGTCCAGCTTGTAACAGGGATTGTAGAATGAGGCGTAGATGTTTTAGGTGGTCTTCCCATGTAGGGCTGAACACCACGATGTCATCCAAATACGCTGATGAAAAGGCCCGGTGTTCCCGGAGCACCGTGTTCATCAGACGTTGGAAGGTGGCAGGTGCTCCGTGAAGACCGAAAGGGAGAACGGTGAATTCGTAGAGGCCGTCTGGTGTGACAAAAGCGGTCTTTTCTCTATCCGTTTCCTTCAGGGGGACCTGTCAGTAGCCCTTCGTTAAATCAAAGATGGTGATGTAGCGTGCCACCTCCATTTTCTCGATCAGCTCGTCGACCCTGGGTATTGGGTATGAGTCGAACTTAGAGATCGAGTTCAGGGCCCTGAAGTCTATGCAGAACCGCGCAGTACCGTCAGGTTTGGGGACCATCACTATTGGAGAGGACCACTCACTTTTGGAAGGGCGAATGACCCCCAACTCCAACATGGACCTGACCTCATGTCGTATAGCTTGTCTGCGGGCGGCTGGTATCCGGTAAGGGCGCTGTTTTATGACTCACCCTGGGATAGTCGTGATGGCGTGTTCTATCAGGGTCGTTTTTCCTGGGCTGTCGGAGAAGATGGAAGAGAAGGGTTTTAGGACAGCCCCCAAAGAGTGTCTTTCGGGAGAGGACAACTCATCATTCATGATCAGTTGGTTCAGGGTACAGGAGGGGGTTCTGAGTTGGTAGGGTTAGGTGGGTAGATGAGGGTAGGGGACCTATCCATTTTTTTAATAGGTTCACATGATAGGTCTGTGTGCGCGAAGGAAATACCTGGACCTTATAAGTGGTTTTTCCCACGGTCCCTACTATTTTGTATGGACCTAACCACTCCTTGAACTTGCTCGAAGAAGAGGGCAACAGGACCAGAACCCAATGGCCATATGTCGCCATTTCTTTCCCTTGTCATAGAAATACTTTTATTTGCTCTGTTTCTTTTCCAGATGGGAATAGGCGAGGCCCCTCATTTTTCCTATTTTCGATTTGAGACTTCTGCTGTACTCAAGAAACCCCCGAGCTTCGTCTGCCTCCTCTTTTTCCCAGGCCTCTTTTGTCATCTCCAGGAGCGATCTCGGCTGTCTCCCAAAGAGCATCTCGAAAGAGGAACAACCGAGACTGCTCTGGACCTGGCTCCTGACCACATATAGGGCTAAAGGAAGAAGCCTGTCCCATTCCTTCCCTTCGCTACCCAACATTTTCTTGAGGATCAACTTCAGGGTTCCATTAAACCTTTCGACGAGGCCGTCGGTCTGAGGATGGTACACTGACGTCTTGATGTGTCTAAAGTTTAACGTTTTGCACACCTCTTTCATGAGCCGGGAGACGAAGGGGGTTCCCTGATCTGTCAAGATCTCCCGGGGGAACCCTACTCGGGAAAAGAGCTCGATTACTTTGTCAGCGATGTTACGGGTTGTGGGGGCTGCCAGAGGGAAGGCCTCGGGGTAGCGGGTGGTGTAGTCCACCATAACCAGGACGTACTGGTGCCCTTTTCGGGTCTTCGGGAGAGGGCCTATCAGGTCCATACCCACTCGCTCGAAGGGTACGCCTATGATGGGTAAAGGCTGAAGGGGAACCGGAGGGGGGCGATAGGGGTTCTTTTCCTGGCAGATTTCGCACGACTGACAGTACTTTTTTATATCCCCATAAATCCCTGGCCAGTAGAAGTATCTCAAGATGTTTTGGGTTACCTTCTCAGCCCCTATGTGCCCCGCTGTGAGGTGGGATTGTGAAAAAAACAGTATTTGATCTCTGAAGAGCAGAGGGACGAGTAACTGCGGATCCCCTTCTTTAGACCCCTTTCTGTATAACAACCCAGCTACGGTAAGGAAGTGGGGGTATGTCGTGGGAGGAGTATTGTCACTGTCTCGGGCGTTTTGCCATGCATGTTGGAGAGTGGAATCATTGGACTGTACAAACTTAAAGTTTCTGTCCAATAGCCAGGGCTTAGAGGTTACAAGGGCTGGATAGTGCATCCCCTCAGTTACTTTCATCCCTTCTGGTAGGGGCTTATCAAAGACTGTTGTGAGGAACAAGTTAAGGAACCCCGGGTTGTCAGTTCCAATGATTAGCTCCTCCGGGAGTCCCTCCAAAACCCCCACCCGTATGACATGGGGTGAACCGCCTGTCGGGGTGATACCAACGGAGGCGACTGGATATGGTTGTACGTCCCCGTGTACACACCTGATGTGTACCAGGACTTCTGGTATGATTTGTGTGGAGTATATCAGATCCCCTTGTATAACGGATTGCCTACACCCGGAATCCAGGAGGGCCTTCACCTTTCTGCCATTCACCTCTACACTCACATAAAAGGCACTCCCCAACTCGGCTGCATACAGGATGGAGCGTGGCATGTACCCAACCTCCATGGGCTCTTCCGGGGACTTCTTGCGGGGACATAATCGTGCTATATGTCCCCATTCACAGCACTCGAAACATTGGGGCCCTTTGTATGGGGGTAGATCATGTCTCTGTGGATGTGGCCTCGCTATGTCTGGGGGTGACCTATGGCTTCTTTTCTCTGGCCTTCCCTGAGGGATGCGATTTGGCTTTTCAGGTTCCCAAGGCAGAACACTGGGTTGGGCTCTTGAGAAAGTCGTGGCCATTTCGACCGCCTCTTCGGGGGTCAGGTGGGAATGTTGCCTTAACCACCTCTGAGTATTGAAGGGCAGCGCTTCTAGGTACTGTTCGAGGTAGATACGATTCATTATCTCGTCTTTGGTGCTTTCGGCAGGCTTCAGCCATTTGTCAGCGGCTGCTTTAAGCCTGAAGTACAGTGTCTTGGGGTTTTCTCCGGGGTGGCCCTTCTCCTTCCGGAACCGTACCCGGAACGCTTCTGCGTCAAGACCTAGGTGGTCCAGGATGATGGCCTTGATTTCCACATAGGGTGTGTTCCCCGTGCTGTTGGCCACCTGATAGGCGGCCTGAGCTTCGCCAGTCAGTAAAGGAGCCAAAAAGAAAGGCCACTTCTCGATGGGCCATCCACGGGCCCTGGCCGCCCTTTCAAAGTTTAGCAGGAAGGCGTCTGGGTCCTCCCCGGCTACATATTTCTGTAAGGAAACACCCGTGGGTCCTGGAGTGGGTGCGCCCAAGATTTCCTTTGGTCGTTGTGTGGACTGTTCTGTAGCAAGCCTCTGTAGTTCCTCCAACTGGGCGGCCATGCTGTTTTTGAATACATCTCGGTCTGCTTGGGCTGAACTCAACTGGCGTTCCACCGCCCATCCTAGCTTGTCCTGTCCTGCGATGAGGTGCTGTATAACGGCGTCCATTATTTCCGTACTAACGGACAGACTGCCCGCATTCTCCACCAGTTGTAGCAGTAAGGAAGGAGTATATGAGACACTAGGTAGGTTAATCTTGGGTTTTATTGAAATAAGTCTCTTCTTTTGAGACGCCAGAGTCAATCAACAAGGGACCAGGCCTTCGTATCCCGTCCTGTTCAGTTCACAGGCTCGGACTCCGTCTTCTTCTCTCCTGCTTCCGGTCTCGTCTCGGTCCTGGAGGGAGGCTCGGGGAAGAAGAGAAAATATGGCAGACGTGAGGGCCGGTATTCAGGTCACCAATAATGGGGGAGGGGAAGTGAGGGACCACCGGTGCTCAGCTCACACTCTTATGACGTGAGGGTTGGTGCTGGGGAGCGGGTATATGTCGGGGATAGCAGGGCGATTCTAATCTCTAGCGTTCGCCTTCCTCCCCACCCACCCCGTGACACGGTCCCGTACCTGTTTAAGCCACGCTCCTCCAGGAGCGTGGCTGGGCGCTAGGCGGGAACGTTGGCCTCCTGGCTCCCCGGATCCGGTCTCTTCCTTCAGGCTCGATACTCGTGATGGACGTTTTTCTCTCGGCGTCTCCCTGCGGCTCTCTTCCGATTCCAAGCGCGCGCCCTCCCAGCGTCTTCCGGGTCCCTCTTCTGTCTCGTCAGGGATGACGTCGAAGTCCTGGGCGGAGTCCTCCGGCGAGCAGTTCCTGTTAAAGGGACCGGGGCCGAAATACACCGAGACAGTTTCATGCGGTGCAGTCCCTTCCGCATTCCAATCATCAGTCTGTGAAGAAAGGAAAGGGGGTGTTTCAGGGGGCACAGACCACCAGTCCCCAGCGTGCTCCTGCTCCCCCCCCCCCCCCGAGTCAGCACGGATCCGTGACAATAGCCCACGCCCCGCTGACAGTGAAGACGCAAGCTTTTACATATAACACATTAGAGCACCTGGGGGGCCGACACTGCCACTGCAGACGCAACACTGCGCAGCCTAGCGGATAGAGCCCGGGGGCCCGACTTTCAGGCGAGAACCTGAGACCCTTCAGAAGGCAAGACACAGCAAACCCAAAGACCCCCCGCATACAAGCGCGACTGGGCACAATGCAGGCGGGATAGACCGCCCCAGAAGGTTCTCCCGAGGCCCCCAGTTGGAAGACAAAAGCATCCACAACGCTTAGGGCGCGACGATGTCCTCCGCCCGCGTTAAAAAAGATCGATCACTCGAGGACATGCTCACACACCCCTCCGGCAGCGCTGCACCGGAGGGCACGACGATGGAGGAGCCCTCCCGCACGCAGACTGAGGGAACAGTGGAGGAACCGGTAACACAGGCTTTTCTAGAATCGCTCTTCACAACGCTTCGCCAGGACTTATAGACAGTTAAGAGAGACTTAACCATGGAAATTAAAGACACCAGGAAAGACGTGGATGCCTTGGGGGAGCGGGTCGCGGCGCTGGAGGAAAAACGGGACAGTCGGGATGAAGAGCTGGAAGCTCTGCAGCAGGAAGTCATTCGCCTCCAAGACCAACATATTGACTTGCAGTCACATCTAGAAGACCTTGAAAATCGCTCCCGTAGACATAACGTCCGGATCAGGGGGGTAAAGACTAAGGCAGAGGGAGGAGACATTTTCGGCTTTGCTCTGGATCTTTTCAGTCATGTGCTCGACAACCCCCCGGGACCGAGATCAAGCTAAGCAGAGCACATAGAGTGGGCCCCCCCCATCCTGAGAAGGCACCCCCAGCAGACATCCTGGTCTGTGTGCAGAACTTTCAGATCAAGGAAGAGATACTACGTAAGGCCCGGTCCATGCACCCCATCGCATTTAAGGACCAAACTCCAACATTGTACCAGGATCTCGCCTCGCTCACGTTACAAAAACGAAGAGACTTTCGCCCAGTTACCACTCGCCTCCGCAAACAAGCCATCCCTTATTCGTGGGGCCACCCATTTAGGCTTATCTTCCGCTGGGACGGCAAGCTCCGGCAGCTGCAATCCCATTCGGAGGCCTGTCAGCTACTGGGACTAGATTTGCCCGAGGAGAACAGAGATGAAAGGACCTCGCCTCCTGCTCGTGGGGGGCAACAATCGAGATGGCAGCACCAGGGTTGCAGACGAACATTGAAAAGACCGGACCAAGCGGAAATAATGAAGGGACAACTAGAAGCACTAAACTTTATCCCCTCTGCTCTAGCCAAGTCAGAGGTTCCATGAGCACACTGAGCGGACATATGCCTTCTACAGAAACTGAGGGCGGGCGGGGCAGGGGTTGAGAGCTTGGCCACACTATGGACCCAATCTCATTTCCTGCCAGCCACAAATGGCTGACGGACTATCTTTGAATTTCCTACTAGTTAACTTATTTAATTTTTTGTTAAAATTTATATGGGTTGTGTTGGGGGCCCTCCACTCACTGTACCACTACATTACCTGGCTCCTTATAGGGGCTTCTAGATCCTTCATGCGGGTAGGCGGGGAGCAGCCGGGGCTGCATGCACCCAAGGCTACCACACTAGGCATATTACCCACCCTTAGACATGCACCCCACTGGACTTAATATCCTCACACTCAATGTGAGGGGGCTAAACAACCCGGTAAAACGGAGAGCGATACTATCATATCTGGAAAACACAAAGGCTGACATATGCCTCTTGCAGGAAACTCACCTTCTCGCTCGGGACTGCCATAGGCTCAGGACCTGTATGTTCCCCATACAACTGTTCTCCTCATGCACCACTAAGACCGCAGGGGTGGCTTTACTGGTGTCCCGAACTTTTAAGGGCAGAGTAGGCCAAAAAGAGGCAGAGATTAAAGGGAGGCTTCTCTCGCACGTGTTTACGTTGGGGGGCCAAACACTGATTGTAGGCTTGATCTACGCACCTAATGAGGGACATGAAAAATTAATTCACACAGCATTGACAGAATCTACAGTCATGGAAGAACGTAACGTACTATTGGGGGGGGATCTTAACCTGTTATTTGATAACACATTAGACAGGTCCACCCAACGCTATGGACAGACAGGCGCCATGTCCTCCGAAGGACAAGCCCGATTGAGAGACCTGGGCCTGGTAGACCTTTGGAGGGCTTCCCACGCCAGAGAGTACTCATTCTTCTCTAATGCCCACAAGACATACGCTGGACTTGACTATCTTATTGGCTCTAGAGACGTTCACACTCTTGTAACAGACACAGAGATACTCACAGCCTCACTATCAGACCATGCAGCAGTAGCGGCCCCACTGTCGCTCCCCCTCATGCAACACCCCCTTAGACAGTGGCGCCTATGGGACACACTTCTGCAACGCCCAGACGTAGAGACACAAATCCGGCAAGCTATAGGAGATTATCTTGTTCACAACGATATTCCCCAAGACACGCATGGCAACCCTATGGGAGGCTCTCAAGGCAGTCATCCGGGGGGAGTTTATTGCAATCTCGGCGGCGGATAACGCAAACCGGAAGAAAATAAGGGGGGACCTCTCCCAGCAAATACGGGAGCTAGAGCAAATACACCAGAGGACAGGGGCCCCCAGAATCTGGTGTCAACTCTTGGCCTTGCGAACCCAACTGGCGGCATTTGACCAGGATCGAGCAGAATATGCTGCCCTCAGACTGCGTCATTCCTTTTATGTAGGGGGTGATAGATGTGGGCGCCTTCTAGCGCACAAATTGCGCGAGAGCCGACAAAAGCAAGGGGTCCAAATGGTACATGACTCAGCAGGGAACCCTGTATCGGAGGATATTGCAATAGCGCCTTTCAGGAGTTCTATGCTCACCTCTACGCAGGCCAGACACTAGATGAGGCAGAGACCAGTAGCTATCCTCCACACTGACTCGAGACCAGGCCAAACAGCTAGAAGGGGACATCCGCATAGAGGAGGTAATTGCTGCAATCTCCCGGTTAAAATTAGCAAAATCCCCGGGACTGGACGGCTTTACAGCAGCCTTCTATAAGGCGTTCTGTCTAGTGTTGGCACCCCACCTAACTCGGCTGTTCAACACATTCTCTGAGCCCGGGGCGATCACAACATCGATGCTAGAAGCTGCAATCATAGTCCTCCCCAAACCGGGGAAAGACACAACCCGATGCAGCTCGTTTCGACCCATATCACTTCTAAATATTGACCTGAAATTATTTACGGGAATACTAGCTCGCAGGCTAAGCACATATATGCCCATTCTGGTCGAGCCCGATCAAGCCGGTTTCATACCGCATAGACAGACCAGTGATAACACCAAGCAAGTTCTTCACATCATAGAGAAAGCCTCTCGGTCCCCAGGTAAATACATGCTGTTGACCATAGATGCTGAGAAGGCCTTCGATTGGGTCCATTGGCCCTACCTCGAACAGGCACTGACGCACTTTGGCCTTGGGGAAAAGACGAGGACGTAGATTTTAAATTGCTACCGCCTTCCCACTGCAACGGTTAGGATCAACGGACACACATCGGCCCCTTTCCAGATTGGTAGAGGCACGAGACAAGGGTGACCTCTGTCGCCCTTGCTCTTCGCGCTATACATGGAGCCAGTAGCGCAAAAAGTGCGAACTAACTCACACATCACCGGAGTGCCATTTGGAGGGGACAAACACACTATCAGTCTCTACGCGGACAATGTATTGGTAACGCTGGACAATCCCGACACCTCCCTAGGTGCTTTCCTCCAGGAACTAGATTCTTTTGCCAGGGCTTCGAGATTCAAGGTGAATGTGGAAAAATCAGTCGCACTCAACCTTTCCCTCCCACCCCAAATGGTAGCACTACTCCAGACCCAATTCCCTATACAATGGTCGCACACCACTGTTCCCTATCTGGGACTTCAATTAGCGCCCACGACGCAGGCCACCGCCACCATTAACTACTGCAACTTGCACAAACAAATCTGCTCCGACATCCAACGGTGGAAACATCACCCAATCTCGTGGCTGGGTAGAATATCCGCGATAAAAATGATGATTCTCCCCAAAATCCTCTATTTGTTCCAAACGCTCCCCTGGCACCCTCCCCGGGTCTGATCCATAAAATGCAGACTGAGATTCTGCAATACATATGGCAGGGTCGTAAACCACGGATGAAAAAAGCCCTCAGCTTCTTGCCACCCAGCGAGGGAGGGCCGGGGATTCCTGGCTTTCAATTGTACTACTATGCAGCTCAGCTGCGATATCTGGTGGAATAGAGCCGTGCCGAATCAGAGAAACACTGGTTATTTCAAGATCGAGCGGTGGCCGGTACATCGCTACAGAAAGTCCCCTTTCTTAAGAAGCCACATAGACCTCAGAACCTCTACCTGTCCCCAATTACACACACAACGATGGCGGCATGGGATCAGACTAGTGTTAAACACAGTCTGACTACCTTTCCCTTCCCTTTGACTCCTCTAGTTGATAACCCAGAGTTTGAACCTGGGATTGGGGAAGCCAGCTTCACGTGGTGGCGCCATTCAGAGTGCCGCGCCCTGGGTCATCTTTTTGACGAAGAGAGGGGGCTCCCCTTTCAACAGGTCAGAACTGATTATGGATTGCCAGAGACGGAGAGGCTGAGATACCTGCAACTCCGGCACTGGGCATTACAGCCACAAAACAGACCTCAGGCGCAGAGACACCTCACCCAGTACGAAAGGTGGCTTTTATCTAAATCGTCTGACAAGAAATTAGTCTCCGAAATATATACCCTTCTGAACACACGCAATTGGCATATGCACAACGCAGGCCGTGATCGCTGGGAGAAAGACTTAGGGAGGGCACTGAGTAATAAAGAATGGGAAGGAATATGCTATAGATCGAGACACACAGCGAGTAATGTAGGGCTGACAGAGACGTTAACGAAAGTAGCGTCCTATTGGTACTATACCCCAGTGCGGATACACAAGATAAACCCCACACCGAGTGCAAACTGTTGGCGGGGCTGCGGGGAAAGCGGCTCACTGCTACACGTTCTGTGGGAATGCACATGCTTACAACAGTACTGGGTTCAAATACTGGACTAAATTGATACATAGTTAGGTACCCAACTGCCAAGATTCCCAGCATATGTCCTACTGGGGGTACCAAATCCACTTACATATCCCTTCAAGTCCACAAGAGGGCGTCAGATCGGGTTGGCCCTTGGTTCAGCCATGCAAAATATACTCACTCATTGGGGGACTCCTCAGATTCCCACACACACAGGCTGGCTCCAACGGCTGTGGCACATCTTGGGAATGGAGAAGATTTCACTCACGTTATCTGGGCTTTTAAAGAAGTGTGGCAGCCCTTTTTGTCATTGCTCTCGACAGAATTCCGCAAACTGACCTGTCCTAGGTATTTACGACTGCTACGCTTACCCGACACTACTGCCACTCACGCCCTGGAGCAGACCTCATAGACAACACCTCTAAAGTGAGCCCCTAACTGTTATAGCAAGTGAGTGGAGGCTGGGTCCGTTTGCCTAATTAACTTCCATATATATGTTGTAAGAGCAGGGCTGTGCATAGCCCAGGGAATAGCAAAGTATATTAGTGGCATTGTTGTTTCATAAAATTGGAATAAAAAGATTTGAACCATAAAAAATTATTCACAATCTGAAAGGTGTTTCTAGAAGAGTTTTTTGCTACTGCAATTTGTTTAGTAAAGAATTCCGCCTTTGTTTTCTTAAAAAAAAATGTTTTACTTTTTTAATACTCATTTGTAAATTAGCTTATCTTTACACCTATATTCACATCTCCAAGCTCGCTCCAGCTGTTTACATTTCAATGTTTTGAGTTGCAGAGATTTTGAAAACCAGACTGCTGAGGGTGATTTTCTTTTTTAAACCCTTTTTTGTAGGGGCTAACATATTTAGATCTTGAGTCAAGACCAAATTAAATGATTCTACTTCTTCCTCTGATGGATTTACGTAATGTGTGAGCAAAGTTGTTCCAAGTTTGTCTCTGGTAGCAAGTGCCAAGGGCGAGTAAAGCTGGTATGCCTGGCTACCTCATGTTGAAAATCCAGGATTGTCCATTGGCATGGGACTGGAAAGTGGTCTGACCAAATAATGGAAAGGGGTTTTCCCGCTCTTAGTGAAGAAACGTTAGTAAATACAAGGTCCAGTGTGTGGCCACCATTCTGTGTGGGGCCAAAAACCTTTTGTGTTAAGTTAAAATCTTGCAAAGTATCCACTAATTGCTCTGCGTTTTTACATTCTGGGTCATCAATATGAAA
This sequence comes from Calotriton arnoldi, assembly GCA_963921515.1. Lineage (NCBI taxonomy): Eukaryota > Metazoa > Chordata > Amphibia > Caudata > Salamandridae > Calotriton > Calotriton arnoldi. The sequence continues at coordinate 2,032,548 of CAWUFW010002537.1, forward strand.
ATTGAAGTGCCCAAGCACAGTGAAATTAGCATACTGCATAAAGAATGGATCTTCCCCCATTCTGCGCGTGCTATCCTCTGTTTTCCCTGCGCTCCCCAAGCTCCTCCCACCCATCGTCCGTTGGCGGTTTGCCTCCTCCGCCCCTCCCACTCATCTTCCATTGCCAGCTTGCTCCACCAGCATCTGCCGTCCACCCTCCATTGTCAGCTTGCTGGCCCATCCCCTCTCGCTCACCCTCCATTGTCGCCCGCCCACCCTCTGTTGTCAGCTTGCTGCCCCATGCCTTCCCACCCATCCTCTGTTGGCACCTATCTTATCCCCACCCATCCACCCCCATTGTCAGTTTGCTGCCCAATCCCCTCCTGCCCCCCCTCTGTTGTCAACAGGCTTCCAGAGCCCCTTCTGTCCGCCCTCCGTTGTTTGTGCTTCCCAATCCTCTTTGGCCCACCCTCCATTGTCCATGTACTACCCTACCCCTCTTATCCATTCTCCATTATCAGGTTACTTCTCTAGCCCCTCCTGCCCACCCTCCATTATCAGTTTGCTTTCCCAGGCCCTCCCATTGTCAGCTTGCTACCCCAGCTCCTCCAGCCCACTCCCTTTTTATGTCTCGCGCCTAGCGTTGCAGTGCGTAGCACTGCTCGCGCAGCACTGCTCGCGCAGCACGAGACCTCTTGTACGGGCTTTAGAAAGCTAACCACACGCTCGTGCGTGTGGTTTTGCTTTCGCCTGCTGTTATTGGCTTCCGCGTGTTTTTTTTTAATAAATACAGCACGCGATTGGGCAAAGGCGGGCGCATGTCCCGCCTTTGCTCCTCCCATTCCCACTGGTGGCTAGCACGCGCAGCAGCACGCGTTCGCCTCGCTGCCGCGCTCCCTCCCCCCGCTCCTCTGTGGTGCGCGCGCACCACTGGTTTTTTCCAGATAGTATCTGAAATAAGTTTCGCAGCTGCTTTTAAAAGTGTTGATGTATTGTAGTATTATGCATTGCACTATGTTCACACAGTATAAAAATGTCTGCCCCATCTTTAGGCCGCTCCTCGGACTTCTGTGAGGCAGAACTCCCGTGTTTTCTGCTGACTGTCTTTGGCATGGATGTACGGAGGAATGTTTGATTACAGTGTAACAGGTTTGGTGGCGAACTCCAGATAAATGTGCACCACGCACGCAAAATGTACCTTTGGGCATTCAGTTCAGCTACTTGCAGTGGTGGAGGGCTCTGCTCTTCGATGTACTTCCTGACAGACTGCTAAGTTTGAAGTGCCTGTCGGGCACAGGTTGCTCTTTTGAAACTTTCTTAGATTTTTCACTGAGGAACAGTGCTGATGCCAACAATGAGAATAGCACTGATGATCCCAATGGGACTAGTGCCGATGCCAACAATGAGAATAGCACTGATAACCATGGGACTAGTGCCCATGACAACAATGAGAATAGCGCTGATGATACCAATGGGACTAGTGCCGATGCCAACAATGAGAATAGCACTGATGATACCAATGGGACTAGTGCTGATGCCAACAATGAGAATAGCACTGATGATACCAATGGGACTAGTGCCCATGACAACAATGAGAATAGCACTGATGATACCAATGGGACTAGTGCCGATGCCAACAATGAGAATAGCACTGATGATACCAATGGGACTAGTGCCGATGCCAACAATGAGAATAGCACTGATAACCATGGGACTAGTGCCCATGACAACAATGAGAATAGCGCTGATGATACCAATGGGACTAGTGCCGATGACCACAATGAGAATAGCGCTGATGATACCAATGGGACTAGTGCCCATGACCACAATGAGAATAGCGCTGATGATACCAATGGGACTAGTGCCGATGCCAACAATGAGAATAGCACTGATGACCATGGGACTAGTGCCCATGACAACAATGAGAATAGCGCTGATGATACCAATGGGACTAGTGCCCATGACAACAATGAGAATAGCGATGATGATACCAATGGGACTAGTGCCGATGCCAACAATGAGAATAGCACTGATGATAACAATGGGACTAGTGCCGATGCCAAAAATGAGAATAGCACTGATGATAACAATGGGACTAGTGCCGACGCAAACAATGAGAAAAGCACTGATGATAACAATGGAACTAGTGCCCATGACAACAATGAGAATAGCACTGATGATAACAATGGGACTAGTGCCGATGCCAACAATGAGAATAGCACTGATGATAACAATGGGACTAGTGCCGATGCCAACAATGAGAATAGCACTGATGATAACAATGGGACTAGTGCCCATGACAACAATGAGAATAGCGCTGATGATACCAATGGGACTAGTGCTCCTGACAAGAATGAGAATAGCACTGATGATAACAATGGGACTAGTGCCGATGCCAACAATGAGAATAGCACTGATGATAACAATGGGACTAGTGCCGATGCCAACAATGAGAATAGCGCTGATGATACCAATGGGACTAGTGCCGATGCCAACAATGAGAATAGCACTGATGATAACAATGGGACTAGTGCCAATGCCAACAATGAGAATAGCACTGATGATAACAATGGGACTAGTGCCCATGACAACAATGAGAATAGCACTGATAACCATGGGACTAGTGCCCATGACAACAATGAGAATAGCGCTGATGATAACAATGGGACTAGTGCTCCTGACAACAATGAGGATAGCACTGATGATAACAATGGGACTAGTGCCGATGCCAACAATGAGAATAGCACTGATGATAACAATGGGACTAGTGCCGATGCGAACAATGAGAATAGCACTGATGATAACAATGGAACTAGTGCCGATGCCAACAATGAGAATAGCACTGATGATAACAATGAGAATAGCACTGATGATAACAATGGGACTAGTGCCGATGCCAACAATGAGAATAGCACTGATGATAACAATGGGACTAGTGCCGATGCCAACAATGAGAATAGCACTGATGATAACAATGGGAATAGTGCTCATGACAGCAATGAGAATAGCACTGATAACCATAGGACTAGTGCTCATGACAACAATGAGAATAGCACTGATGATAACAATGGGACTAGTGCCGATGCCAACAATGAGAATAGCACTGATAACCATGGGGCTAGTGCCCATGACAACAATGAGAATAGCGCTGATGATACCAATGGGACTAGTGCCGATGCCAACAATGAGAATAGCACTGATAACCATGGGACTAGTGCCCATGACAACAATGAGAATAGCGCTGATGATACCAATGGGACTAGTGCCCATGACAACAATGAGAATAGCACTGATACCAATGGGACTAGTGCCGATGCCAACAATGAGAACAGCACTGATGATAACAATGGGACTAGTGCCAATGCCAACAATGAGAATAGCACTGATGATAACAATGGGACTAGTGCCGATGCCAACAATGAGAATAGCACTGATGATAACAATGGGACTAGTGCCGATGACAACAATGAGAATAGCACTGATAACCATGGGACTAGTGCCCATGACAACAATGAGAATAGCGCTGATGATACCAATGGGGCTAGTGCTCCTGACAACAATGAGAATAGCACTGATAATAACAATGGGACTAGTGCCGATGCCAACAATGAGAATAGCACTGATGATAACAATGGGACTAGTGCCGATGCCAACAATGAGAATAGCACTGATGATAACAATGGGACTAGTGCTGATGCCAACAATGAGAATAGCACTGATGATAACAATGGGACTATTGCTCATGACAGCAATGAGAATAGCACTGATAACCATGGGACTAGTGCCCATGACAACAATGAGAATAGCCCTGATGATAACAACAGGACTAGTGGTGATGATAACAATGAAAATAGCTCTGATGATAACAATGGGACTAGTGCTCATGACAACAATGAGAATAGCACTGATGATAACAATGACTATAGCTCTGATGATAACAGTGGGACTAGTGCTAACGAGAACAGTGAGAATAGCGCTGATGACAACAATGAGGCTAGTGCTGATGACAACACTGAGACTAGTGCTGATGACAACACTAATGACAACAACGAAAATAGCGCTGATGATAACAATGAGACTAGTGCCGATGACAACGAGACTAGTGCCGATGACAACGAGACTAGTGCTGATGACAACAATAAGAATAGCGCTGATGATAACAGGACTAGTGCAGATGGCAAAACTGCATGATTAAGAGACTGTTACTCAGGGTCCGCACTGCTCATTCATAGGAGACACTGTCCTGGACTCACATGCCTCTCATCAGTGTGCACACTGGTCTTTAACCATATTCCTCCAACAGATTCTAGCACATTATTACAGGTTAATATGTTCCTTGTGAGGCCTCCTGACTCCTGCCATTGGGATTTAAGTTCTGCCACTATGTTGATTATAATTCCAGTGCTGGTGCTTTTGGTTACACGAAGCCATCTCGTGCTTTACCTGTACTTGTTTGTTTTTGTGAGTAACGTTAAAGGAGCCAGTATGCGCTGTGGAAAGGGCTTTTCGGTAACAACAAGCATTTGCAATGCAATAGGTCTCGCATTTACGCGAGTTTGACCTATTGGCATTGTAAATGACAATGGCTTTTATTTATGTTTCAAAAACCAAAACATAAATAAAAGGCAATGTCATTTACAATAAAAATAGCTCAAACTCTCGCAAATGCGAGACCTATTGCATTGCAAATGCTTGTTTCTGTGTGCTTCAGCCTGGCCCCTGCCGCCCACCATCCATTGCCCGTGCGCGTACGCATTGTCTCTCGCATGTCATCATCCCCCACCTGCGTCCTCTTCACGCTCCCTTTCCCTGTGTTGCCCCTACCACCAACCCACTCACCTGTTTGTTTGTTTTTAAGGGCATTAGTGCTTACCATGTCCTAGCGCTTTAAAAAAATTATTTGTATTCATGCTGCACAGCAGTCACGCTGCTATATAGCATGGCTAAAAGCATATCCCTAGTTTATACCTCTTATAGGTGAGGCCTGTTGGCTTTACCAATGCTTGCTTGATGTAAGGTGCTCCCGGCTCTATCACACTACAGTCTATACCAGAGATGTCGAGGTAGTTGATTGGGTCAATGTACCTATGACAGATCTGTGCATGTTTTTGGATCTGTAGAGTTGTTAAAGCCAAAGTCTGTCCAAGAGCTTGGGCCTGATTCACAAAGGTAAACTTTAACCAAAAGTCTAAATTTACAACTTTCGGTATTCACAAAGGTAAGTTACAAGTAGTATCTTTACATCCGCACGGGGGGGGGAATTTCTGCCCTGAGGGAGGAGATTCCACTCCGCACCCGGAGTGTACTCTCCAAATACGGAGATTACACTGCGGGTGTGGAGTGGAATCTCCGCACTCGGGGCAGAATCTGCGGACTAAAGACACTACTCACAACTTACCTTTGTAACTACCGAAAGTCATAAACTTATACTTTTGGTCTAAGTTTACCTTTGTGAATCGGGCCCCTTGTATTCTGTCGGTCTGTGTTTTGAAATGGTTTTGATGGCAGGGGCGTCAAAACGTTTTCTCTGTCACAGTTTTTTCTCGCTAATTCGTTTAGGAGCAAATTTTGGTAGGTGAATAAACTGGTTATAGGTTTTTATTGTCCTCAAAACTCAAAAGTCAGTGTAATTATATGACCAAGCTTCAACTGAGAAGAGGGAACCGGGCTTAAGCAGAGGCGGGCCCTCCATTAGAGCGGAGGAGCGCTGCCCCCAGGCCACCACTCGCAAATAAAACGATTATAAAACGGGTTTTAAACCCTTTTTATTATCACTTTATTTTAATCCCCTGGACCCGCCCCAGTCTCTGATGAGTCCTGGAGGCGGGTCCAGGGGATGACACTGCTGGAGGGGGAGTGGTAGTGCACTCCCTTCACTAAACCCTCATGCACAGTGAAACTCTCTCCAGCCCCAGCTGCGTTGCTGAGGCTGTAGAGAGCAGGCACAAGCTCCCAGGCTGACTGGGAGCGCAAGTTGCCAGCGCTCAAGCCAATCCCAACGCTGCTTTCATGCAGCGTCCGGATTGGCCGCAGTGCAGTCTTGGAGCCTGTCCCAGAAGGAAGAGCGGGATGCGACGGTGGCGTTGAGGTACGTCTTTTTATTTAAATTTTTGGGGCTGACAGAGAAAGCGATGCAGTGTGCCACATAATTTGCATGTGGTTGCCACATGATTTAGTAAACCCGGGCACATAATTTCATCCTCTACTGACGAACAAATAGTACAGTACATGTATTGACCCCATGGTTTTTACACGTAATAAATATATCGATGTACAGGTATGTACAACTTCTTATACAGGGAGATAAAGTGGTTTTCACAGAAGCCCACAGTGCCTGGTCAAGTGCCAAAGCTGGTATGCCTACGCAGGTCTGAGGTCAGCAAGTTCGCACTAGACTACATCTCCGTTAACTGGGGTGCCTTCCACATACGCCCCCTCCCTATTACTTCAAATGATGACGTCATGGGCAAGCAGTATTGGAGGTAATGGCTTCTGCACTGTGGTGCAGCGAAGGCCGCAAGGTCCTAGAGACATCACACTGATGAAAGGATGGTGCATGGTTGGCAAAGGCGCAAAAGCTGTGTTAATATTGCCACACCCTGTCTCGTGCTTCCTGTTCAGACCTGAGCAAGAGGAAATACTGCAGTTGTTTCATCACGGAACCATTATGGGCTGTCCAGTGAAGATTAGATGCCAATTTACGACTGAAGCACGCCTAGAGTTACAACTGGTTCCTGACCGTGGACGTGCATGGAAATGTCTCATTTCCTGTTTTGAAGCATCTAAAGCGTACGCCCCCATCACCATACATTTGGCGACCCGGCCGCGCCGCCCGGGCAGATACAAAGTGATTCAAAGCCCTGCTCCAGAGGCCTTTTCAAAGAAGGCCCTTTCTGCCTCAGTGTAGCCCTCAGGGGCCACCGCAGTGCTTAATTTGTAAAAAGGTAAGTGCCAGGGCCATTCTCTGGAGGCCACTGCAGCCTGCACCACCCACTGCCCCTCTTAGCTCTGCCAGTGACAGTATCAACACAACTACTAACCATCACACTCCTACAAGTGTGACAATTCAGCCAATTCTAGACCATCCAAAGCTATAATAACGGCGCAAGTGGCAGGTAAAGTTATTTTTTTAATCTATATTGACTAATTAAATAAACCCTGTTGTTGTGCTCATCTCAAAAATAAACATACAGCGCCACCAAGTGGTGGAATGGCATTAGAGCCAGGGTTGACATTAAGTACTGGTGCCGAGTACTGGAAACCACCGGCTCAAATTAAGAACTGGGCCACCGCCTACTCTGCTGATGCTGTGTTCTAAACAGGGCCACTAACCAGCGGGTCAATCTCTGGTAGAGCTTTTTCAGCATTGGGCTTAAAATGTTGGAACTCCTTGCTCATTGGTCTGCACCTAAATCTAGGCCATCTTAATGTTAGCAAAGGTCTGGAAACGGTGACCCAGACCTGGTCTCAAAGTTTGCGAACCTCAATAATTTTTCTGCCTTTTCCTAGTGTTTGGTGTCTGGAAGGCCTCATGCCATGAATTAATCTCACAATTACAGTTAGAAGTACAGAGAGAGAGTCTTTTGATCAGCTCCTTGCAGTGTTTAGTTTCATGTGTCTTTCATGGTTTTCCATTGCTTGGATGGGCTGTCCATCAAGGCAATGGCATTTCCTGGATGTTTACAATATGTCATTTGAGTTCTCTTTAGGTTTTGCTGATAGGGCATCAAGTAGTCATTTTTTTAAGGCTGCAGATAGAGCATGACAACTAAGAGCCAGTGTGTGCTCTTTGATTTATGTTTTTTACGGGGCCAACAAAATGTTAATTGCTGATTTATAACTGATTTGTTTAGGAAATGGCTGCTGTTTGAATGCCCTAACATGTCATAGAGACACTAATCACCCTTTCATGTTCATTTATTAGGTCTGGCTTGACAGCGCATATGTCTGCATGCAGGCCTGTACTGGCCATTTGTTCGACCGGGCATTTCCCCGATGGTCTGGAGCCTTTGGAGGACAGTTTTAAGGCAGGGGGGCTGCTGATGGTGCCGCTGTTACTGTCTTCAGATTCCCCAGGCACAGGGAGGGAGGGAGGGAGGGAGAGAGAGAGAGAGAAAAAGAGAGAGAGAAAAAGAGGGCTGGTTGGAATACTTTTGCCAGAGCTACTTTTATTTTCAGTCCGGCTCTGTTAAAGTAATGTATAGTTTTCAGTTTTTACAATGTATTTATATAGTGAGTGGGCTGTGGGTGCACCCAGAGCTGTAATACCCTCCCACCTCATGCTGTTGGCTATTCTGTGTCCCATTCCACCTTGCACAAAGTGCCCACCCCTTGCAACACATGAGAGACTATTTTACATCTGAAAAGTAAAATCAATCATCACACTGTTCATAACATGCAGTTCTTTATTTCCAATCTACAGTCTATACAGAAAGCAATCCTTTTTGCAACTTTTTCCACCGTCATTTGTAAAACGTGTAGGGCAGGCTTTAATGTGAGAAAGAGAATGTATGCATGAAACGTGGGTAAACAACATGTAAATTTCTGTTTACATGTATCTGTACATTCAAGCCAGACCGATTGGCATGACCAGTGCTAGTTTTACTCTTGTTGGAGTTACCGTGTTTTTGTTCACAAAGTCATGCACAAACATATGCTTTGTTAAAGATGCCACAACAATAGTGCCCATTTTTAGGTCGAGCCTAGAGTAGCGCGCAAGCGCTGCTCTGCGAGACTTTATGTAGGTGGTTTTCAAAGCTGACCACACGCTCGTGCACCATGGCCTTTTGCTTGCGGTTACCCGCACGGCCGCCATGTGTTTTCAATTGTCGCGCCCGGCGGCCGTGCGGGTAACCGCAAGCAATAGGCCATGGTGCATGCTCTCGCGCGCGTACCGCTCGCGGGCTTGTTTTCTAAGAATTCGCAGTATCACCAAGGAGACCGTCCCGAGGATCCGTCGTGCTTTTCCGGAAGTGTGCAGCGTGCGGGACGACGGGACATTACTAACTGCATGAAGTTCATGAACGTGAACAGGCTGTTGTCCTCCACCGTGACCCGAAAAAGCTCTCCGTTCCGCCGCAAAATGAGATCAGGGATGCGGTGACGAGAAGCTGCGACAACATCCAACTGCACGGCGAGACACGCAAACGTAGGTATGCCCGCTCAATTGCGGTTGGCTGATTTTTCTTTCTGGTGTGGGTAGCAAAGTAGCATTGCAGAGCTGTCCTGCTGCACTGAAGGTTCACCTGACGTAGTTTACAGCTGCTCCTCTTCGTCGAACTAGCACAGGGATCGGCGTATGTGGAGGCAGTCTGGTGCCCTACTCACAGTGCCCTAGGCTGTCTCGTGCTTGGCTTTATTGCTGTGTATTGGTCCCAGTGGCTCGCAGCAGCTCGTGGTCTTGCCCAGGAACTGGTGCCAAGGCAGAATGCGAGTGGAATTAAGATCCCAGTTGGTGTTGCCGCCTCCACAGTGCTGGTAGTGGGACTACAATACCCTTCTGCATGCCAAAGTAAACCAACAAAACTGTTTCAACACAGATGCAGCACGTTTCCAAGGCGCAGAAGAATCAAACACTGAAAACATGTAAAATGTGCTAGAAATAACAAATGTGCTAGACAGTCTACTGAACAAAGCTGACTGGGAAGAACTGCTCAGACTTTTCAGCTCCGCACTTAGATGAGGGAATAGCAGGCAGGTGCACGGCTTTCCCCCCCTCACTGACAAGCTATAATTTAAAAGGAGGGAATGTTCAATGTCGTGGGCATACCTACGTTTGCGTGTCGCTCCGCAGAAGCGACTCCCGGGCCTAGTGGTACAGCATTATGCTAATGTCCCTCTTTAATGGATGAAGTCCGGGCCATTATCGGAAGAGGAAATCAGGGTGTGAGCTGATACCTGTGAGAATTGGTGCCCTGCTTCTTAGTGGTTTACCACCATGTGTGCGGACGCAAGGTGCCCACTTCTTGCCTGTTGCACTGCGAAATATATCAATTCTAAACTATTTTTTTCATCATGAGATCAAATCTATTACAAAACTTTCTCTGAACAGTCCTGATATTTAAGCTGACGTTCTCTTCATGTAGTATGGATTCTGAGTTACAGCATTCATTGGTACAGACCACATCAGACAAAGGTCATAGACTGGCACCTACTCATTGTGTCCATATCATACATGTGCCCTACGTTCCTGCCAGGAGTCTATTGTGAGCTCTTGCGCAGGAGTGTTCAACGACGGTCCAGACCGCTGCATCCGTGCCAGAAATGTAGGGATACCACTGTCTGTCTAAAATGTTTATACGGGTGTATGCAGATATATTTCATGTGGATATCTTGATCATCTGCCATGGATTCAGCTCTCCTGGACCCACGTTGGGCACCCAGTAGCTATCAACCTTTCACGAGGCTACCAGTTATGAGAAAACTAGTTGACGAACAGTTCTAGGCTCTCTGACTGTTATAACATCTTGGATGTGCGGCCCTTCGGCTTTCATCCTGCCATAGAACAGTCTTCACGGCTCTTATAATACATAACCCCTTAGGTGGATGTACACCGCCTAGTCTGGCTAAACACACGGGAGGGGAGGAAGGGATGAGACATGATTGGTTCATATGCTTCAGTCCCATAGCTCCACCACTGTTCTGGACTTTGTTGCTTGATCACTAGTGAAATTTGTGGCTTAGTGAAGGGATCCCTCCGCCCCTATGTTTTAGACCTCTGGTGCTACTTACTAGCAGGAAGAGTTTGTTTTTTCAACCTCGCTCCGAAGGTGCTCAGATTGTTGTACAGGTTGGTGAGACTCCAGAAACCTTTTCGCCTCCTCAAAGCCATTGCAGCCAGGATGAGTTACTGTTGGCTTTGTGTTAATGCGGTGAAACTAAGGTTTTTACTCTCTTTGGCTCCTTCCACCTGGAACACTCTAGGTTTACACTGCTTCGGTCAAAGCAGCAGCCCATCTCATAATAATGAAAATCAAGGAGTGATTGTAGCCAAGCGTTTCTCTGGTTTATCGAGATCACCCACTCTCACTCCTCTAATGAAGTTGCACTATTCATCATTTTCTGGCACACCCCAAGTACGCAGTGCTGAATGATCCTTCATTGATAGCTTGACACAAGAAACAAGCATTGGCATAGCCAATAGGTCTCGCCTTTGATACCTTATAAGTGTTTAGCCATGCAGCAGTTGATGTTGTTGCACCAAGGATATTGTGCTGTATAACTAAACACTTATAAGGTCCCAAAGGCGAGACCTATTGGCTATGCCAATGCTTGTTGTATGTTCCACTGCTATTGTCACATTGTTATTAAATAAGCCCTACAATTCTCTTGCTAACAAACACTGCTAAATGCTAATTACTAACAGCCTCTCTGACTTACCCAATTTGCTTTGCCTGCACCATGTACTTTCCACTTACAATAACCTTTTTTAGGTCTTGCGTGCGTTGCAGCGCAAAGCGCTGCTCCGCCTTCGCGAGAGATTTTGTAGGAGAGGACTTTCAGAAAAGGGCTTTAAGCCCCGCCCCTCATTTCCATTGGCCGGCGTCACCGTTTATGGTAAACGGTGGCCTGCCATTGGAAATGAGGGTTTTCTGTTCACGCCCTTTGTCTCCGAGCTGGACTGGTTCGCCTGCTTTGCGTCTGTCGTGAAGACATTTCTTATCAGCTTGTTTATTTAACAAGCTGATAAATGTCTTCACGAGAGCCGTGAAGGAGCATGCACCAGGCGTCCTGCAACCACGCTGGCTTCACGCCTGGAGCATGCGCCAGTCAGCTCTCTCATTGGTTAGGATGCTTTGAGAAGGCGGGGCAGAGAACGCCGTGGAGTGGAGCTGCGGGTCTGTGCTGAGAGACCCACTTTGTGAGACCCAGCTGCTCTGCAGGCAAAGACGGAAAACACCGGCTTGTGTTGCAGTGTGTGTTAAAGGTTGTCACTCGCCTGGGAGCGAGCAGCCTCGTTATGAGAGCAGATTAAGGTGTGTGAAAAGAGCGCGCGACTCTTCAAGATTGTGACGAACGTTTAATTGCCATCCATTCTTTAAGCCTTGGCTATGAGGCAGCCATGTATGAAAGCTCCGAAGAGTCCAGTCCTCGGGAGAGCCTCAGAGCCGACCCTATATGTGCAGCGCCTTCTTACTTGCACTGTACTTTATGCCTTTCGCGTTTATGCCTTTCGTGTTCGAGAACAAATAAGCGCGCTGTTAATAGGGAAATCATATCGCTAATGATAAATGTTTGCCACACAGGCTCACATCACATTTCACCAGTGTGCCTCGGCTTGCAAAGAGACTTGGGAATGTTTTGCTTAGTTTATTTTGCATCTCCGGAGGTTATAAGGGAATAAAAATATCAAACAACCATTGCAGTTGGTAACTTTTTAGTAATCTGTTCCACATTTTTCGGAATGGAATCTTTCAGACATATCTTGAACTTGAGGTTCAACTTTAACCCTTCTCTAAACATGGACCTCGTTAAAATCTAATACAAAATAAAACCCCGTTTTCATATGGGACCAAGCATTGACGAGCCTAAGATGTTTATTTTTTTTTATTTTTTTAAAGTGCCACGCACTTTTATTTTGCAAGCAACGTACACACATTGGCTAAGATCACACTTACATGTGCATATGGAGAGACGGCAATACAGCTAGAGTCACTCATACATAGATCGTCCCAACACATCCGACCAACATGCATATAGGTATCCAAGCACACAGCCCACCAGACCTACACGCCTCCGTATGGAGAGATCATCAAATATGCAGTCAACCGTCCAAACAAACCAGTGCATGCAATGTAACTATACAGAAAGACCAACACTTACAAAGAAAACACACGTACCAGAGAAAACCTAGTTTCACACAACACACAGTACAAATAGATGGATGAGCACATGAATGGAAAGATTGGTGGGCTAAATGTATGCTGCTGCCCACTTATTCCCTCGTTGGGAGTGGTCTCTTAATTCCAGTGGGGCTGATATCAACTTTTACAACCCTAAGAGAAATTGTATGCTTTAAACTTTCACCCAGAGATTTTGGCTGTTGAAAACAACTGAAATATCTGTTTGAAAGTCTGGGGATAAAATTAAGCATTTCCAGGCAAATCAGACCCAGAAACTATTCATTCCTCCAATAATTCCTATTTATTTACGCGAGTTTAAGCTGCTGGCATTGAAAATAACAATGCGTTTTATTTATGTTTCAAAAACCAAAACATGAATAAAAGGCATTGTCATTTACAATGCCAATAGCTCAAACTCGCGTAAATGCGAGACCTGTTGCATTGCAAATGCTTGTTTAACATGCTAAGCAACCATTTGTTACCCTAATCCTTTTACACTAACAATATCCTACTAACATGAACACACTTGCACTGCTACTTTTTACATGCTAAATACATACCACTTGGAGATTGTACAAAATTCCTCTTTTACTGATATACATACACATCTGCATTTTTGCCTTATTGAATAATAGTGCTATATCTATTCACCCTATTTCATTCACTGTTTGGGCTGCTGAATATTCATCTTCCAGTGTTTCATTAACAGTAAAAAGTCCCTGCCATTCCTGTACAAATTATCTCAGATGTGTTCTCATGCGATGGCAGTTCGAACAGAAGTCTCTACTGTGCTGTATTTTGTGTATATGCCTTTTACGTTCACCACTTAGAACACAAAGTTCCGCTTCCGAGTCCTTTTCAGAGCACTCTTGGGTTAGGGCACAGCTTACCTCTGATAATGCCGTCCGTTCAACAAAAGGGCCTTACTCTCCGCTTCCATATTGTTGTATTCCACGGTGTTACTTTATTGTGGAATATTCCTTCACAGACAGCTGGGGCACGACTCTTACACAGAGCCATCCAGCTATTTCCAACCACTTCCCCCTACAAAAAGCCAATCCTATTGGCTTTGGCAATGCTTGCTGGGCATCGAGATCCCTAGGGTAGCTAGCAACATATTACAAAAAGAAAATCAATTCCTTCTGCTCATTCCCTACCCTTTGCTTGTTCTTTTATTTGCAGTGTTTGTGTGCAACTGGATTGCTTTACGTGGGAGTTGGACTGTTGCAGAATCCAAGAGGTATCTTGCACCAGTTGGACTGTTGCTGGACCCAAGAGGTATCTTCCACTAGTTGGACTGTTGCTGGATCCAGGAGGTATCTTCCACCAGCTGGACTTTTGCTGGACCCAAGAGGTATCTTTCACTGGTTGGACTATTGCTGGATCCAGGAGGTATCTTTCACTGGTTGGTCTGTTGCTGGATCCAAGAGGTATCTTCCACCAGTTGAACGGTTGCTGGTCCCAAGAGGTATCTTGCACTAGTTGGACTGTTGCTGGACCCAAGAGGTATCTTGCACTAGTTGGATTGTTGCTGGACCAAGAGGCATCTTCCACCAGTTGGACTGTTGCTGGACCCAAGAGGTATCTTCCACCAGTTGGACTGTTGCTGGACCCAAGAGGTATCTTCCACCAGTTGGACTGTTGCTGGACCCAAGAGTTATCTTCTAGTAGTTGGACTGTTGCTTGATCCAGGATGTTATCTTTCAGTAGCCTTGACAAATTGCATGCACCAAGAAGATTTGCTTCTTGACCTGTGGATCCCATGGAGTGCAGAGCGCTTCCTTGTAGATAAGGCAATGCTTGGGTTTTTTATTACCACTGTGTGTGATCTTTACACCTACATTGGCATTGATTTGTTTCTTGCAATGAAGGAACCAGCAGTTATCAAAAGGACCTTTACCACAATTTCGGCATTCCAGAGACGTAAAGATGATCTTAGCTTTGTACTCCCTCTGTTCTGTGCACCAGATATGATGAGATTCTGTTTTCATTACTGAATGAATGCTCTCAGGCTAAGTATAGAATGTGTGTCTGAAGGCTCTGAAAGTTACGTGCCCTGATATTTGCAAACATAAAACCAGTTAGCACAGTTTGAAAAACTTTGCACCACCCTTTCTCTTTTGACATTGTGCCTCCGATCTCTGCCTCCAGACACACCCCAGACATGAATCGGTGGTATGTGGAAGTACAAAATGTCTAGAAGGACTTGGAGCTATATTATCAAAGGTGCCCCAGTGGCACTTTATCATCACAGAAGGGGATTTTTGCACCACCGGGACACTTTGGTATCACAGAAGGGGCCGCAGATGCTTGTGCAGACTCCTCTGTAATGCAGATCTTGCAACGTGATCTCAAGGGGATGTCCCCTCATTTGCCTGGGGACGTGGACCGTGCAAAAGAGAGAATCCTGTGCCTCTCTGCCCGTGCCATATTACAATCTCCAGCACAGAGGTAGAGTCCATCAGTAGGCACACTGACGGTATGCCACATAAAGATGTCACACAGTCCGTGCTTTCCCCAAGGGAGCCTCTTGAACTAGGGAGTGGGTTATAGGGACTCACCAGCCTTCTCCCTGTATGCCTGCAGGGGTATCTCTGCTGTCCTTTCAAACGCCGGCCACAGTGCTGCCTGCTCAATGAAAGGATGACTGACTGCTTCAAACAACCTGTCTGTCTTCACTAATACACTGGAATAGCGCACTTGATGTAATACAGTGCACTTGCCTGCGCTGCTCCCAGCACACACTCTTAAGTGTGTGCGGTGATGCAGAGTCGGACAGTGTACAGTATGTGTAATATGGTTTCAAGGCAGGGATTGGCTCAGTGCCTGGCGAAAGCGGGTAGGGGGAGATAGGAATTGGACCAATGGTGCATATGTAACGACGTTAAATCAGCAACATTAATGAAAACTTTGTGGGATTTAAAGACCACTGTACAAGGGAAGCAAGCAGGAGTTTTCCACCAACTTTCTAAATTTTGTGGCATGGTGTCACTTCTAGGCACGTTGGACCCGTGATGATGATCTCCGCTTTGAAATATTACATAAGGAGTTAGGGTTTTTTCCAAACTTCCTTTGCCCGTGATGTATTTATTTTCTTTTCCTACAGTGGCAAATCTGGATGGAATACAACAAGTTTAAAATACATCAAATCTTACCCTTAGCAAAAATATGTAAAGCACGACAAATAAAATGACTGTCCTGGTGATGTTTGCGAGCTAAAAGAACATGGAAAAATCAGTAGTGGCTGCTACTAAATGGGCGTGGGGGGCGGGGTGGGGAGCAGGGCGGGGAGCGGAGGGGGGGGGGGGGAAGGGAAGTAAAAATAAATACATTTAAAAAAAGCCACTTACCTGGATGCGCAGGCTGCCGCCTCTCTTCTGTCCTCTCAGTCCTCTTCCTGGCTTCTGTGGAAGCAGGAAGCGCCCAGGCTCTCCTGAGCCAATCACAACGCTGCAATGCAGCGTTGTGATTGGTCTGAGCGCCGTGGTTCGGCGCTTAGACAGTGAATCGGACCCTGGGCATGTTCTCCACCCAATGTATCCTGGGTGGAGAACATGCAAAGTGCGCACAACATTTTGGCCGGCCCGAGACAGCTGGCCAAAATGTCATGCGCACTAAGTAGTGCCTCCCACTCCTCCCACAGCCTCTAAACAGCCCAGCCCTGCCCCGCCCTAACCAACTGAGCCAGTACATTTAAATAAAATGATAATAACGTTAAGTTATTATTATTTTATTTTTCTGTTTTTAATTGCTCACTCAGTGAGCAGTGGGGCAACGCTCCACCTTAGCGGAGGAGCCGCCACTGGGGGAAAAATATGAAGACACGACATGATATGCAGGCCAGAAAAGACCAGACCGAAAAAACACCTTTCACCACAAAGGGCATGTAGCAAGTAGCCACCATTTCATCATAAGTACACATTATTGAACTGTACCCAGCATGAGCAGATGTGTCTAACCTTTTAGTGCAGTTTTTTTCACTTGCTAGGCTAACGAGCAAACTATAGAAAGCAAAGCAATTAAAACATAATTTACTATTACATAGAATATAAATGGGCAAATTCTTTTTTATGTTCAATTTTTTTTGATTGGTTTTGTAATAGAGAGCAAGCAATACATAATAAAAAGCAGGGGGTAGAAATGACATTTACAAAGCTAAGGATCAATCTCATTTCCAAGTTATGCTCACAGTATGATCTTATATCCGGTAACAAATATGATCTCAGTCTTACACAGTTGTAGAAATATCAAGACAAGTGATAGTAGATCGTAAGTGAATGGAAAAGATGCAGACTGAGGAGTGAACGTTCTTTAAATCGCCTTCCTTTTAGTTTCAATAATTTTTTATTGTTTTTACACACAACAACAAGGTGGGCCCTCCCACCAGGGGAACCAGACCCCCCAGGTACTAAAACTCGTACCTGCATTCCCTTTAATGCCAAATCCCCTTGTGTATATGTTCCTTTGAAGGGGTTATTAGCCAGGGTCACAGCTTAGCTATTATACTTGTTCTTAATTTGGTGTTCTTGTTAGTGCCGTAAAGAGTGACCCCACCCCAGCCTCTCCTCATTTTTAGGTCTGGCGTTCGCCAAGACCTTTTGATGTGCTAAAATGATATGTATGATATACCTTCTTATAGGGGCTTTCAGCCAACCCTCTTTATCCACTGGTCTGTTGTTGCGCCATTCACATTTTCTTCCACCCACTCCTGCCCACAGCATGGGGTAATTGGCACGCCCATTTCAGCCATTGGCTGACTTCGCTATGAATGGCATTCTGCTCATTCACAAGCAGCTAACCCGCAGTGGCAGAGACTAATATAGCAATATGGGCTTTTTAAGACCAACATTTTGTTTTGCTTTTTGGCAGCGTATTTTGTCATTGGTGATTGCCTGGCAGCTTCCCCAACAATAGAGTTTTACAAAAACCGCGACAAAGCAGACATTGGCAAAGATAAAATTCTGGCAGCCTTCACCAGCCTATCGGCTTTGCCAATGCAGTTTCCTTTGTTATGGATTCACTCACCAGTCTTCAATGAGGAATCCCTTCTGTCTGTCAAAATTCAGTTCCTACCTGATTTCAAACAGGGCTGGACGTTGTTCACTGGTGTGAATCCCAGTTGCATTTTAGAACTGGTTTCTAATGCCAATAATGGCTGTTTACTGATGTCTCGTGACTTGTGCCTAATTATGCAAAATTATGTTCAAGTTTTTATTTGATTTAGTTCTCTACTGAGAACAACAAATTAAAAAAAAACATTTGTTAAAAAACATTAATAGGATAATCATTTCAAAACAATTTTAAAAAGCTCTTTAAAAATTTAAACAAATTATGACATACAAATTCATTAAGCGGCGATTTAAGAAGCGAAATAAGGCTTTGGACTGAAGTGATATTATATCTGGTTTTAAATGCCGGTGTCTGGCCTCGACTAGTGTCGGATTTGGTCATTTAAACAGAATATGCGGTAAGTCTTGCACTCCTCCGTCACATAAATCACAGATACTAGTGGCGTTTTCAGTGAGGTTCCATCTGGAAGTAAATGCTTTTAAAGGGAGAATCCCAAGCCGTAATAAAATGATACAACGCCGGACTCCATGCCCTAAGGTAAAACTGATGTATCCATACAATCAAACAGGGTACAGAAGAAACCCTTTGATGACAGGACCACTCAATATTCAGTACATAACTAAATGCGACACTAAAGAAGGGGAAACAATCAGAAAAAATACCATTTAAATTATTTGTGTCTAAAAACACATTTCTTGAAGGTGAAGTGGTGAACAGAATCCATTGAACCAGATCAAATTATTTCATTATGTATAAGCTCCTGGGGAAGGCTGTGCTGGAGAAACATGTCTTTGCTGGCAGTACATAGCATCTCTCGTCGACAGCTTAGCTTTCATTAAAAAAAATACATTGATTCAACTTTATAACAACTGATTCATAATACTTTTTTCTCGGCTTAAGTGAGGCTCCTGCTAGTAATTTATGCATGTTCAAATTATGCGCGTGTCCCCATAAAGACTAGACAAGTAACCCAATTTACACCCACTCCTAAAGCATGGAACGACTCCGACACCACATTAGAGCTTCGTGATTGGTTCCCTTAGTTCCGCAAGAAGCGAAGACCTGGCTCTTTGAGTAAGACCCCCGAGGACTGCCAGGACAGGTGCTATAAAAATCCCCATAACATAACGTCCAACTTAACCAGGCATGCATTGCGCACAAAATGCAGTAAGGTATACCAACCATTGTAATATTAAGAAATGTGTGTAGGGAGGTGTCTTGTCTAGGATTCTTGGCGAAGAAAATTACTATAATTTTGCATTTGGTGCATTTTCCTGAGCACAAATATTCGTGGTTACCATACATTGATACGAGTAATGTATACATACATGTACATGAAGCAGCAAAAATGGAAAATGTATGCACTTGTGTATGCATAATTTAGGCATGCAGATAATCTGAGAGTTTTCACTTTCGTGAATCGACTCCAAAATGTTTACTGTTTTTAACATAAAGGCTCATCATCGAAAATACTTTATTCGATGAATACATGTAATCATAAAAAGCATATATTACATAAAATCGTCAAACATAAAAACATTAAAAATATTTCCTAAATGCACAGATTTTCGACAACGAACAATACTTTTTATAAAGGCAGTAACGGCGAAACAGGTCTCTTGATCCTTGCGAGTCTGCAGAAAAATAAGAGCAGGTTCACACAGTGTGAGATTATGGGCTTCCACAATTGACAATGGAAATATCCTGGAGTACGTTTTTTTTTTTTTTAACAAAGTTTATTCATCATCTCCAGTTACAGTACAGGTAAAAAAGACATAAAAGTGTTATTTTCTTCATAACTGAACCATATACAGATGCAGTATGGTAACAACACCCGAGAAAGACATGTCAATGCGTATCCACGTAATACAAACATGGTCCCACCTACACGGACAATCAGTGGAGCAGTCATCATTGGAACGGATCTTATCTTCATGTCGTGTTGTGTAGCAATTAGCTTAGTACCTGTGTAAATAAATTGACAGTAACATGTTTATTTAGAACTCCCCACCTGCGCTGACGAGCCACACCTCCCCATAGCATTTCCAATATATCCTGGAGTACATAACATAAAATTTACAGGAAAAGGTGAAGTGAATTAGAGTTTGTTTGGAAACATGATCACGGGGAAAACATAGTGGCTGTCCTTCCCAAACAGGCCAGGGGGACACGTAAAGGTTGTTGTTAAGAATATGTGTCTGCCTCTGGGTTGGTGCTTGTATTTGTTGTAGTTTTGCAGGTGTTTACTGGTATCCACAGCATGCATAGGATAAGACGTGCAGCTGAACAGGTTTTTCCACAGGTCTTTGAGTACAGTCATTCGAACCTGCTCTCGCTTGTCACTCAGCCCTCTGGCCTCTCAGTCTGTTATTTAAAGCCCCTCTGTGGGAAAGAATGTGACCCGGCTGCTTCAGGGAGGGGAGGGAAGGGACAGCTTAGTGTGTCACTGCTCCAGGAGAGCTGCATTATGTGTGTCTCAATGAGGTGTGTTTATTAAATGAGCTTCTGGCCAATCCCCAGGATTGTGTGTCAGGCTTCCTTGTAATGGCAGGTGTGCATTGTGTCTGCAGAGTTGTATTATATCCGCTGTGCAGCTGGAAAGCTGAGCTGACCCCGTTAACAGCTGAAGTGTCGCTAATTTGCAAAGACCTGTGCGGTGTTTTACAAGAGTCTGTGCCTCCACGTATTTCAATATAGAAAATCACTTGACCGTGTTAAGGAGCAGTCAGATCCCATGGCCCATCACTTATCGTTCACACTACGCACTGTGTAAGGGTGGCAATCAGAAGGCATGGTATTAATTCTAAGCGCTATGTTAAGGTGGCAATCAGAAGTTATAGCCCATCACTTACCGTTCACACTACGCACTGTGTAAGGGTGGCAATTAGAAGGTATGGTATTAATTCTAAGCGCTATGTTAAGGTGGCAATCAGAAGTTATGGCCCATCACTTACCGTTCACACTACGCACTGTGTAAGGGTGGCAATTAGAAGGTATGGTATTAATTCTAAGCGCTATGTTAAGGTGGCAATCAGAAGTTATGGCCCATCACTTACCGTTCACACTACGCACTGTGTAAGGGTGGCAATCAGAAGGCATGGTATTAATTCTAAGCGCTATGTTAAGGTGGCAATCGGAAGTTATGGCCCATCACTTCTCATTCACACTAAGCACTGTGTACGGGTATCTGGCAGAAGTTATGGTCCAGCACGTGCTATTCACGCTAAACACTATGTTAAGGTGGCAATCAGAAGTTATGGTACATCACTTAGCAATTCTAAGCGCTATGATAAGGTGGCAATCGGAAGTTAAGGTACATCACTTATCATTCACACTAAGCACCGTGTAAGGGTGGCAATAAGAAGTTATGATCCATCACTTATTATTTCTAAGCACTGTGTTAAGGTGGCAATCATAAGTTATGGTACATCACTTATCATTCACGCTAAGCACTACTATCTTAACTTGGCAATCAGAAGTTCTAGTCCTTGACGTATGGTTCATGCTAAGCACTGTGTTAAGGTGGCAATCAGAAGTTACGGCCTGTCACTTATTAATGTTAAGCATTATGCCAGGATGACAATCAGAAGTTCTGTCCCATCACATTTCATTCATGTTAAGCACTATCTTAAGTTTGCAATCAGAAGTTCTGGTCCATCATGTATCATTCCCAGTAAGCACAGCATTAAGGTGGTATTCAGAAGGTATGGTTCATCACGTATCATTTGCGGTAACCTGGATAACCTCCGTCTGAGGAGTAAGGACTTCATTTCTACATGGGTACAGGCACATCCTCCACCCTCGTTTCTCGTCTGCATTGTGCTGTCCCAGAACCCCGTGGACAATCCTCTATCTTGAGGAACCCCTCGGTGGGAGTTGACCCCATGGGGCTTCCTTAGCAGGCCATGGCAGCCATCCGTCTAAAGTTGGGGAATCTCTGGGAGTCTCCCTTCCTATATGAAAGTGCATAGAGTTAGTGCCTGAGGATCACAGACGCTGGAAGCTTGGGTAATCCTAAGGCGCTCTGAACAGCTACGACAATGCCCCTCACTATCGGTCTTCCGAAGACAGCTGAAAACATGGTGGTTCTGAGTTGCTGGTTCTGTCGGTCCCTTGCCTGGCGTTTAGGGCCCTGAAACCCCTAGGGGTAGCTGTGCGCTTTATAAACTTTTAAATAAATAATGCGCTTTGTGTAGCAGAACTGAGCTGCAGTCTGCATTTGAGAAGCTGCACACAGGTGAGGTTGGCCATCACCGGAAGAATACCGTGGTCCACAAACCTACATTAGGCGAAGATGTGTGCTGGCACCCGACCTGTTTCATGTGGCAGAGGCCCTGACTCTCCTAAGAAGTAATGAGATGGTGCTTTTGACATGGACTAATATTTGCTGATAATGTGATCATTAGGAAAAAGACTGGCTAAGAAGAGCACCAGAGCACTAGTATTAGGGTAATGACGTAGGACAGAAAAATAGACATGGTTTCACTTGAGTACAGAAATCCTAATTTTCGTGGTATAAATTCCACTCCTGTGTTGCAGTTTGCGACCCATGTGCCTGCTATGCGACCAGTCTGAGCCTTACCCTGTGTAAAAGTGAGTTTGCCTTCACACTTTGCAAGTTTTCGTGGCTGCCCATAAACAATCATGATTTATTAACATGATGCAGTCTTAAATATACAGTATTTTTTTAAGGGATTGTATGAAAACTGGACAGTGGCCTTCCTGAAGTGTAAAACGTTGTCATGTTCTGTTGTTTTATGTCCTCGAGATCAAATGTCAAGGGGCGGAACTTTTCAGTACCTGTGTGATTTTATTTAAATTTAACAAAGGGATTTATCTGTCAGGCCATATTCAGAAACTAAATAGTCCTAGCATGTGAAGTCACAGGAAGTCACCTCTTTGCTCAAACAGAAATAGAAAAAAAATCACTTTCATGTAACCCCTATCTTGCATTTGTTTGTTTAGGTAAAACTTTAGACTTTGTGAAGACCTCTTCTGTGGGTTAACTTTATGATACTTCACGTTGACAGCAGGAGAAAGGTCAAAGTGGCAGCAGGACACCATAAGAGAAGGGTTTGATTTTTTTCATGATTTGCATTTAGGCATCTACGTTTGCTTTGTTCAAAAACTGTTTGAATAACGTCATAATAGACACAAAAATATGTTATTAATAGTAGGCTTCATAAAAAGGAGACTCATAAATATAAAAAGACAATCACTTAACCTAGAGATACATATTTAAAGGACAACAATAATAAATTCTTTAGATAAAAATAATGAACTGGATTAATGATTACCTCAATATACCTATATATACGTCATAAAATATTACAAATATGTCGGGATTACGAGTGAATACATAGACTGGTATTCAAATGAGGAAAACATGATTGGGTGTACAGTTAAAATAGTCTATGGTGGGTTCCAAAAAAGGAGCGTTAAATGGTTGTACGTCATTGAAAAAAAAAAAAAAAACGAATTAACGAAATAAAAATGTATATATTATTTGTAGTTGCTAATAAAGTAGGCCTTTAATACGTGCAAGACAAATAAATGTGTACGAGTTGCTTTCTCTGTAAAGTAGAAAAATATTGTGAATTAGTTTTAAACTGCTAGCTGGCTGGTCTGTTGTGTCTATCTTTAGCTAACAAGAGGTATCATTACTGGGTCGAAAGTCTGCATCATATCATGGCAAATGTTCTTAAGATCTTAGATCAACACAATCCTTCCAGCATGATGTACGTGTAGAAAATATTGTGCAAAGAGACAAATTAATGCATAATATCTTGAAGTTGTTATTTAACATCTGGTGGAAAGATTATGTGAATAAAAATAATATTTGCACATAAACTAGTGTTGTCTTTGTATTTTAGAGATACAAGTGTCCAAACGAAAGCAATTCGTCTTTTTTTGATTGTAGCATCTCGGTTCCCGTTCCTCTGTTGACAGAATGCTATGTATTAAAATGTGTCATTATTATTTTTAGTCTGTATACATGAATTGTTCGTATTTTTCAAAATACCATAAGAAGACTCAAATTTATTGGCAAGTAGCTCACTGTGCTCGTTTTTACAGGTACACTTGACATGGGCACATTTTAGAGCTCAAGCATGTGATGTACTTTTGTGGTTTTTATTTAACCGAATAAAGGGGTCTATTAGGATGGCGTGTGGATCGCCACCGCCCTACCGGCGGTGGCGATCTCCACGCCAAAACACCCCGGCGGACGGCCTTTTACCCCCCCGGCACATTAGCATGGTGGGGGGTACCGCGGCGGGCGGAAAGACCGTCCGCCGCTAGGCAATCGTCACGATTGCCTACCGGGCGGAAAAGGCCCATAATATGGTGGCGGTGCCTTGCAGGCACCGCCATCCATATTATGATGTGGCATTTTCAATGCCTTTCCATGGCGGAGACTCCGCCATGGAAAGGCATGCGGAGTTCTCTTTGGGGGCCCGTTGCGGGCCCCCAGGGGGGTGGGGGGCTGCACTTGGGGGGTACCCTTGGTACCCCCCAACATTGGCATGCACAAGGTGGCAGGCACCGCGCAGTGCCTGTCACGTTGTGCATGCCAATGCACAACATGCATATATGGCATTGTGGCGGGTGCTGCTTACAGCACCGCCCGCCACATTGCAATATATGCGGGATGCCACCGCCACCATGGCGGTGGCACCCTAATTGACGGTGCGGGACCGCCGCACCACTGGAGGCCGGTCCCAGCACCGCTAGGGTGGCGGGCGGACTGAAGTCCGCCCGCCATCCTAATAGGCCCCAAAGTATCTATTGATTGACTGTTAGAGTTCAAGCGCTGCTTATGCTTTTATTTTGCAGGCAAAGTTTTGGGATTCAGCAGACTTTGGTCTTGTTGTGCAGAGCACTCTGTTGCTCAATCAAATATGTTGCCTATTCTATTATGCTCTCTTAATTTGGTTTACATGTTGTTTCTTTAGGCAGTTTATGTGCCGAGAGCATGCTATTTTACTGATCATTGGTACTATTTTTGCTAGTTCATTACTACTGTAATGTTAATTATATTTACTGAAAAGATCTAATAATATTAAACTAACAAGAGTGCGCCTTTGGTGGAATTTTCCGTGGCAGAGTTTCTGAATCCCCTTTGCCACCAACTGGCCCTGTGGATCGTAGAGAAAAGTGTAGGAAATTCTGACTAAAAAGTAGTTCAACTAATACCATTTCATCTAAAAGATAACCTGAAACAGAATTTCCATATTAACTGCAATCTGAATTAAATAAAAAGGAAGGGAAAAAAACCTAGAGATGGGTTTATGTAGGCAAAGGATTAAGGGTGCAAGGAATGTAAAGGAAAGCTTCAAAAGGAAGGCCAAAGTGTTGGTACTGTGCTTCTCAAAAATCTGTAATGAGAAAGAGAGAGATGGATTTGGCGGGAATCCCTAAAAAAATGGGCTTCGAAAAAGGGTTGGGTGATCGGAGGCGGAATAAGGACAACACAGTGAACAAGCATTTTCAATGCAATAGGTCTCTCATTTGCAAGCGTTTAAGCTATTGGCATTATAAATGACAATGCCTTTTATTTATGTGTATTTTAAAGCAAGACAAATATAAAAGGCATTGTAATTTCTAATGTCAATAGCTCAAACTCTCGCAAATGTGAGACCACACTAATGGTGGCCACGCCCTCTTCTTTAGACACTGCTCCCATATTCAGGTTACAGTGAGCAGCGCCTAAAGAAAGGGGCGCGCCATCATTAAAGTGAAAGCGCCTATGGTGCGCTGTCACACAAAGCAAATAAAAAAATAATGAATTAAAGTTCGGTAGCGCGGCCGCTAAAGTGAAAGCGGACGCGCGGTTAATTAAATAAATAAACGCGGCCGCTAAAGTGAAAGCGGCCGGTGCTGTAAATTAAATAAGCGTGGTCCGCTATAGTTAAAGCGGACCACTCTATAATTTAAATACAAATATAAAAGTAGGCGGCCTGCTGCGATGTCGTGGGTGGAATAGGGGAAGATGATTAAAGAAAATAGTGCTCACCGACTTACAAAGCAGACTGTGTAAGACCACAAGTAAAAAGTCCAGTCGTTATGGGAGGTTACAAATGCCAACAAGGCGGTACCAAGGAGGGACTACTAAGCCTATTCACAAATGAAAAGAAAAGATTTTGCAAGGACAGTAACAGGAGCCAATTGAAAAGAAGGGTGGGGAAATGGGCGGAGCTTCAATGCCGTACTCAATACAGCATGCCTTGCACATGCGCTGCCCAGGTTCGACCTAAAAACAGGACTGGAGATCTCAGCATTGCATTACTTTCTGCCTTGCGGAAAAGCCTCACTTGGAGCATAACACATGAGGCATTCAAAACTCACACATGAGCACATTGCAAACATAGAAATATCACACATATCCACATTACTGTCAACAGTGAATGCTGGTTGCTTTTTAAGAGTGTGTATATTCTTGAAAAGTGGGAGACACCCACCAAGTGAGGGTGAGTTGAGCAAAATTTAAGGTATGCAAGTGACTGCCTATACTTGCACTGCATAGTTCAAGACTCTTCTCATTCTGCGACATAATATTAAATATACAAAGAAGTGATGGATGGAATGCTTGAATAAATCTCTGGTAAATAAGCTTCATCCCAGTTCATTGGTATTTTGACCATGATGCCACCTCAGTTTGGACCAAGCCTTTTGAAAATCAGAATTAACCATGCTCCAATGAGCACAGTCTAGCCCCAACAGCCTGGCCCTGTGCTCCCTGAACCAGAAAACATGCAATCCAGAACTGGTTTTGCCCTTAAAGGGGTTCATCAGCTGGGTAAAGATTGGTTCCAGAGGCCCTGTATGCACAGGACCCACGTCTGGGTATACCTGTCCCACTTACAGCGTCACAGCGAAAGTATACTAAGAAGTGATAGTAGGAATGCTTGAATAGACCTCAGCCACTAGTAATTATTTGGGCCGCATCCCAGTCCCTTGTTAATTAGTACACCAAGCCACCTCAATTTGGACCCAGCCATATGCAAACCAGTCTTGACCCTGCTCCAAACAGTCCAGCCCAAACTACCAGGCCAGGTGCTCCTTGAAAGGTAGTAACACATGAAACCCATAACTGGTTTCAACCTAATTATCAACTTGGTATAGCTTGGTCCCGATTTAAATCTGGCTTAGGGACTACATACATTTTACTGTTGCTGATGTACGATATAAACAGAAAATTGTGAATGTTTTCGGTAGAGAGGGGTGGGCCACTGAAAGATCAGCTCGAGGTTCTCTTGGAACATCAAGCCCAAAACGAGCCGAGTTTTCACATTAGGTGAAGTGACCTAGTGTCTACAGTGCCGACCAATCAACATGATGAACCAGGTTCGAGCCGAGGCTCGGTGTGTTGAAAAAAAATCTTAGTCTGCATCTGTTGTGAAACACTCTTATGCACTTGGGCAAGGTGCGCTGTTGTGTAAAACTGCAAAATAGAATGCGAGTTCTGTCCAACACCTACGCTCTGACCTCATACACCATAAATCAATGACACAGCATTAACTTTAGATGTCGGAAAGAGATGCTCATCTAGTGGCTGATTTGCACAGTGTGTCACTCGAAAATCTGGGATCAATTCCCGCTTTAGCGCTTCACCAAATTGTGTGATGCTAAGCGAATAATTTATTGCACCGAAGTCTCCTTTTTCTTCATTATCACATCTGAGAGCACTGACAAATATGTACGTTCAGGGCAGGGTGTAAGCTGCACAAATCCCTTTCTAATGTTTTATTTAATAGCACACAACTCTGCGCCACCTACAATAGGAACATAGGCTACGTTTAGGGTGTATATGACAACTGACTTGCCTCTTGGGCATTGTCCTCGATACAGTGCTGGTGAAGACATTTTCTAAATTCATCTTTAAAAACTATCACTTTCAATAACTACCTCAATGCGCATTTATGATCTGTTGAAAAAAATGTGTTAAATAAATTTTTGAATGTTCAAAAGGCTTTGGAATTTTTTTAGATGATGTTTTTTGCACGCTGTACATGGCAAATATTTTCACAGACTCGGCTCGTGCACTGCTCTTGGAGCCGGAACCGACCCTTGGCTCGGCTCTGGCTTGGGTCTCCCTGTTAATTTGCTGGCTCGTGCACATCTAGTTTTAGCCTTATCCCAGATACAGCCAGTACCGAAGCTCCTACTCACGAACTGAGTGCAACAAAACTATAAATAAATTATAAAATCAACGAAAGCCACCGCCTCACCCCTTACCGGACACTTCACTGAAGAATGAGTGGTACAGTGGTGAAATGTGTACCCACGGCGATGCTGCAAAGTTCGGCTGCTTTGAAGAATTTCGTCGTTTGAATGTCTTTTATAGGTTTACAGCCGTAGAAAAAAGAGGCTGGGCTCCTGCTGAACGCTGGCGGGATTGACCCAGCCCCGAAGCACCCTGGGATGTGTGTAGGTTTTCAAGGAATTGTTCTTCCATTTACTGCTGCGCTGTGAAAGGCGTTAAGGGAGGGGTTGTGTGGTGCCCAAGGCAGCTTCTTAGATCTTAATCAGACAAGCCTCGCGCACGCACACCCAGACAGATGTAGATAGAGTGCCACAGACATGCCCATGCACTTTCAAAGAAATACACAAACCTGCACACTCCGCTAAAAGTGAATTCACACATAAAGGTGGCCAAAAAGATCACATTAAGAACTTGGCTCATTTAGATGTCCTGACAATGGTAAAATCGATCGAAAATTATGTTTTCACTAGATGTAAACGCAGGTACGTAGCTTCAGATGGGCTGTATGGGGCGGGACACCCCCTTATAATCTCTCAGTCCAGTCATACATGCCAACATTTTGGAAGAGGAGAGTGGAAGATTTTTGAAATGTATTTCCCCCATTGACTTTTATAGCAGCATGCATCTGGTCTATTGCCATCAGGGGTGCAACTAGAGCCAAATTTCAGGGGGAGGGGGCTAATACTTCCAGCCAGGGCCGGCGCTAGGCATGGGCAATATGGGCAGCAGCCCAGGGCCCCGCAGCCTTATATCTACGACGGGGCCCCCCACGAGTCCTTCATCCTGTTCAAAATGTGCTGCTAAACTCACACGTCTTTGCTTTCCACCATAAATGCGTAAAATGCGTGATCAAACGCCCCTGCGTCAACATTGGAGCACTCTCTGGGCATCACATGCCCGCCACCACCAAGCCTTATTGGCACAGCTAACCCCGATCCCTCTTCTGCAAGGCGCTTCAGGGACCCGACAAGAGGTATGACATGCTATAGAAAAGACACAGTGCAATGCTGCAGTTCGAAAGTTTGCATGCCGCTGGTAGGTAGGCGCCTCAGTGCTGCCTCCTGAAGCCTCGACTACCCACCCCCTTGCAGATGAAATTTGGTTTCAACAGACATGCATTTTTTCCTCGGGCAGGAATCGCCCTCCACCCTTTTCAGCACCGCGTGAAAGAGAAAAGCGAAGCGTATTAGGCGCAAAGATGAATGAATGGACCAGAACGAAGTGAGAGGCACCAGCACAGGATTACTTATCACAACATTACAACACAGTGCCAATCCGAAACCTGTAGTGTGAGGCTTATACCTAATGGAATCTCAAGGACAGCCAATAAGTGCATAGCGTCTAGAGGCTGCTCGCTTCACACTGGGCACTAACTGAACATTCTCATTTTCTGGGAAGACTAAAGTAGCAACTGCGCTTGCCCATACCACCAGCCACTATAAATAAAATAAGAAACTCTACAGAGGAGGAAAGGACACCTAAAAAAGCATGCACATATGATCAGTCATGGGCACAGGAAGACGGGCAGCCTCATTCACTAAGTTATCTGCATGTGCATGTTTGACTTGCATGCGCAAATAGCTTCCTTTATGAGTGCCAACCCTATTTTGCAATTCAGAGAAGTTGGCCTGGCACTCTTAAAATTATTTAATCGCCAGCCTGCACCGCCACTCCCCACCTCTGCTCGGCACAGATTGTAAGAATAAAAAGGTGGAATAAATGATTGTGGAAGCGGGGGCTGGCAAGGCTGGGGGGCAGTGCCACAGGGGCGGATGCCAGTGAATTTAATTGAGATAATCAGAGCCGCCCTTAACGAGCTGGTGGGGGAAGGGAGCGATTCCTTTTCTTTCAGCAGAACTTTCCCTCTCTGCCCTAAGTGCCCCCCCAACCCCCAACTCTTCTGAACACAGAAACCTACCGCAGTGACTGGCTTCCGGTCACCAGAATGAGCTGCCCTTCGGGTTCAGTTCTTCTTTGAAAATCACTCCATGGCAATTTCATTCTTTTTTTGCATATGGTTTTCAACATTTTAGATTTTTGTGTCGAAGGCCGAACATTCCAGCTCGGGTATGTTGTCCCGCGGCGTTTAGCAGGGCACGGCAGCAACATGAAATGGGATGCATCGGGGTCAATTGTGTGACAGACATCAAAATGCACATGAAATGGGGCGCCCTTTATAGGGTGCTGGATAGGCCCTTAGGCATGTATCCAGCATCTCGGATCACCGTTTTCCCTGTCCAAAAGCCTCACATGCCGACAGCACCGAAATAACCAGTGGTGCGCGCGCACCACAGAGGAGGGGGGGGGGGAGGGAGCGCGGCAGCGAGGCGAACGTGCGCTGCTGTGCGTGCTAGACACCGGTGGGAATGGGCGGGGCAAAGGCGGGACATGCGCCCGCCTTTGCCCAATTGCGTGCCGTTTAAAAAAAAAAAAAAGCACGCTACAGCCAATGTGGGCTTCCGAAAGCAAAACCACACGCACGAGCGTGTGGTTAGCTTTCTGAAGCCCATACAAGAGGCCTCGCGCTGCGCGAGCAGTGCTGCGCACTGCAACGCTAGGCGCGAGACCTAAAAACAAAGAAAACACGCATTTACAATGCAATAGGTCTCGAATGTGTCATTTTTGGAATTCCTGTACTCGAGGTATTCACTTTTGCAAATCTTGTAATTGTAATTCCTGTGTGTTAAGCAAACAATGATTTACATAGAATGTTAGCACTGTCTAACAAAGTGCAGTGCAACACGTTGTTACTAGAGGTCCCTGCGAAGTTAAAGATTGGCGTGGAGCGTACCAGAAACTATTACAACACGTCATATCAAGCAACTCGCTTTATGGGCACTACTAAACATACAGGTATTGTCACAGCTTGTGCAGCACAATTTAATTTTCACTTTGTGCTGTACATGGCTATTCAGTTCCTCTATGGAAGGTTTTGCACCAAGACCCGAAGACCGAAGCACCTGCACTGCATGTATCTCGGTGAAGTACAGCAAGCTGCTACTAGAGGTCCCTAGTGAGCCAGGCACCAGCACTGCTTGTTTCAGTGCAGTACCACAAACTGCTCCTAGAGGTCCCTAGTGAGTAAGCCACCAGCACTGCATGTCTCTGTGCAGTACCGCAAGCTGCTCCTAGAGGTCGCTAGTCAGCCAAGAACCAGCACTACATGTCTTGGTGCAGTACAGCAAGCTGCTCCTAGAGGTCGCTAGTGAGCCAGGAACCAGCACTACATATCTTGGTGCAGTACCGCAAGCTGCTACTAGAGATCCCTAGTGAGCCAGGCACAAGCCCCGCTTGTTTCAGTGCAGTACCGCAAACTGCTCCTAGAGGTCCCTAGTGAGTCAGCCACCAGCACTGCATGTCTCTGTGCAGTACCGCAAGCAGCTCCTAGAGGTAGCTAGTGAGCCAGGAACAAGCACTACATGTCTCGGTGCAGTACCGCAAGCTGCTCCTAGAGGTCCCTAGTGAGCCAGGCACCAGCACTGCATGTTTCAGTGCAGTAAGCAAGCTGCTCCTAGAGGTCTCTACTGAGCCAGGAATCAACTTTTCATGGTGCAGTACAGCAAGCAGCGATATTATAAGTTGTTTGTAAGCAGCTCAGCATGCCGCCTGTGCCCGATTGATAAAAAGAAGCTGCATAGTTAAGTTATAGCTCGACTTCCATAAAGCAGGCGCTGAGCTGAGTTAGTAAAAGACGACGGGAGGGAGCGGCAAAGAGTTTGGCAAGCTGCGCATACCCGTGCTGGTTAAAAACAAAAAAGCAATGGGGTAGAGCGTGTCCTGCCTGCAACAGCAGGCAGGACAAAGTGATTTAAGAAAATAGTGCTCACAGGCTATAATTAACACATATAACGTAATAACACACAGGGGCAGTCCTCATGGGAGATTACAATAAGAGAAAAGGTGGTACTAAGGAGGGACTACTAAGCCTATTAACCAATGAAAAGCCAGCATTTACAAAGGACAGGAACAGGAGCCCATTGAAATGATGGGCGGAAAGTGGACGGAGCTTAATTCCCGTATCCTGAATACAGCGCTGACTAGGCGAGATGGTGGATACGGGTATGGGGGAACAGGTGTAAGGGAAAATATATGCAAAGGGACAAGAGATGTAAGGGGGAGAATAAGGAAGAAGGGTAAAAGGGAAAAGGAGCCACACCAAGCTGCTAAAAAAATGAAAAGAAATGGAGGGTAAGCCCCTGTCTTCCTTCAGTTAAAACAAGCAGTCGCAAAGCCAGTAGGTCTGGCTTCGGCTTCCAGCCGCTTGGCTTTGTGAACACCTGTTTTGCTTTGTCATGTTTTTGCAAAACTTTATTGTTAGGGAAGTTGCTTTTCCCTTGTCAATCTGAAAAAATATATTGGCTGAAAACAAATATATTTTTTGGTCTTAGAAAACACTCATTGTCATTGTAGTCCCTGGCACTTAAGGGAACTACTTTGTGTTTGGTTGTGCTCCTTGAGAAACAGCCGAATGCTGTCACTCACAGTGAAGTAAGCCAATGGCAGAAGTGGGCTGACCCACTGCCCCACTTTGTATCCTGTAGTGGGAGGAAGCAAAATGTGAATGACACAACAAGACCAATGGATGAAGAGGACTGGCTGAAAACCCCTGTAGATACATTATACAAAAGTCTTGGCTAATGCCATACCTAAAAAAGAGCTTTCCCTGGGTTATTCTTGTTAGCCAAGTTGAAAAAGTTAGATGAAACAGTTTACATGGAAAATATTAGATGCGTGATTACAGGCAGTAAACATATTCAAGGCCACCATGAATTAACAGAAATTAGATTCACATTCTTCGAGTGGCAGTAGTTCCTTTGATTGAAATAGAAATGATAAAATCATACAATTTAATTTTCAATTATTTAAAAGGTGATTGCAACACTAAAGACATGCTGGTGAGTCCTTTGTATCATGAAAAGTCAAAGCTCACTTTCAAGCCAACCTTTTTATTTACAGTACTAACACACGAGTGAGTCCAGCAAGTTATCTTTAAACATGTTAATGACTCTAAAAGCAATTATAAAGAATGCATTTATCTGTTTGCTATAAATACATGTGATTCCATGTGATAGAAAGGCAGGCAGCCAACCAGAGATATTAAATGACAAGTTTATTCTCCAAGCCACCATAATCGAAATTCATTTAAAGGTTAATATTCCAAGAATCTCGTGTTGGATGGAGCCATTTGTTATGGTGGTTAATCAGTTTGAACCGTAAGTTCAGGGGAGATCTACTTCTCCTAACCAATATAAGTGACAGTGGAAATGGGGAGACCACTGAACAAGGTCTACATGTTGTTGATTCTATTAATATTAAGCCATAAGGATCTTTGTCTCAATAGGAAGGCTAGTGCTCCCAAATACTGAGGCGTTTGCAGCGCTTGCAGAGATATTTTATCATTCCAGTTAAATTGCGACATTATAGCATCTGTGTTTTAAAATCAATGTGTGGAAAGCTGAGAGAATAAAAATGGCAACAGATACAGAAAGAATGCTAGCAATAATCGGAGATAAACTAGTATTTTCTTAAATTTATTAATAAGTCAGCATAACCCAGTAGTCCCAAAAGTCACCAAATTAAACTTAGAAATAGAGCATCAAAAATTTTCCTTTTCTAATAAAAAAGAGAATAAGTGGAATAGGTCAACCCTCTTAGTGGTCTCTGAAGATGCCTAATTAAATTAAAAGAGTTGGATATTGTTGGTGAATAATCTCTTTAAAAAGTGATCACACAAAAAATAGGCTTTCATCGCCTGAAAGAAAAAAAAATACTTTGTGACATATTTTTTCACCTTCATATGCTTATTACAAATATTAGCCTGTGATGCCTAGAATTATCCACCAAGAATTTAATCCTCTTAAATCCAATCCTAACTATCTAATAGTACCAATAACCTTAGAAAGTTAAAGCTAGTACCTCTGCTCAAATATTGTGAAATTGGATTATAATTAACGCCTTTGGTGGAAAATCCAGCCATGGAATGGAATTCTATAAAATAATTTAATACTGAGTTGCAGTTGTGTAAAAATGTTTTAAAATATTCTATAGATAGTTCTTGAGGATCAAGGCCTCTTCCAGATTCCTAGCAATTATTGCAATTGTGATAATCATTAATACTAAATTGTATTCAGTTCATTGTGGGGAATTTGGGAAACTTTTGAAAGACTGCAAAATTTCACAAATTCAGCCCCAACCCCTCCTTTGATAGCGAATTTCCTATGCAAGTTGCCATCATTGTTATTTTTATACTATAACTTTATTAGTAAATACCTAGCACACAACAGCTCTTGCCTACACTATATATCACGAAAAGAAGCATCACAGTCGTACAGCATGTAATATTTCTAGACATTTGGTGCATCATCATTAGGAATGTTCAAGGTCAGTGAATACATTTATCTCCCTGGCCCTGTTCTCTCAGTAGCAAATAGAAGGGGTCTCAGATGCACCCAAGCCAGTGTGCTAAGATCCATAGCTTTGGGCCGTGAGACGGGTCACTAAAAAGGCAGTGTAAGGAAAATCAAGGGGCATTGGAAATCTTGTAAGGGTGAGTCACTTGCAATATGGATAGGAATATGTTGGGAAAGGGGTAAATGCGATACATATATTAGTCTCCATGTTTGTGCCCGGCCACCGAAAGAATATAATCTGCAATATGCTCTCTCTGATGTATTTGCAGAAAAAAAAATCCCTAGGCAGTGATAGGATTTAACCATTTCCAGAGGGACACTGCCAAAATGCCAACTATATGTCTCAGTTTGCTGACAGCCCCTGATGCGAAACTTCATAATCTTACTTTTGTTTATGTTGACTTTCAAATAATGAGTCTTTGCATACGTTTATAATAAGTTGATTCGTTTCTGCAATCCTTTTGGTGTCAAATCTAGTAAGACAATATCATCCGTGTAGAATAGTGTCCCATAGGGTAGGACCTCACCCCTGGGCATCACCACCAACACGAGTGATCAACTCTGACAGATCGGCAATGTATAGGAAAAAAAAGCAGGGGCACCAGTAAGAACCCTTGTTTTAGACCATTTTTGGTTTCAGTTTCTGGCTTGAGGCTATGATTACCATCGGGCATTACATGGCACCATGTGGAAGTAGGCAAAGCTATGATCAATTCTAGTAAACTTCTGGGATACCCAGGGCACTAAGTTTCCTCCACAAAGTATGCCTTTCTATGCGGTCAAAGGCGGTAGAAAAGTCAATATAGGCTGCATATACAGACCTATCACGCTTCAGGACATACTTTTCCACTATTAGATGCAACACCGACATATTATCCAAAGTGGAGCAGTTGGGTTTAAAACCCGCCTGCTCAAGGAGTAAGATTTTCTTTTCTTGTGCCCAGTCCTGTAGCTGGAGTAGGATACACTTTGCGAAGATTTTCCCAGAGGCATCATGCAGCGTGATTTGCCTATAGTTACTTGGGACATTGATGCCACCTTTTTAGGTCTCGCCTAGCGTTGCTGCGCACATGCGCAGCTCGCTCGGCGAGATTTATTGCAGATAAGGAGTTTTAGAAAAGGGCTTGAAGCCCCGCCCCTTATTTCCATTGGCTTGCGTCGCCGTTTATGTTAAACGGTGGCCTGCCATTTGAAATAAGCTTTCTAGGGTGCCTCCTTTTGGCTTTTTTGTCCGGCCCATCCGGACTGGATCGCCTGCTTCACGGCTGTCGTGAAGCAGTTTCTTATCGCTTATGTCAACAAGCCGTGCGATCCAGTCCGGATGGGCTGGGCAAAAAAGGAGACATGGCGCCCCATGTTTATTTTTGCATCTCGCTTTCACTTTAAAGTGAAAGCGCGATGCAAAAATAAACAGCGGCTGCCTGGCGAGCGCTTGTTCTTCTGCTGCCTTTAAGGGCCTGGTATTCTTAACACCGTATTTTATTGTGAAGTGAAACCTGCAGCTTGTCACAGCTGCCAAAGAGCAGACAGGGTTGCCCACACTTTCTTGTAAATATCACGCTTGCCGCATGCCATTGGAAGGAGCCCGTGGAATTTAGTAGTAACCCCACTTCTCGGACGAGCTTGAAACAGCCCCCGCGGCGCGGAAGCTGCAGCCATTTTCCAGTTCCTCATATACCATGCTTGTCATTGTGCCATAAATATAGCGCCGCCAAACACGCTTTATCGCTGCAGGCAGCTGCCTGTGGCACTTTCACAGAACCTAAAAAGTGGAATAAACATGTCATGCAGTTTCTATGTTTAGCAAGGCGCCTTTTATTTGTTATTCCTGGTTTTGCCGCCGCATGGAATCGCCCACAGCCATTTTCCAGTTCCTCATATACCATGCTTGTCGTGCCATAAATATAGCGCCGCCAAACACGCTTTATCGCTGCAGGCAGCTGCCTGTGGCACTTTCACAGAACCTAAAAAGTGGAATAAACATGTCCTGCAGTTTCTATGTTTAGCAAGGCGCCTTTTAATTGTTATTCCTGGTTTTGCCGCCGCATTGAATCGCCCACAAGTAACCGAACACTGTTTTTTGTACCGCGAGGCCCTTCCTGCTGATCACGTTGCACTGGGGGGTAACCCATTTACCAGTGTGGCACTGCCAGCGAAGTGTGCCCGTGTTAGAGGTGACAGCGTATTCACTGTCACAACCAACGGCCACCTTTAGCTGCGACTTTCAACGCAAACATTTCCAAGCCCCAGCCAACGTGATATTTTTTCTTTCGGGCTTTTTCTTTGTCCTGCCAACAGGTTCCTTGCTTGAGGCCACTTGTTGCCGAAAGCGGCAGCCAGCAGGAAATGGTTGAGCGAAGTGGGCAACATTGCCGTGGGGGTGGACCAGTGTTAGGGGGAAGGATTGAGAAGAGAAAATAGCTACATTTGGCTCCTCGGTCAAGGTATGAATCAGATCATCATAAGACAACCCCCTCCAGTCGTTCCAGGTGTGGGGGGCGAAGAAAACCGTCAAACGCCGCTGTGCTCGTGACCTTGCGCACGCGCTGAAGGGCGCCCTCGCTTGCCAACTGCCCGCCATGATGTTGTTTGAGTGTGAAACGCTGATAATCGTAGCATAAACTGGTGTGATAATACATTCCATGCTGAAGGGTCTATGCTACCTGCAGGGCCGACTCAAGCTTTAATCCTTGCAAAGTCAATACATTAGCATTAAATTTGGTAGGTAATAGTAACTGGTGCTATTTGCTTCCTTATTGTTTACTACCCTACCTTTTGGAAACAGGACATCAGAGACCCTCCCTGTTGTCCTTATAGGATGGCGGATAAAAATTCCTGTGAGGTGTGCCAAGTCTTTGGTGCTGTTTTAGAAAATACCTCTCCACGCTTGGAAATACCTGTTTTTAGGTCTGGCCTGATAGTGCAACTGTTGCTGTACTTTATGCAGTCAACAGAACAAGGGCTTTGGCTCCGTCCACCTGTTGATCGGCCCTCCTACAGTATCTGATTAGTCAGAAGTTGTGTGCTTCCACTGAAAAAGAGTACTTGTATTCACAGATTGTGCTCAATACAATAGGACTGAGTTGGTTTTGGTGAAAAGCAAATGAAAAAGTCTATATATAGGCCTGATAGTTCATTGGGAAAAGTTATGCCAGATGCCATAGGTCTGATCTGTTTGTTTTGGTAGGTTACGACAATCATTAATTAGGCCTGAATCATTAATTGTTAAAGGCATATGCTAAAGCCAGTAGGCCTTTAAGAGAGGCTTGTTGTTACACTGTGGGGATGCCACAAGTTACTGTTGTCGGTCAGGGCTTTGGAGTTTCACACCGTCTGGCAAACACTGTGGGGTAGAAAACTTCCATTAAGATAATCCTTGATGGACTGTCTTAGGGTGAATTGTATATTTTGCTAACTGCAAATATGTAATTATCTGTATTTTTTATGTGCAGTTCTTTGTTATGTGTGTTTGTACATATACATCCATAGAAGGGATTTAAGTCAGCCCCCTTCAGCCACTGGTCTTTTCTGTTGTCATTTATAGTCTGCCTCCGCCCGTCACCGGATAATGCACTTGGCAATAGGTCAGTTCCCTTAAGCCATTGGCTCCGTAGTAGCATTTTGCCTGATCACACGTGCATATCCTCCTGAAATTGGCTGCTTCAGTCTCAGGGCTGGTGAACCAGCCCTATAGGTTTCCATTTCCTCCAATTATGGGTGCTCTTTAATGTCTTTTCTTCTTTTTTTATTTGTTTTATTTTTACAGTGCCCAGACAGCTCTACTAGGTGACGTTCTTGCCACCCAGTTAATTTGCAGTGTGCTGCATCTCGTGCACCCATTGCCCATAGTATATCATTGTTTTACTTTCCAAAGGTGACTTGAGACTTCGCTTCTAAATTTGTGGCGATCCTGTTGGAAGTTTAAGGCAATGCTACACTGTGCACAATACACTCCCAAAATGGCTGCTGCTGTCCTGTTTAATTTAGCACTTATTTATTGTCTGCCACATTTTGGAGACCATATTTTTTTCTTTATTCTACGTTAATTCTTTAATTTATCTTACATTGGCTTGTTGGGTTTGTGTGCATGTTTTATTTTGACTGGGTGGATGAATGGGCACCCGAGTGCAAGGATAAGTGACAGAGTGCATGTATGCTGAGTTATTGAGTATCTAAACATATCACTGGCTGCTGGAGAGGCACTTCCATTTATAACCATAAACACAAAAAGGAGAAAAAGAAGCTGGTAAAAGGCCTCACGCCTGCCTCTCAGTATACACTCAAAACACAAAAATGGCGTGATGACCTGTTAAGGCGCATAGGGACCAGTATCCCTAATGCTAGTTATGTATTCCTACCTACCTACTGCTAGCGTCCCCAATTAACTGAACTGGAATTCCAAGAATTGAGCGAGGTGGGCTCACTCACGTAATGTGACATGCTTCATCATAGGTCACCTCGACCCACCCTGGTGAGATAGTACTAGCAGGGCGGGCTCAACCTCA
Organism: Calotriton arnoldi; assembly: GCA_963921515.1. Taxonomy (NCBI): domain Eukaryota; kingdom Metazoa; phylum Chordata; class Amphibia; order Caudata; family Salamandridae; genus Calotriton; species Calotriton arnoldi. Next base: position 2,071,618 of record CAWUFW010002537.1, read on the forward strand.
AGGGGGGCCAGCTTGAGAGAGTTCTTAGAAATTAAGTTTTTCTCTGGATAAAATACTTGTATCCCGTTAGTGTTTAAACAAGCATTGAAAATACAATAGGTCTCGCCTTTGATTAAGTTAAAGCCATTTGCTTTGCTAATGGTATTGTATAGCAAAGCAAATGGCTTTAACTTAATGAAAGGCGAGATCTATTGCATTTTCAATGCTTGTTTATGTAATGGAAGTATGCTACTGCCCCTCCAGGAATCAGGTATTTCCCCTGTAAGGAAGCAGTATCTAAACAACGCTGCCAGATAGACAGCCCATACATCAGCCTCTAACTTTATATAATAGTAATAGGCAGCTGAACAGGCCTCTAGCCCCCTTATTCATGGCACTAAGAAGAATATCTTTCACTTGTGTCCTAGTCGGACAAGAGAGAGTAGTACTTTCCATATCTGCAGGCTTACTATTAGGCAAACAGCCACCAATAAAATTGGTCTCCAAATTATGTGGGGCATACAGAGAGGAAATGTAGCTGCGCCATTCAATACTGGTGATGTTATTAATTTTAGGCTTACAAGTGCTGCAACTACATTCCCCTATAATCTTCCAAAAAGGTCTAAGATGTTATTGTTTTACGGCTTCTGTAATTTCCACCCACATTCTATCTGCTTGTTCTTTTTTTGTGCCAGCAGGACCTAGCTCTCCTTTTTTCAAGAGATTTATAAACTTTCTATGTTCTTTTGAGCAGTAAATAAATTGTCACCTTTGTAATTTATTAATCATCTTATTAAGAGAAAAAAACCCTATTTGGATGTCTCACAAGCTACATGATTTTATTACAAGAAACCTCTGAGGAAATCGAATTTCTCCTAGCAAATTTTCCTTGAAACCCACTAGGAATCACAGCCATCACAGGGATGGGGGCCTGCTGAGATCAGCAGACCACCATGTCTGTGATTGCTTTTAAATAAAGCATTTTTAATGCAACCTGTTTTACTTTAAGGAAAATGGGATGCATTTGAAAAAAGCTGAAAATAGTAAGTTTATTATTCTCAAGAGTAAGCAGTGGTCCAAGAGACCACTCCCTACTCTTAAAAATTATTCTTGTCAACATTCACAAATAGGAAAGGGGACCCCTTTCCGTTTGTGAATGGCTTACGGTAAAAGAATAATGTTTTATGACTGGATTCTACAAATCGGGCCCTTTGCGACCACAAAAAGGCTTCATACATCTGGCCATAGTTCCTTAACCCTCAGCTCTAGTCCTCCTGGTGCTTAAAAGTCTCCTTGACTGACCTTGCCGATCGACCTAGTGAAAGATCCACTTCTTGTCCTCTACGACCATCCTCAGTCTGCCAGGAAGGAGGAAAGATGTTGCTACATTCATATTTCTAAGCCTTCTTCCTCCGTTCCTGCATCTTCACGCTCCTATCAACAGTCTGTGCGTTGAGATGAGGTCAGAACAGAGTGTGATTTCTCTACCTGTAGATTACCTTGTTATTGCTGTAGTTTGTCTTTCCCTTTAGTAGGGATTCTCTTCGCCTTTATTACTTTCAAAGGGTAATTATCTGCATTGTAGAATGTTCCTGATTAAAACACCTCTAGCGCTGCCTTCAAATTAGACTCATTATTAGTAACAGGGGCAAGTATCATTGGAGCTTACCCGTGGCTGCATGTGCAACTACATCCAAACACGGTCATGCACCAATGCTATTTGCACGTGTTCGCGCATTAAAGCTTTGCTGGCTTTTGTTTGTGGAAAATGCAGTATACAAGGGCAGATTTGCACCAATCTTGATCCTGTGGTTGAGGAATGAAAATTAAGGTTTGTAGGCCATCTGAAGCAGGCCAACTTTAGGGCATGCAAGACCTCTGTGGCAGGTAGGACGCAGGATAATTACTTGAAACGTAACCCTGACAAGATGGAGCTCCTGGTGATTGAGGTATCTTCTGCAAGCATGGTCCGTTGGTCCAATGAGTGGTGGCCATCAGAGTTGGGCACATGCCCCACTCCTGTGGAGAGTGTACGCCAGCTTGGATTCATTATTGACAAGTTAGCCCAACTGTCCTCGAGCTGGTTTTTCCAGCTGGAGGGTTTAACAAAGAACTGTCCTGTTGTGCCTCCAGGATTCTGCTTCACGGTGGTACGTGCCAGAGTGGGCTCTCCTTGGGAATAGTACAGTGCGCTGTATTTAGGTACAGACAACAGAAAGTCCTCTTAATACAAAACCAGGCTGCTAGAGCCCTCTTAGGACTCCATAGGTGGACACCCATCTCCGACCATCTGAGAAGGCCACACCGGCTGCCTTGTGAGAATGGAGTCAAATTTAAACGTCTCTGCATTTTTCACAAAGGTATGTATGAGAAAAGTCCCCTGTTCATGCACAGGACAGTTACTCCGTGTGATCCTCGGCGCACTCTACCTTCAGAATCTAGGGGACTTTTTTCCGGTTCCTAAAATTGCTAAATCCAGAAGCGGTTCTCTTTCTCTCGTCTGTGCGGCTGCTCTGCTCGGAAGTGCACTTCCCCAACCTCACTGCCTCTGTGAGAACCACTGCGGCTCAGGAAGGCGCAGACTCGGCTCTTTAGCAGCTAGTTATCTTCGTAGTAACCTCTGTGTAGTTTCTGCTCAGCGCCTGGATGCCGTTCTGGGTAGCAGAGCGCTTTACTAAACTATTAAATAAATTCATATAAACAAAAGCATTTTCACAAGTGAGTGAAAGCCGTGGTAATAGCTCGACTCTCTTCTTATTGTCCGGTCTGGGGGGAGAGAGACCTGTCAAGAGAACCAGCCATCAGGTGCAGGGAGGAGCTCATTGTTGACAAAGAGCTGTGCGGTTTATTGACACTATATTTAATCAGTCGAGTTAAACCGGTTTCATAATCTGTTCCAATGTAATATTTTCTAATTTGTTTAGACTTTAATACGTATTGTTTCTAAAGCTGTTTAACGGATTGTAAAGATACCACTTTTTCACATAGAACCTACACATCCCTACACCCCCTGTTATGATGTATCACCAAGCTAGCCCCCCTCCCCGACCAGTCTGGGCACAAATAAACACTTGCTCTCTGCAGTAAACTCGAATTCCATTGTAAATGAACTAAGTGCCTTGAGAAGCTATAGAGGTGGGGTCAAGGTCCCCTTCCTCGTTGACCTTTGGCAGCATCACGTGCCTGACGTCATTGCCTGACTGGGTAAATCCCGCTTGCACAAGCCTCGCTAGGCGCTCGATGGCAGTGACAGAGTCACGCAGTCCCAGGAGAGGCTCGTGCAAGACAACACGCGTCCTGGTTGGGTTCACTTCCTTCAGAGACGGTGCATGCGAACGAGAACCATCTCTTGACCCACCGCCTCGTCCATGTACAAATGAAGTGAAAATAATGTTTAAAGCGCACTAATCCCCAAGGGCGTTTTGGCGCTCAGGAGTCCCAGGTCACGATAGAAGTCAGCACAAAGCGGAAGACTTGGTACCGGAAGCAACCTCACATTTACAGGCAGGGCTTTAAGTGGGATGAAAAAACTGGGGGGTCTCTCATAGAGGCGTGGCCGATGTAATTAAGGGCGTGGCTTAAAAACACATAAGCTAAAAATCTGTGCTTAGTATAGTGTGCCGCCCGTCTGGCATTTTGCTGCTTCTGTCCATTCATCCAGATATATAATACAAGTAACATTACCCTACAACAAGCCAGGACTATTGGCTTTGTCAGTGGTTGTTAGTTGCATAAGAGAAGCACCAACTACGGCTCCGTTGTAAATAACATTGAAAATGCTTCAGTTCTGACCTGATGAGACTATGAAAGAACTATTCATCAAAGGCAGTGAAGGGTGACACTGCTGCAGAGTTAAGACTTTTTTTTTTTCACCTTGAGGGTGAGGGCAAAGATGGAGCGCCCCATAGGGACCCGTCCCAGCGCCAGCTTTTGAGTGCACCGGCAGGACCCGGCCCACTTAAATCCCTGGTTATAGGACAGTTACGAACCGAGGAGCTGGAAGTAGGGGCGAGGGGGTGCTGTAGCACCCCCAAAATAGGCATGCTGAAGGTCAGAAGGTGAACGAGCAATAAAGATGCTTTTCATTTTTGTCTTTATCTTGTGGCATTGCTGTGCCTTCAAAGACAGAGGTCAAAAGTCAGGTTATGTCTTCTGAGAAGTTGCTGCCTATTCTTTTAAAAGGTAGATTAGTGTTTACTTTTCTTTCTCTCACTGCAGAATTAGAGCATTTTTGTAAAGTGAACTGTCTGACAATCTTGCTGGGACACAGGGAGTGTGAAAGGAAAGGCTGCAGGACCAGGGGTGAAACACAGGCCCCTGTGGGGAAGGGTGGCCCGAAACCTTCAGGGGCTCCAAACCCTTCACAGGGGCCCCATTACACCCAAGGCCAATTAATAATTGTGAGATATGGGAGACTCTTCGGGATTCTGCAGGGGAGGCCCATCATTTTACCTCACGCCACTGTAGGATGTCAGTTTTTTTTTTTTTTTTTTAGAAAACACAGCATTTAAATACCTGTAAATGAACTGTACAAATATTTCAAAACATATCAGCAGTTAGGAAAGCACAAATGAAACACTTTTTTACAATTCTGAAATATGGTGGAAACAGAACTTTTAATAGGAACAAAGCAAATCAAGACACTTTACTTGGTGATGTGACACCGATAAATATTTGCTGAAACTCCATAGCCACACAGTATCCTTTGTGCGCTACATAGTTATATCAGTAAAATTGTATGTCAGTGCGAATTTTGTTGTAGTTTTAATGGAAAAAGTACCTTCTGTAAGTGACAGTGCACTACCACGCCGTGCTTTAGTGATGTCGTTGTGACAGTGTGTGGTAAGTTATGCTGTGTTTGCTTCCTCCTGTTATTGAAGCTTGCTTACTGTGTATGATGACGTTGGTGGAATGTTAGAATCTCATGTTCCCAGAGATCTAGATTCCTGTTCAAGTTAATGTCATAACCTGCTTGCTGTTTCACTGGAGCTGTCGTGGGTTCCTTTCCTCTTCAATAAAGCATCTTTCAAGAAATACTTCTGGAGTTTCAAGAATACTTTTATTGGAGTATACTACAATCTTTGGCGACGAGTTGTCTACTGGAACCCACCGACCCTATCATTTCAAGATTTATGTTTTTTTTTCCTTTCATTGGATTTACCCCTTAATCACCTTTGACTCTCTACCCTTTGGATTACTTATGAGCATTGATCGTTTATGCTCCAACCTTGCTGCTGCATTGATCGTTTATGCTCCAACCTTGCTGCCTGATTTCTACGATCTATTTCTATGCCATCTCTCTTTCAGTCAGTGAGTGACTGTTGGTAATTGCAGAACGGACCAACGGACCCCGCATCTATCCGTCGGAGGTCACCAAACTGTGAGGGCATTGCATCTAATTCTCCATATTGAAAATCGGGATTCGGGATTATCATCATTACAGGGAAGTGTATGCTCCCTTAACTTACTTCTCTTGCCGTTGCCGCTTTGCTTTCATTCAAACCGGCCTGTGGATTCCATCGCGCTCTGCTCTACATCCTTCGTTCTGCCCCACGTCACAACTGCTGCTGTGCTTAACCTCCTGAAGAAACTACACGCAGTCAACCCTATTCGTCATCACGCTTCTGACGTGACAGCCATTTTGAACTCATCTAACTTTTGGTTACTATAGCAACCCTTCAGCGCTTCATTGCCGTTCGCACTCAGAGGTTTGCACACGTATTTACCCGAATTATTCAGCCGCTTCCTGACGTGCAATCTTTCAGCACTTCATTGCCGTCCGCACTCAAGTGTTTGCACACGTCTGTGACTAACACACGCTTCTTCAGCACTCTTCTCCCTGGATTATTGAGGTATTGCTGGTCTTCCGTGACTGGCACACGTTTTTTTTCTTTCTTTCTTCTCTGGACTCCAGAAACCATTAACCCTGACCTTTTGTTTAGATAATTTTGTAGGGTTTGTTAAAGATTGAATAGCTTTAATTGCTTTAACATTCATTTAATCTGTGTTAACTATTTTATTTATTTATTTCTTTTTTTTTTTCTTTCTTCTTCTCTTGTTGAAATGTCGGCTTCATCCAATAATGTCATGCAACCACCTCCTTTCTTACAAAAACCAGGTAAACCCATTACTCCTTGGCATAAATGGTATAGGAATTTTGATAATTATTTAGAAGCCATTGATGCTTCCAAGTACTCAGCGTCAAGAAAAAGAGCCTTATTATTCAATCATTTAGGTGACGCTGGACAAGATATTTTCGATAACTTACCTTTAGTACCTGCTCCCCCTGGTGATGAAACATGGAATGTGTTTTCGGAAGCTTTGACTCGTTTGGGTAAACACTATGTTGACGAACCATCTATTATGGTTGAGCGACATATGTTTTTCAAACGTAAACAAACTCAGGAAGAGTCAATTGAGGATTACTTGGCTGTTTTGCGTGTGCTTGCATCTAAATGTCAGTTTGGTACTTACCTGGATACGGCTTTACGTGATCAACTTGTATTTAATTGTTTTAACAAAAAAATCCAAGAAAGAATATTAACTTGTAAAAATCCATCCCTTGAGGAAGTAATGGACATAGCACGTAGCATTGAAAGGTCTGTAGTTTCTTCCAAAATTATCATGCAAGATACTAGTGGAAGACATGCAGAAGAATCTAAGGTAATTGCATTCACTACAGATAATTCTGGTGTGAACGTGATTTCCACAAAACCTAAAGTTAGTAAACCTTTTGAGAATAAGGGTTCTTGTTACCGGTGTGGATCCAAGTTTCACATGGGTAACTATGTAAACTGTCCTGCACAAGGAAAAAGATGTACTACTTGCAAAAAAATAGGACATTTTTACACTGTTTGTAAGTCATTCAAACCTAGAAAGAAAGTTAATTTTCTCGATGTAGAGGAGGATATACTTTGTCAGGGCATGAATAATCTCGTATCCTCTATTGAAATCAATGTTTTACATAGTGAAACTAAAAGATGCAAAGGACCTATTTGTAATGTTTCAATTGGTTCTATAGAAACCAATGTTATGGCAGATTCCGGATCTCCCATAACCATTTTAGACGAAAAAACTTTTGCCAAGTTTTGGTGTAAGTCTATCCTTAAACCTAGTGACGTGAATCCGAAAGCATTTGGAGAGTATGACATAGTAATGTTTGGTTATTTCTGTGATTCAATCAAATTTAAAGACCGACTTATCTATACTAAAATTTATGTAGCTCTTAATGGACGTGATATTCTGGGTTGGCAAGATCAAGCAAAATTCGGTATGATTCTCAAACCCGGTCATCCTGAACCTGTTGTTTTGGGAGATCTACCAGTTGTAGCTATTGTACAAGAATCCTTGGATTCCTTACAATCATTCTCTCATGAGAATTCTATCTTGAAAAATCTTTGTTCCAAATATTCTGGTGTTTTTTCAGATAAAGTTGGTTGCGTTAAAGGCTTCAAACATATAATTAAACTCAAGAAAAATGTTATCCCTGTGATTCAAAAGTGTAGGCCTATTCCCCTTTCTGCTAGAGATGACTTACGAAAACTTCTTGATGAAATGTGTTCACAAGATATCATTGCTCCTATAGAATCTTCAGAATGGGTTTCTGCGGCTGTCGTCGCACGTAAGAGCTCAGGCGATATTCGTCTGTGTGCTGATCTAAGAGTCTTGAACCGCAACATAGTGGTAGATTGCCATCCCTTACCAAGAATCCAAGAGATGCTTGCCAAGCTGGGAGGCAGTAAATTTTTTACTACTATTGATTTGCGTTCAGCTTATCATCAGATTCCCCTATCTGAAGAATCACAGCATCTTACAACTTTTGTGACCCCTTTTGGGGTTTATATGTACAAACGCTTGCCTTTTGGATTAGCATCCGCGGCAAGCGTGTTCCAGAGACTTATGGATCAAATGTTTGCTCAATGCAGTGGTATCCAGGCATTCCAAGACGACATATTAATTCACACTAATACACTAGAAGAGCATTACGTTCTTCTAGAAGAAGTCTTGCAGAAACTAGAAAAGCGTGGTATGACCGTGAACAAAAATAAATGTAAATTTATTACTCAACAGGTAGATTATTTAGGTCACAACATTTCTGCGGAGGGCATAAAACCAAAGTTATCCCTTCTCAATGCCATTAAGGATGCACCTAAACCGTTAGACAAAGATTCCCTGAGGGCATTTTTAGGTTTAAGTGAATATTATGCACGTTTTGTGCAAGGCTATGCTATAATTGTACAACCTTTGAGGGATTTATTACGGAAAAATGCAAAGTATATTTGGTCGGAAGATACTCAACGCTCATTTGACTCTGTTAAGAAATTAATTCTTGAGGCCCCTGCTATCAGACCCTTTACGCATGGACAATTGACCATCATAACAGTTGATGCTAGTTCAAAGGGTTTAGGAGCTGTCCTCAGCCAAATGATTGATGGTCAAGAGTTTACAGTGGCTTTTGCTTCTAGATCTTTGAGTGGAGCTGAGCTCAATTATAGTACTATTGAGCGAGAAGCCCTAGCATGTTCATGGGCAGTGGAAAAATTTAGAATGTATATTTGGGGGTCTAGGTTTCAGCTGTATACTGATCACAAACCCCTCATGTACATGTTAGGTGACAGTTCCTCTAATAAAGCTTCCTCTAGATTAATTAGACTTCTGGCGAGGTTACAAGAATTCAATTTCGACATTAAATATATTCCCGGAGGTAAGAATATAAGAGCAGACTGTCTTTCACGTATGCCTCTTGAAAATGATGTTTATACTAATAATCATACCGACAATGATGATTTTGATTGTGTCTTCTCGATGAGTGATTTAATACAAGATGTAAAACTTTCTGAGAAAGAATGGATTGAGTGCTACGATCAAGACTTGTGCCTAAAAAGAGTAAAGAAATGTTTGGTCAATGGATGGCCATGTGATCGTAGTATGTCCATGCAAGATAGATCATTTTCTCAAGTGGCTCATGAATTATCTATAGTCAATAACATTCTGGTTAGGCAAGACAAACTTGTTCCACCTGAAGGTATTAGAGACAAAATTATTTCACTTGCTCACCAAGGTCATTTAGGTATTTCTTGTACAGTTCGTAAGATCAAGGAAACCTACTGGTGGCCCGGTATTGATGCTCAGGTCAAATCCCATATTAACAAGTGTCCAGAATGCTTATGTTCAGATAAACATTGGCATACTTCTACGTCTCCTTTGTGTCCTGTTGATTGGCCAAAAGGTCCATGGCAGAAATTGGGTATGGATTTTTCCGGTCCCTTTAATTTGCTAGGGAGTGACTCTAAATATCTTGTTGTAGTAATTGATTACTTCTCAAAATGGTTGTATTTTGCATTCGTAAAAATTCAGACTCTAATTCCGCCATCTCCTTTTTGCAACGTGTATTTTTAATTGAAGGTTTACCCAAGGAAATTGTCACCGACAATGGTACACACTTTGTTTCTAATGAGTTTGAGAATTTTCTGGGTGAAAATTTGGTTAATCACATACTAGCACCTTTGTATAGCCCAGCGTCCAATGGTTTAGTTGAGCGTGCAAACAAATTGTTAAAAGAAGGTGTACAAACAGCCATAGCCAATGGGTTAGATGTACCTAAGTTTATCAGTCAAAAAGTGTGGAGCTACAACACTACTCCTCACTCAACCACTGATGTTTCACCTTATATATTGCTCAGAGGTAGAAAACCCATTTCTTCTCTCAATCCCTCATGGTTAATTGACAAAATTGATTATACACCTTGCCTAGATATACACGAAGTTAGGAGACATGTAGAACGCAAACAGGCTTCTTATAAAAGAAACTATGATGAAAGAAAACACGTGAAAGAAGTCATGTTGTCTCCTGGTGATTGGGTGCTTATTAAGAAACCAATGAAAGTCACAAAAGGGCAATCTAAATTCTCTGAACCAGTGAAAATACTTAAAGTTTCTCGCATGGCTATTCTTTTACAGGATCGTGGATGGTGGAACCGCAATGCATTAATTAAATTAACTAATGAACAAGCTAAAATCATTCTCCATAAATTTAAAACTCAACAGGACATGGATTGGTTTGATTTGGGAGATTTAACTTCCTGTCGCAACAATCGTGAAACGAATGTCAATTTATCTCTTCCTTCAAGGGAAAGTGGGGACAGTAATGTCATTGTCTCTTCTGGTAGCTCTGTTGGCAGTTTCCCTACTGTCAGCCATGATATCACTAATGCTTCCGGTGATTGTAAACAGTTGAGGAGCAGTTCTCGTATTAGATCGTCTCCTTTTCGTTCTGATGATTTTGTATATTACTAAGTATATTTTTTTCTGCTCATTGTATAGGAAGGGGGGTGTGTGGTAAGTTATGCTGTGTTTGCTTCCTCCTGTTATTGAAGCTTGCTTACTGTGTATGATGACGTTGGTGGAATGTTAGAATCTCATGTTCCCAGAGATCTAGATTCCTGTTCAAGTTAATGTCATAACCTGCTTGCTGTTTCACTGGAGCTGTCGTGGGTTCCTTTCCTCTTCAATAAAGCATCTTTCAAGAAATACTTCTGGAGTTTCAAGAATACTTTTATTGGAGTATACTACACAGTGTGTTCTAAAATTCACCACTGCCTACATACCACACTCCTGCTGAGCTGGCCTGGCTCGTCTGCAACACTTGTTCTTTGCGTGCTGGTTGGATTTTTCACAATCCCTATGACCTCAGTGATGTAACATTGTCGGCCGCTCACCCTCGGCCTCCATCCCTTCATAGAAGAAGCGCAGCTCCGTGATTGGAACACATATGACATCACAGGCCCTGCGCCGGCTGTCACAAGACCTAAGTTCTATTGAGCCTGCAAAGGGTAGTGACACAACATGAGCGAGAATCACAGAGACCACGTTTGAGGTAGGGTGCCAGGGAGCATAGGGCCTTCTTCAGGTGCACAGCTGGATGCATTTTAATTACTTCATAAGTAACCTCATCAAGAACTTGGCTTGGTCCCTCTCTAGTCTGGAAGCACATATTGATGTCGTAATGACTGTAAAAGAGTCTCCATTGTGACATATCCTGTGTGTAAGAGGCTGGTAACCAGGGAGCGGCCGCATTGGACACCAGAGCACTTGTTGGGAGGTCCCTTGCCTGTAGCTGGAGATAGAGCCCAGAAGCCTCATTGGCTAAACAGACCCTACAAAGGAGGACATCAGGGGTGGGTGCAGGGGTCAAAGGTGAGTGATTAAACAAAATGAAAATAAACCTGAAAATCAAATTGAAAACTGATATTAAAACCAAACTGACAACTGACTTGAAAATCCACGTCTGCCCTCCATGTTAAAATATATACCCTACCTACCACTCTGAACAGGGGAGCTGGGGTGCTACAGCACCCCCGGAAATAGCTGTGTTGGAATTCAGTCTGTGAATGAGCTATAACTGTGCATTCTAAGACCGAGGTCAAACGTCAGGCGCTGTCTTCCAACAAATTGCTGCCTATTTGTTTAATATGGAGATTGGTGTTTATTTTTCTTTCTCTGAATACAAAGTGAGAGAAGTTTATAAAATAAACTATGTGATAATCTTGCTGTGTTACAAGGAGAGCGCAAGGACATTCTGTAGGATGCCAATTTGTTCTAAAAGAACTGTATTTAAATACCTGCAAACAAACTGTACAAATATTTCAAAATATATCAGCAGTTAAGCACAAATGAAGTACTTTTTTGTAATACTGAAGTGTGAAACAAACATTTTGATGGGATTAAAGCAAAACAAGACACTTTACCTCGTGGTGTGCAAATGAAAATTATTAGCTGAGACCCAACTCCACACATTGTCATTTGTGCAATATTTGTGTTTACCATCAAACTTCGTGCCCATTTCAATGAAAAATGTGCTGTGTGTGAATGACAGTGCGCTACCTCACAGTGCTTTTCTATATATTTGTGACCCTGTGCTCCAGAATGCACACCAGAGGCCCTATTATACAATGCGGCGCATTTTTCTTGTTTGCGCCGGGTGCACCTCAATGCTAACAAGGAGAGGGCCGCCTCTTAGACAGCTCTTAGGTGGCGCACTGTCAGCGCACCTTCTGACAGCTTCTTCACCTTTGCGCCCACGTCTAATATGGCGCGAAAGCAGAGGCAAAGCGATTCCCTCATTTGCATGGGGCCACGCCCCCATGCAAATGAGGAAAGGCTGTCTTATGATGGCGCTGGCGCTATGTGTGCGCCAGCGCTATCTGTATATCAGAAGGGGACGCACAAGCGTCTGTGGCCCCTTCTGCAATACCAAAGTGCCCCAGGAGCGCGCAAAGCGGGTGCAAATGCCTGTTGCACCCCAAGGGCACTTTGTATAATACGGCCCCAGATGGCTACATACCACACCCGTACCACTCTCCTGCTTGGGTGCCTTGGGTGGTGGCAGCACCCCCACTCTGAAAAGCGTTCTAGCACCGCTGGTTACTAAAGACAACTGCCCTCCCCTTTTGTAACCCCCTTATCCGCTGGACCCCCTTACCCCACTCCTGTACTTCAATATGACATTGATTCCTTATGCTCCCCATTACTGTACAGTGCCTTGTGCACTGACGCTGTGCTGTGCTATGCAAGCACTCTACATCCCTGCAGGAGGTGAGGCACGGAGACACCATCAGTGAAACCAGCATGTGGTGGAGAAGGGTAGGGGAAGCATGTTGTTGAGGCATGCACTGCACAGCTGTTTTACCTTACATGACAATTACAAACGTATGTGGTGGAGAAGGGTAGGGGAAGCATGTTGTTGAGGCATGCACTGCACAGCTGTTTTACCTTACATGACAATTACAAACGTATGTGGTGGAGAAGGGTAGGGGAAGCATGTTGTTGAGGCATGCACTGCACAGCTGTTTTACCTTACATGACAATTACAAACGTATGTGGTGGAGAAGGGTAGGGGAAGCATGTTGTCGAGGCATGCACTGCACAGCTGTTTTACCTTACATGACAATTACAAACGTATGTGGTGGAGAAGGGTAGGGGAAGCATGTTGTTGAGCCATGCACTGCACAGCTGTCTTACCTTACATGACAATTACAAACGTATTCACATTTTGAGGCACAGGGAGATGCACTGATGTGCTCAGAATGACATTTAGACATCGGTTTAAGCTGGGCTTAGATCTAAGGTGTCTGAGTCCTGGGTGTTGTGCAAAGTACCTGCTGGATCTTAGTGCACCCTCCCCCCCCCCCCAAAATGATGGTTGTGCTTGACTTTCATTCCCAGCTCTTAATCGACGAAGAGGGCAGAAGAGGTGACTGGGACCTCAGTTTTAGCAGGAACAGTATCTCGAGTGTGGGTCCGTATTTTGGCACCCACATCCGGGAGACATTTAAAAGCCTCTCAAGCAACAGGTGGCAGGAGACTGCAGGCGGCGCCATGTTACTGACCGCTTTCCTCTACTGCCTGTTGTGGAAGGGGTTAAATGGCCAGCCCATGCAGCCGCAGTGTACGGCCACTTGTGCTGCTTACCACTGGCTGTGGAGACTCGGCAGCGCTTCGATGCATCATGTGCACTTTACAGTAGTTTCTTTCACTCATTTAACTGCACTGTTTTACATGTGTGCTTCTCAAGCAGCTGTCACACGACAGCATGCTTCCGTTCAAGTCTAGCACTACAATATTCTGAAGATGCTTGATTTTAATATCAGGGGCTGTATTAACTTCCGGTGCACTGTCAGTGCACTTCCGGTGCACGGTCTGCTCCAAGGGTCACCTTGAACTGGCGCGCTGGGCACAGGCTGGGACAGAGCATCTCTTCCCAGGGTAGACACACAGTGACGGCTGCTGGCAACAGAAAGTGGTGGGGCAGCTCGGGGGAAATAATAATAATAAAAAAAATAAGCATTGGTAATGCATTGGTTGCTCCTATGTGATAAATAATAAGCTGTTTTTATAAAACCCCGTCTGGAACAAAGGGACGAAGGAAAGAGCTCCCTGACAAGTATCACGGGAGTGGAGAGGATGTGGCACAGCAGCCAGAGCTGCTGACTCGAGAGCTAGGGATCCCAGTTTGAGTCTCGGCGGCGCAACATCCTGTGATTCTGGGCAAATCACTTAATCTCTCCGGGTGATAAGCTACGCTGTATAAATCTGCTGCAAGACGAAAAAGCAGAAAGAGGCAAAGCTTTATGAAAAAATAGTTCCACCAAAGCGGATGTTAACACTATTTCGGCTACAGGAAACTGATAAGAGAAGCAGAAAAGGAACAAGCATTGGTAAATGCAGGAAAATATGCTACAACCAATAGAAATGGAGGAAAAGTAAGTGGCAAGCCCAGGAACCAATGAAAAGCGAGGAAAGAGAGGGGGCGGGATGGAAGCCCCTATTAAGATTCATATTAAAAACAATAGATTTTACAAGCACAGCACAAGCACTGTGCAGGCGAAACCTAAAAAACACTTACCTGCCACTGAGGCCGCCTCAGTGCTCCTCTGCTCCCGGCGGCCACACTGCACATGCTCCCAGACTCCCCACCCAATCCAGATGCTGCTGTCATGCTATTACCCAGCATGAGGTCAGTGCCGGGATTGGCCTGAGCAGGCTGGTTTAACACTCGCTCAGGCACAGGGAGTCTGTGCCTTTTTTCCACCTGGCTGTACAGCACAGCTGGGTTGGAGAAATCGAAGTGTGCATGTTAATTTGGCCATCTAAGGCGGCCGGCCAAACCGACATGCGCACTTACCCTGCCCGCCACTGCTTATCCCTGCTGTCCATGGAGGATTGCCCAGCCCCGCCCCGCCTTACACTCGCGGCATCAGCTCACTCAGTCAAGGAATGAAAAATAAAATGATAATAAATTGTTTTATTATCATTTTATTTTTCAGTTACTGGCTCTGAGCAGTTGGGAGACACTCCTCCTCCATTACGGAGGAGCCGCTGCTGCAGACACAAACTCTGACAGGTCACTGCTGTCGGGGATAATGCCTGGTCAGCAGGACCAATGTCAGAGAAGAATTCGAAAAGTAAAGATAATATCAGGCGGATACCAGGAGCAGTGGGATTCTGCAAAGAAAGTGCATGCCTTTGAGCCCCAAAATATGCAATAATTCTGAACACTGCCTTGTGTTGTGCCTTTTAATGTGTCAAAGCAGACGGTATGATGTGCACTCTGCCAGGAACATCTAAAGCAGTGTCACAAAATATTCTCATTGCTGTGCCAGAGAGTGTGTGTAATCAAACCAGGTAATGGCAGTTTTGTGCCTTAGACCGTTGCCATCTCTGTGCCCTCATCTGACGATACAGCCATCTGTATTCCCTAGCTCACTCACACGGAACAAAGTGAAAGACACTTGGGAGTCCATGGAGAGTTTCCGGTTGTCTCCCATTTACAAGTCCAGTGTTTGACGGATGGTGGGGTGACAGTAAAGAAAACTCCCATCCCAGGGCACACATCATGGCTTAAAGTGGGAAAGCATCCAGTAATCAGCGAGTCTGAGATTGCCTAACACTTAGCAGGGCTGGGCCAGAGGAATAAGCTACAGGATGTCGTTCCCTACCATCACAAAACCGGTCACCCACCTGTCCGTGGCCGTCTAGGTCAGAGGTCTTCAAACTTATTTGCTCTGAGCCCCCCTAAGAATTTTTTTTTAATGTCAAGCCCCCCCTCCAAAACTTTACGGCAAGGATTGGGTGAGCGGGAGGGAAAGGGCTGAGCATAGGTGCATGGATTATGAGATCATTTCAGGAGTACTTTTTCTAAAGCTCATAAACCACACTAAATATGAGACTTCTAAAACAGCAAATGAATCAAACAAAAACAGTTACTGACCCCAAAATACTGCCCCCTATAATTGAGGTGTTGTGAGCCCCTCACACTACTGCTCCTCAATGCAACTACACTTGCTGCACAAATGATAACTTCAGTCCTGAGTAGCAGGCTATCTCCTCTGCCTCTTATACCCCTTCGCCACCATGCCGGACCATCACTCTAATCTTAAAACAGGCCCTTTCAGAAAAAAGATCTCCCACATGTTGTCTTCCTTTATTTGCAATGGTGCCCTTGGTCCTAATGTTAGAAAGTAAGCTCCGATGCACCTTTTTTAAAGTGAGACAGTCATAATTGTGATGCAGTGAGCCCCTCCGACCCCTGGATCCCAGTGCTGCTGAACCTGCTTCACTAATGTTAGCTACTGCCTTGCAAAGAGGGCAGTCTCCTCTGCCCTTTGTTAAAAACATGGACTCCTATCTAGCCACACACCCTTCTCTGCCATCTCTCTGAGGACAAATAAAGGTGTCTCCACTGCATACATTTTTACCCTCCTGTGGGCTATTACTCTGAGGCCCAAATCAACACTGGCAAGTGTCCATGGGCCCTAGTGCTAAGAAGGAAGGACAGTAAACAACCATAATTAAGGTTTAGCTGGCTCCTCATACTTCTGGCTCCTGGTACCACTGTACCTGCAGTACCAGTGATTCTTTCTGCCCCTTTATGTTAAAAAGCAGCAAGGGTAACCTGGGCTCTGATACTAGACTAGATAGGAAAATGGGCACCACTCCACTTCATGGTAAGATGGCCATAATTGAGCAGCAGTGGCCACTTACACACCTGACAGCGTTACCTGCTGCACTAATGGATGGCCCTGTTTTTATATTTATAAAAAAGGCTACCTTATATCATTCATGTCTTTGGGTGTCCCTCTGAGGAAGCCGTCTCTGGCCATTTGTAACCATAAAAATGAAGCCTCCACACAGTGTTTCTCTTCTGGGCCATCTTGTTGACTATATTTATGAATCTTACTCT
Organism: Calotriton arnoldi; assembly: GCA_963921515.1. NCBI lineage: Eukaryota > Metazoa > Chordata > Amphibia > Caudata > Salamandridae > Calotriton > Calotriton arnoldi. The sequence goes on from CAWUFW010002537.1 coordinate 2,088,337, forward strand.
TTTCCTCTTTTTCCTGGACCATTACTCTGCGGTCCTAGGGGTCAAGAGGACCAGAGCTCTGCATCTGAATGGAACCCTGCTGACCCCCTCCCTGCTACCCCCTGGACTCACCTTTTACAAAAACAACTGCCCCTGAATGGTTAGTGCTGACTTTGAGGTGCCTCTGCTTGAAAGCGAGGGTGGGGTGGTATTGCAAACAGTTAAAGAAGAAACAAGGCTTTTCTTTTTTGCATTTTTATGTAATGCGTACTTGACCCGAAGGTATCAGAGTACTTTACATAAGCACCAGTTGTATTACAGACGGACACGTAATTTTTTTTCAGGTACAGGGAGATTAAGTGATTTGCCCAGAATTACAGGATGCTTTAGCCTCCCGTCAAGACTCGAACCTTGTTCCCCAGCTTCAAGGTCGGCCACAATGACCGTTACAATACATCCTTTTACCAGCCATTAATTGATTAGTCACTTAAAGCCAGGGCCACTGGAATTGTGTGTTTTTGAGGCAGAAGCGTTTTCTGCATAGTTATGGATTTACCGCATTTGCTACATAATCGATTATCTGTTGCATAATCTGCAGATTTTAGCTAAAAAATGTGATTCTAGTTCAAACAGATCAAAAATTACTTAAAACGTGGCTGGTGCCATGTTTTCCAGAGCAGTAGAAGGCCCTTCATAAATGTTGATTGGTCATCTTGTAGTTGCTTATTGATGTATTTGGGTGTTAAATTGGTACAAATGAGGTATAATATTTCACCTGATAGTGTTACCATAACTAAAAATGAAAAAAAAATTGAAATAAAGCTAACCACAAAATGTGTCAGATTATGCTGCATAATTTACCTTTTCTTCTTGCATAATGTAATCAACCCTGTTGTATAATTTGGTCCTCTCTCTTGCCAACTAATTCCAGTGGCCCTCCTTAATTCGTCAAAGTGACAAAGATTTTTTTTTAGGGGTAGTGTAGGGGTGTTATCTTATACTTATAAAAATGCTGACATTAGATACAGTCTGATCACTTATTACTAAAAGCTATATTTTGTAGGAACATTTTTTTATTTCAAATACTGCATCATTTTGCAGCAGCCTAAGTTAAACTGTGCGTAATGCAACTTGATTTTATTTTTCAGTGAATCTGTTTGCTCATTATTTTATATGCAGTTAGCTGACAGCGAAAAACTAAATACTCAGACTAGTTAGTTCTTTTAGCCAACTTCTGGACACTCAGTGACCTCCCTTCACAGCACTCCGGGCTGTGTGTAAATGAAGACAGCCAGGAAATGCAGCAAATAAATAAGGCCGCAGTTCCAGGCCATCTTCATTTACATGCAATTACAGAGGCATTCGCGCCCCCCTTGGAAACCATCCACGGACCCCCAGGGGGGCGCGCCCCACAGTTTGAAGACCTCTGATCTAGGTGATGGTACAACTTTAAAAGAATACTGTTCTGACACTTTTGCTGATGACGCCAACACTTGATTCCTGAATATTTAGCAATTATAGCCCAACTACAGGTGTGCTCTGGCCTTCCATGATTCTGGAAAATGTGTTGGTGGAGGACCAGTTCCATCGTCAAATGTGGTTTTATTCCGGGTGAAGCAATATTGTCTTGCCTTGTCCTGTTGGATGAGGCTGCCACCTTTGACACATGACTTTTCCCATCATCCTGGAATCTCTGTTGTCTGGGCGAATCAAGACCAAATTCCCAAACACACAGCTCCTTAAAAATCTCCGATATCTCCTAGACTTCCCAGAGTATTTTAATTCACAATATTTACTCATGCTGATTTTCCATTCCTGGCAAAATTTGCAGGATTCATTCATGCAAGATTGTGAATTTGTACTATTATTATTTTTTTTAATTCATTTTACTTACACAGGGAAAATATTTTTCACTGCGAAGAAACCCCTTCACCTCTAATAAAATAGTTGTGTTTCCTTCTCTGTCCCAACCTGGGAATGTAATAAAGTGACGTGTTACCAGGGTAGAAAACTCCCTGCAAATGCTCACCTTAAAAACCCTGTTCAGACCCTCGCTTTGAATTTATGACATTGGAAAATCTGACACACTGGTACATTATCCACTCTCATAAGTGGGCTTTATGATTGTAAATGTACTCTGTGTAGTGAACTAGGATGTGGAAGTTACAATACCAATGAACTTTTTGCACACAGTGATCCTTGAGTTTGTTTCTGTCACAAGTCATGGTTGAAACGGTGGATGAAATTCTCAATTCTGGTGGAATTATTTGTTCCCTCTACACACACAGAGAAGCGGGGCGATAAGAGGTATGTCGCTAATTAGAAGAGGTCAGTAGACAAGACACCCATGTTGGAAAAACTGTCCTCACCCACAAAAATTTGTGGCATGCTTCATCATAGGGTTGCTACAACACCTCCGCGCAAGCCAACGGCAGAGTTGGAGCAATAGGGTGGGGGAGACAAGACAAACATAAAAGAAAAATGCGGGATCAAAGAAAAGGTGCAGAAATAACAATGTTAAAACTAACTCAGGGATACCCTGACTTCCCTTTATTGGTGGACTCCCTGGTTAGATTAAGAAGGTTTTAATCAACCTGTGGATGGTGGTATGCTGGTCTGTAATGAGCCCACTACCCCTCCACTCTGCAAAATGTTGACATGTTTCTTCCACGGCTTTCATCAGGACTAAAGACTAGATCCCTTAGAAACTCTCCCTACCTCCTACCTTAAGGAGTAGAACGTTGTCACAGTTGATGGTGCACGAGTAATGATGACCCTAGTTCATTTTACCTTAAGAGCGATGTTACCACGCTCACAGAGGACGATCAGTCCTTTTCACCGGTGGCTTCTAGATTAACATTAGCATAAACCGGGTCGCATGAAAATAATCAAGAGGGATGAGACCACTGTTTCACTTTATAACTGTTTTTTAATCATGCACCACGAATGCCAGAGTAAGTTGTGTTTATTTGTGAATTTTTTATTGGTTGCAGGATATTTTCACTGAGTGAGTTACGATACGTTCACGACCTGAGCATTTACACAGGCTGTGACAACGTTCTACTCCTTAAGGTACTCCACCTCTGTCGTTGGCTTGCACGGAGGTGTTGTAGCAGCCCTATGATGAAGCATGCCACACATTTTTGTGGGTGAGGGCAGTTTTAACAACATTGGTGTCTTGTCTACTGACCTCTTCTAATTTGCGACATACCTCTTATCGCCCGCTTCTCTGTGTGTGTAGAGTCTTGTTACAGGAGGTCGAAGTGGGGTGTGCCTCCTAGCCCTTATTACTGTGTGTGTAGGAATTATTTGTTCTCCAAGGGTATACATTGCCACTGTGTTGTTTAATTAAACAGTCTTGTGTGTATTTGTTTAAAGGGCAGAGGCTCTTCTGTTTCTGAACCCCCGATTTATATTTTATTTTTTGCAGCTTTTTTTATCGTGAACTCGACCCGAAGTTATTGCAGTGCTTTACATGAGCACCAGTTACGTTACACATTCATTTTTGGTAGGGACGGGGAGATTAAGTGATTTGCCTGGGATCGCAGCATGTTGAGCCAACGCCGAGCCTCAAACCTGGTTCCCAGTTCCAAAGGCAGTAGCTCTGGCCGTTACGCCACATTGTTGGAGCATCTGGGCCAACGGTGGGTTCACCGTGGTCTCAGAGGTGCTATGGTCTAAAAGCGAATGGAGTAAAAGCAGATGTTTCCCATTAGATCTCTTGTCAAGCAAAATCTCTAGGCTTCCGGTGAGATGAATTTCCAGATTGGTGCAGCGTTGCAGATGGTGGCTCTGGGAGTTGTGGCATCCACGTGAGTCCTTATTGAACAACACAAAGCATGTTTTTGGATCCTTGGTGAAGAGCAATAAAATCCATGTTTCACGGCATATAATAGAGTTCAAAACATAGTGCCATTGCTTATCCTAGGCCTGAAGAAACACAACTGTTTATCTCTTTCGGAGAATGCAGTGGCTGCCAGCCAAAGAGAGGTCATTTTAAGGCTCTCTGCCTGACATGTTCATGTTTTTACAAATGACCACGTATCTGGTTGCTCCTGGAGCTCAAGCAGCCATGTCCCTCAGATCATATACCTGTCGACCTTTAAACGAAGGGGGGCCACAAAGGGGTTTCATTCCCAGCCCCGTCCCTTTGAAGTGCCTTTCATCTTCAATATGGCTGCCTCTTCGCTCCATGCAATTCAGGTCCTGCTTCTTTGCCTTTCTGCTGGTAAGGGATCCACATATGCTTGAGAGCTTGTTGCTAAGAGGCGATTGAGTTCACAGTGTGGAACGAATAAACCTTCACAATCCAAACTCTGGACTCTGCAAGGCCAGAGCATGCACAGAACTTGGCTATTCTCTGTTCCAGAAATCACTCAAGGGTGGTACATGCCCAAACACTGAGGATGGAGCTGGCTTTTTATGAGCAGCGCTGGGCACATCTTGAGGGGTGCGGGTTTCACTCATAGCGGGGACTTCATTGAGCTGCTATTCTGTTTTCCAGGCTCTTCCTCTCAATTTTTCTATCTCTAAGGAAGTACATGTCTTGTCTTTGGTTTAGTTGGAGTAAGCCAGACTTACCACAAGTAATGGCACCGAAAGAGTCAATGTTGGTACTTTTGTACCTTTTGGATAAGTTACTCAGCACATTTCTTGTATAGATTTATTTAAATGCTGTTCAGCAGACGACTTAGGGGAGCTCGCCTGATCTGAGTGTTGTCAGTCCCTGCCAAGAGGAAGTACTTTGGTAAAATCATGCCTATGTTTATTCTTATCAGGAAGCCTTATCTGCCTCGAGATTTGAGTTGTTCTTGCTAAACTAACAACTCCTCCCCTTGAACATTTACTGCTCTGCTAGTTAACTTTCCTTCCTTCGGAGACGCTCTTCTTGAAGACCAGTACTTACTTGTGCATGAAAGTTAGAAAACTTCACAGACTGCCTCCGAATCATGCACCCCTTTCTTTTGAGTATGTTTATCATTCAGGCCAATTATTGCAAAGACTATTTCTAAATGATCAGATGTGTGCATCATCCAGAAAGAGTTCCCCTCTTATTTTTCCACCTCCCCGCTAATACCTGCGGTTGTCGCGGGGCAGAAAACGCAGGAATCACCAGCATCCCCTCCGCTCTTACATGCAGCCGCCGTGGGGCGGCAACCGCAGGGACTGCCACGGGTGGCCAAAGGTCTAGCTACGCCGCTGGGGTTGTGAGTGCTCCACCCAGGCCCTGCTGAAAGTTGGTGAGATGTCTGTGAAATGTAGGGTAAATTGGGAAGTAACTGCAGGGATAAAGTGTGTTATTCCTGATCCCCTGATAACTCCGCATTTGTAAGGGGACCATCAGGGTCCAACCCTTAATCTCTGGGCCCCAGAATTATGTATCCCCCTTGTGGGAAGTAGAGAGTAGCAGTTTTCTGCCAAATTGTAATGGGTCCCCTAGTCCATTACAAAAGAAAGAGAGATCTGTTATGAGCATACAGTGGTTTTACAGCCCGCCCCTTGCTTACCATCGTTGGCCTTATTGTCTCTCATTTGCTTGCGTCTTATTCTATAGCTTGCCTTCATGTCCCCCCGTCCTGCCCCCTCCCCCGAGCATAGCCTCTTTATGATCCTTTTGATTGGCTGACTTGTATCCTTTCACTGCTTACATTTAAGGAATGTTTCATATTCATTCAGCACTCTATTATGGTCATGTGTTTGCTTCCTCTCTCCCTCATGAGCTGCTTCATCCCTCAAAAACCCTTTCTCCTCGCAATGTGTTGCTCCCCACCCCTCCCAGCTTGTCTGTAAAAGCACAGCAACAGGAATGTATTTACTGCAGTGCAGTTGAAAAGAAGACTTTATGGTTTGTTTTTGTTTTATCACCAGCATTCCACGTATTGTGTGAAAGCACAAGCTTTGGCACACAGAGGCTTGGGTGATGGGGGTGGAGTCATCTGCTGCACTTAGGTAGCTCCTGAGGCATAAAGTGTACTTAGCATGATACTTCTCTTGAAGACCCATAAATCTGCTCCCTGGGCTAATGCGCAGGAGCAATTGGCTGAATCCTGTTAAAAGGAAATTAGGCCTTGGGGAGTGTTTTCCTTTACCTCTAAAACTTACTTATGCTTTTTAAATTCTGTTCAAGGTTTTCTGAGTGAAAGGTATTTGAAAAATAAACCATGTCATTTATAAACATTGAATTCAATGAACATTTTTGAGATACCATAAGCTGGGCCACTGGAATTATGCAATTTTGCATAGTTATGGATCTACCGCATTTTCCACATAATCCATCATCTGCTGTATAGTGTGCAGATTTTAACCGCAAAACAATTTTGTTTCTACCTCCAACTGGTTCAAAAGTTACTCAAATCACAGCGACACGTGTTGTAGCTCAGTCGAAGGTCCTTTGCAAAGGTTGACTTCTCACCTTTCTTTTGCTTATTGCTATATTTGAGTGTTAAACTGAGGTGGAACATTTTACCAGACAGCGTTAACAAGTGCAAAAAATTACTAAATAATGAAGTAATACTATCAGACAATGTGCTCACTTATGCCGCATAATTTGGCTTTTCTTGCCGTATAATTTAGTCAACCTTGCCTGCATAATTTGTCCCTCTCCTGCAGCATAATTCCAGTGGTCATGACCATAAGATATGTGTTTACGTTTCTTCCAGTATTTTGAAATTTTTGTTCTTTTATTAAACAATGCTTTACAGACAAACTTTAGCATAATCACCAGCTCGGCACTCGCATTATTAAAACAAGACCTGTTGACTTTGCCAATGTTTATTTTTCCAAGTACTCATGCTAGAAATGTGATAAAGATAAGTGACATGAGAAAAGGGTGAAAATAGGATGCCGCGCTAGAATTATTAGATTCCTTTATTGTGGGGGTTTCTTCTTTTAAATTTGTTTTTATTTTTGCAAACAACATAACATAAAAATATCATCAATGCTGTTATCAATTAAGGAGCAGATGAAGTGTAAAAAATAAAATGACATATGAATAAATACAAGAGAATAACTTGGAAACAGAGAGAAAAGGGGCTCACACAGTCTCCACATTTGTTCCTGATACAAGCATATCACTATAGCTTTATGAATAAATGGTCTGCCTCCATTGTCAGCTCAACCTACTCCCCTGTCCTTCAGTAATAAGCCTGGGCGTCCCATCTTTTCGGATGTTTGTGAGGACAGCTACTTGCGTCATAAATCGCTTTTTCCACTATTATGTATTCATTAAGGCTGTTCTTCCATTTTGCAATAGTCGAGAGACTCTGGGCGTGCCAGTTCTTTGCAGTATCACTTTAGGGGACGATCATGGTTACCCCAACAAAGAGTTTTTTTGTGTATTGGAAGAAGCCCAAATCCTCAATATATGAAGCAATGCCACACATGGGTCTAAAGAGATCTGCAAGTCCAACACCTCATTGCAGATTCTCTCCACCGCCCCCCATAACCCACCAGAGCCGTACAGCTCCACCCCATGTGGAACAGACCGCCCACCTCAGCGTGGCACAGGAGGCCTGTGGGAGGTGAATCTCGCGTGATACACCATAACGTCTCTCTCGTGAAATATGTACAGTGCAGGGATTTCAATTGTACCAAGCAGAATCTAGCAGTGGTTGAAATCTCCCTTGCTGCCACCAGAGCTTCAAGCCACTCTGAGTCCCCGAGTGGACCAAAGTCAGCCTCCCAAGACTGTAAGTTTAAGAGGTGTCAGGTGTATTGACTACCATGGATATATAGATTCAAGAAATTTTGTGTTCATGCCCGAGATCGTCCGTACTGATCTTTGCCTCTAGTGGGTGGAAGTCTGAAGTTGAGTCTTCATGTTGTAGGTCTGGGAGCTGTACATGTCGAAATTGTAGATACTTATGAAATTGAGTGTGGGTTAAGCCAAACGTCTTCTGCAGTTCTGCAAAAGACTTGAGGGTGGATTGTGTGAGAACCACACCCAGCGTGGCACACCTATTCGGCCCCCACCCCTTGAAGTCCGAAAGAGCTGCCACTTCTAGAAGCAGTGTCCCATTCCATAGGGTGGTTTCTTTGGTGAGGAACCCTTGCCATCTTATTTGCCTCACAGCGTCTGACCAGATCTTGATGGCTATCCTAGTTGCTGGAGGAATGTCTCGTGGCAGGGGTCCTCCGTTTATGTAGTGTAGTGGATGTGAATCTCCCAGAGCCCAAAGGTTGGTCTTTTAAGCAGGGTCACCATCAGTTTTGAATAGCCATTCAATAAGAACCAGGAGATGAGCAGCCCCATAGTAAGACAGGATGTTGGCCATGGCTTTTAGCCACCATCATATCTAGATTTGTAGCATCTAAGCATTGCCAAATGATTTTTGTGGGTTTTTTGATGCACAGCAATGTAGTTTACGCTGATTCAGAGTACACTTGCTCGAGTCTGAGATACATCCACGTTTTGACCTATTTTGCTCAGTGATGTGAATTAGCTTCAGGATCCATGATGTCTCCTTGGAAAACATGTACCTAAAACTTTGTTCTGGATTAAGAGCGGGCTTCAACGGCATAGATTTTGTCCCCAGATTCTGGAGCCTATTGCCTGGTGTAAACAGCCAGAAGTCTTACGCCGATCTAAGTGATGGGCAGTTGCCCTCTGCTTCTTAAGTAGCATGGACCTCTGTTCCACAGTGCTATGTGAATCAGATGTGGAACCTTGAATTGAATGTGGTTGTCCAGTAGGGGTGTGTGAATTCGCAGAACTCGGCTTCCACATACTTCATGAACTTGAGTAATAATCCGATAAAAGTTCTGAAGATGTTTTTTAAAACAATTGCAGAAGAAATATTCTGCAAAAGTAGGTTTTTCAGGTGAACAGACCCACAAATTACATATAGCAGATTTTCTTTCAAGATGTAAAATTGGAAAAAACAAATTAATTTTGCAATTTTGTGAAATGTTGTAATATGAATGTTGCCAATTAGGCTGGAAAGATTTTGCACACCTTTACTCTTCCTTGGTATCTGGTAAAGTGCTCTCCAAGCAGGCAAAATGTGGCCCAACCTCTTATATAAAAGTCCACCCTGGCAGCGTTTTGTTGAATGGTCCGAAGTTCTTCATTACACGTAACAGTATGTATAGTTGCGTATCTATATATTTGCTCTCCATACAGCTCTTGAATTATCACAAACAAGATCTGTCAGAGAGGCAGAGGTCATAGAAAGGAGCAGCCAAGAATGGGATAATCTGAACTTATAGGCAGAAACTACATTCCAAAAGTAATGAAGTTAGTGCAATTTGTATTCAGCTTATCTTCCAACTTTGGGTACTCAAGGGACATGTTTTCTAAAGAGTGGCAAGTATCAAAATGTACTTCATACATTCAATGTTGTTATTTGTGTCTCGAGCTCTGACCATGGACCATCTGATGCTTCTGAATTGTTTTTCTCTATCTAGACTTCATGGAAGGGTTGTATCTTTAATTAACATTTTAATTGAGGTGACTACCAATCTGTGGCTCTCTCGTATATAATCCATACAAAGATGTCGGCTGTGTTGTCCCTCTGGGTTCCACAGGCTGTCTCAGCCTGTCTCACCCCTTCTGTGCTGAACTCCTAGCTTGGAACACTTGCAGTCTTCTTGCACAGCTTTGGGGTGAGGGTCTACTGGTATGCTGACCACACAAAGCTAGTCAGCAGCCTGAAAGAAAAGACTAGTCTAAAACTAAAACATCCATGTTGCTGTTGGTGCCTGTTGTTTAGTTGATGTCATTTTTTCTTGATTCTCAACCCACCCAAATGTGGAGCACCTAGATCTTCATAGTGAAGACCTTCTCTGAGACCTTCCTGTATGTGTCCATGGCTCACACATATGGTCTGCAGTCTGGGGGAGATTGGTCGACTTTGAGCTAACATTGGCACTGTGTATTTCATCCATCAGTGAATTATTTGTTTTCCAGGTCGTGCACCTTGACACAGGTTCTTTCTTTTCTATTGTTCACTAATCAAGTGACAGCCGTAAATGTCTTTATATCCTCTTGCTTGGATTATGACACTGTTATCTATCTGGGTTCCCCTCACTATTCTGTTGTCAGACTGCAGCAAAGATATTTCTCAAACTAAAGAAGTTTAACCATATCTCAACTGGTCATCACTCTGTCTGCTGGCCGCCTGTTCAGAAGTGCATCAAGTTCAAATCCCTATTTCTTGCACCATATGCTTGCTACAACCCGGCCAAGCGTATGCTACAATCCTTGGGCATATTTTCATAAGCACATGCTGTACTCTTCATCCAACAGTCTCTTTGTTGTTCTTACATCTCTTTCTCCACAATTGATGGCGGAAGTGTTTGTTTTCAAGTTGAACTTTCTGGAATTCCTTTTCCGGTTCCCTGAGCTGTGATCTGGGCACCTGAGGTTTTCCGAGAACCTGAAGACTAGCGCTTTACAGAACAGAAGCCAAGTTACATGGGACATTCAGTACTTCAGTACCTCAATACTGCCAAAGATACAGAAATATATTAGCATAACATAATTCTCAACTTTTGAAGCAGGAAGCATTCTATCGTTGACAAGATAAAACACTTTAATAAGAAATGCAAAAAGTTAGATGGCTTCTAAGGACGAAGCCTTAAGCAGATGTAGTTTTCCATAGGCTACCCTGACAATGAAACACTTCCATGGAATTTATAAACAATTGTTAAACAATTAATAAACAATTTACAACATAAATATATCTGTATTAGCCTTGTTTATTGTGAGGATCGCCTTTAGTTTCCTTGCAGAAATACTGCCCATGCATTTTCGAGATAGCCACCATCAGCAGCTAACAGGAGCTGGGAGTGATCGGGCTTGCAGGAAAGGCGGCAATCCTGGAACAGGAGATTGGACTTGGAGGGCCTCGATGAGGTTGGTTAGCATGGCCAAACTTGGTACCAATAGCAACGACAACTCAAAGCTCCCCTGAGAGGCAAGGATGCTGCCAGAAAGACAGTAAGGTGAACCAAGTGACAGGGTTTAGGGATCTAGTCCAAGGTAAAGGCCATCTCATGAGATACAACCACTCAGAGGTGCTTAGTGGGGACTGGCTGGCGCTGCAGAAGGAAGCCATGCTCAGCAGTGGCATGCCTTCCCTGGTCAGTGATGCTGCATGAGTGAGATTGGGGCTTTTCTAGAGAGTGCCAATGATGAAGTATTTCTGGAATCGCATGTGAAGTCCCCCACAGAGCTACACCATTAGTGAATGGGGGGCACAGAGACCAGGACCACAGTTTGTGCTCCAACACGAGAATGTTGCAGGGCCTTAAAATATGGATTAATGCCACTACTTCTGTGACATAGCCTGGCGCTGTCTCCCCATCTATTGACAATGACCATATGACTATTGTTAATTGTTATGTTTTTGCAAATTTGTAGAGCGCAGTTTAACCCAGGAGGGTAGACCATAAGCCTAATGGGACTACTTGAAAAAGGCCTTCAGCTTCTTGTGGAATTCAAGAAGTGAAGAGGAGGCTCTTATGTGTAGTGGCAAGGTCGTTCCAAGCTTTAGGAGCGATGTATGAGAAAGCTCAAATGCCAGATCTGGTTTTCCGTATTCGTGGAATAGGTGCGAGTAGGAGTCCGGATGAAGTGGATGTGTCTGGAAGGTTTGCAAAAACAGATGTGATTGTTGAGGTATGCTGGGCCAGTGTTATGTATTGCCTTGCAAGTGTGGGTGAGGAGTTTGAACTTTGCTCGTTTGTGTATGGGGACCCAGTGGAGCTCCTTTAGGCGTAGTGTGATGTGAGTACGGCGTGGGAAATTGAGAGTGGTTCTGGCTGTCGAGTTCTGAATGGTTTGCAGCCTATTGGTGAGTTTTTTGTTTATTTCGGCATAGAAGGTGTTCCCGTAGTCAGCTTGCTTGTGACAAGGCATGCGTTACCGTTTTCCGGGTGCTGATTGGGAGCCCTTTGAAAATCTTCCTTACCATCTTCAGCGTATGGAAGCATGAAGTGGTGATGGCGTCGACTTAGGTGGTCATTTCGAGTTTGCTGTCGATGTCGATCCCGAGTTTCTTAACAGTGGGAGTGGCTGTCGGTCCTAGCTCTGTTGGCCACCAGGTGGAGCCCCATGGTGAAGTACTCGTCCAAAAGATCACAATTTTGGTCTTGTCGGGGTTCATCTTTAGACATTTTGTCTTCATCCAGTCATGCAGACACTGAACTTATTCTCTCCCTCAAGGACAAGACGCCCAGTACCCGGATTAAGTTGTGTGTCGTCGAAGTAAGAGAGCATGTTGATGTCGTGAGAGCAGATAATACTGGTTAGAGGAATCATGTATGCATTGAAGAGGGTCAAGCTTACAGAGGATCCTTGTGGAACTCCGCACATGAGGTAGCAGGCGTCTTAGGTGTATGGAGCCAGGCTGATTGTGTCCTTGGAGTCAGGAAGGAGCAGATCCATCGCAGTGCATGTCTTTGGATTCCGATGTTGTGTAGAAGTTGGATGAGCATGAGGTGGGAGACCACGTCAAATGCTGCAGGGACGTCCGTGAGGGCCACTGTGTCTCCTCTGTCCATATTCATGTAGATATCATCAGTGACGGCGATGAGGGCAGTTTTGATGCTGTGGGTGGGTCTGAAGCTAGACTGAGAGGTGTCGAGGAGTTGGTGGCTGTTGAGGTATTCGTTGACGCGTCTGTTGATGATTTTCTCTAAGACCTGGGCCATGAATGGTAGCAGGGAGATCGGTCTGTAGTTAGCGAGCATTGAAGGGTCCGCGGAGGGTTTCAAACCATAAACCTGGCAAGTAATGGGTTGAGGACTGCAGAATATGAACGTACACCACTGTCCTACTCCTCCTCCTCATCATGTTTGGAAGCAGCTTGATGTTGTGCTGGGCCATAGCACATATTGCCTGAACGACGCCACGGTCATAGGAAAGTATTGCTAACCATCTCCAGAAGCAACCTACATCATTCTTCAGCACTATCTAGAATGCACTGATGTCTGTGGGAGCTTCGGAGATCACTCATCAGGTCACACCGCAAATGCAAATGGCAAGCCGGAGATGATACTCGGGGACTTGCCATTCGGCACATCTGGCAGAACTAGAGAAATGTGGTCCAAATGTAAACTCTTTAAAATCAAAGGAAGAGCCCTAGTCATGTTATTCAGATTAGTGTAGAGGGAATGTAACATATTCTTAAATAATCTGGGATGCGGGGTTGATAGTGCATGCAGAATTCCTCTTACTATCGCAGTCGCTTCTGTAATGAACGGCCCATATATGCCAAGCAGGATCTGCCACAAGGTTGTTGATCTTACACTAATTTTTTGATACCCCAGGAACTTTCTTTGCTTGTGCCTATTCTTTTCTTCTAATGAGATGGTACTCTTCAACTGAAAGACTGAAAGTGTGACAATGCTCAGGAAACCCCCAGGCTGATATCATCTGTTTACAGGAAACACATACTGACCACTGACATCAGACGGTTTAGGACCAGACTGTGCCTCGTAGTTTTTACAGAACATTAATGCACAAATCTCTGTGGGGCTCTCGGTGTTGATATGGGAGACCCCTTTGTGGTCAGTGATGGACAGAAGACTTGAAAGGGCAGACATGTCATGGTGACAGAGACTACAGGGACTGGGGTGAGAGATCCTGATGTGTGGAGTCTATGGCCCTAACTCTTCACAAGAACCCTTCCTGATCTCAAACCTACAGACACTGACTGAATTGATGGATAGATCTGTAGGCAAAGTGACCATCATAGGTGCAGTGTCCAGAACACTGAAGTGCATGGAGGGAGGTCCACTCAAGGTTTAGAGATTCTTTATTTTTTCCTACTACTGTGCATACATGGAGTATTTATTCCTGATTTTCTCACTCTAAGTGTAACACCACTGAGACAACTGTCATCTTTAACCATTGTCATAATTAAACTTCTCCAGTCTGGCGTCCGAGCCTGCCGTGCCAATGTGTCTAGTCTGTGTATGTCTGAATGTGTTGGTGTAAAGGCATATGTAGCACAAACCTAGCTGCGTAGAAAGGGAGTGCGGCCCATCAGGGAGGGGATGGGGGAATTTGTATACATAAAGTAGAGTTTTTGCATATTTGCATCACCCAATTTTAAATTAAACGTTTATATTACTTCATTTTTTCCATCGTGAGCATTGAACCTACATTCTTATTTAGTAGCTAAGTTCAGAGGTATTTGGTACTGTTTCTCACCATGTCTTATTCTCAGTACACACCCGCCCGCTCTTGACGTATCCGTTTTGTAACTCAACTGATTCTCCGTATTTGTATGTATTTGTGTTCACAGAGCTCAAATCTTGCTGTGAGGTAACAGAGAACTGTATGACAGGAGGGAAACAACAGTGGGCGCGAGTAGGGCTATAGGTGACAGGGTCGCTCTTCGTATACCAGTCGTGCTGCAGGAGCGGTGGCTGTAAATACTCCGGAAGGACTTCGTTGTGCCTCAATGATCTTCCAAATTAAATCTCTGTGTAACTGGACGAGAGATGGAGCTTGAAGGATATTTGTCGGGATGGTATTCTAGATCCTCATTCTGGAGCACTTGCACTTCTCTGCCAGATATTTCCCTATCTTCTGGTGGTCCTGTTACTCTGCGCTAACTGCTCTACCTTTTGGGGACATCATTTCCCTATTCAGCTTTTACTATCGGGTATTGTAGGAAGCTGCCTCTGTATATACTATACCAAAGGGAGGTATAGTGTGCACAGAGTCCAGTGGAACCCCAAAGGTAGGCAGAGGTAAAAGTAGATAGCACCTTACTCTCTATTTGTGGTAGTGTGGGCTAGCAGTAAGGCTTTATCAGAGGGTAGTGTTGAGCATTTGTTGTACACACTCAATCAGCAAATGATTGCACCCACTCAAAGACTGAACTCAGACCAATTTCGTTTGTATAAGAAAATATTATTAAGTTATTTTATTTCTAGAACCAAGCCAAGCCTGGCACAGGTAAGTGAATGAAAAATATTATGCCGTGTTTACAAATTGAATGCAAGTTCAAATGCAGTTGTTTGAAATACTGGTAAATCAAGGATTCGAAATTACTGTACAGATTACTTTTTAGATTACTTTTTAATTTACTTTTTCTACTCTGTGTGATATGCCTAGATATCACACTGGGACATTTCATAGAGAAAAGGTAAGTAAAATCAATTTTGTACAGTTGTAGTTTTGCAGGTTTTCATACAATCCAACTCCACACTTAGAACAATTTTCAAGGAAAAACAGTCAATGTATTCCTATGGAGAGAAATTAAGTTATCAGTTAAAAGGTAAGTACTCGGTCTTTGGGGTTGAGTTTCTGGGGTTAGAACAAGGGTTCCCCCAGGGTCAAGGATGCACTCTCAAAACACCCTCAGTGGCACTAGGGCGGCCAGGTGCAGAGTGCTGAGGCCCAATGTTATCCAATGGGGGATAGGGGGCCTCCGGTTGGTGGCTGCTCACGAGCAGGCCACAAGGTTGTGGGAGCGAAGCTCCTGGTGTTCGGCTCAGTGCAAAGGGGGATCCGGTTTAGCACACAAAGTGCACCCGCAGCTGCGCAGGGGCGGCTGGGTGCAGGGTGCTGGATTGGGGTTGGGTGCCCTGTTGATTTCAATTGGGATTCTCCGGTTTCAACAAAGACTGCAGGCTCGGGGACCAAGATCTTCTGGAGGTGACCACCGGTTGGAGAGGTAAGTTGGGATGCCTGGGGATACTGGGACACCGACCGTTGGGCCACCCAAGGCCGTGGGGCTTCGGGTGCAGGGGAGTCTTTAGGTGTCAGGTTTTTCTTACCAGCTCCGGTTGCGGTCGGGGGGACCCTCCAGAAAGAGGCTGCAGGCGTCGCTGGGAGATTCGAGGCAGGTCAGAGATCACCAGATCTCGGGTCAGGTTCGCCCGGGAGACCTCCTCGTGGTGTTGGGCCACTCGAACTCGGGCCGTAGGCGTCGGGCGCAGACTCGTGGATTTGGCCAGAGCCAGATTCTGTTGGTGAGCAAATCCGGTGCTCACGGGAGACAGAGTCTTTTCTGTGGAAGGCAGGGCAGGTCCTCGGGGTTCTTGAGGTTGCTGGCTGCAGGACACACCAGAGTTTCGCTTCTGAAGGTTCGAGGTAGGGTCAGGCCGGTAGGGCTGGGGACAAGTCAGTGGGCGTCCTCCTCTTCTTAGCTGTGGCACGGCTTCTTCAGTCCTTCTTCTTCTTTTCTTCGTAGTCGATTCTTGTCTAAGGAGGCAAGGTTCAGGGGTGCCCCTAAATACTAAATTATGGGGTGTTACAGGTAAGTAAAAGGTTGGGACCAATGGGTCCCTTCCTTGGAGTGGGTACACCCCCTATTATGCCACCCTCCAGTGGGAGGGGGCATATGCATCACTCTGGTTGGCTGGGTCCCCCCATCTGCAAGCTGGCGGGGACTGAGAGTTGTGCTTCATTTCGCCTCCCCCACCTGAGGGGTGGGGTTGGCAAAGGTGGGCACACCTCCCTTCCTCACTTGGTTTTCCCGCCGATTCTCCCGCTCAAAGTGGTAGTCAGAACCGGTGGGGACCAGTTGCTGGAAGCCGCAAAAGGCCTGGGAAAGCTCACAAAGGCGGCAAGCCTTTGAAGCTTCCCCTTCGTGGACCTTGCCCATCCTGGGAGAGGAGGCTTGGCACCTCGTCCCAGGATGTGCATTGTTTCAGACCCCCGAGAGCAGCAGGCTCTCGACCCAGGGGTCTTGAAATATGTCTGGTGGTGGCAGCTGGTGAGCAGCCACTCAGCCTGGACACTAGTGTTAGGTCGTTTTTCAGGGGGCATCTCTAAGATGCACTCTGTGTGCATTTTTCATTAAATCCCACACTGGCATCAGTGTGGGTTTAATGTGCTGAGAATTTTGATACCAAACTTCCCAGCTTTCAGTAAAGCCATTATGGTACTGTGGAGTTCGTAATGACAAACTCCTAGCACCATATACTCTTAATGGCATTACTGCACTTACAATGTCTAAGAATTGGCTTAGACACGGTTGGGGTACAAGGCTCATGCAACTGTACCCTCACCACTGGTATAGTGCACCCAGCTAGAGGGGTGGCTGATCTATGCCTGGGCAGTGGGTTGTAGGCATGACACACAGGGATGTGTGCCATGTCGACTCTTCACTTTGTTCTGCACTAAAACATGCAGCCTGCAAAGGCAGTGTGTGTGTGTAGAGGTACAGGGCCTCTAAGAGTGGCACAATAAGTGCTGCAGCCCCTAGAGGCCTTCCCTGGCCACAGTGCCCTTGGTACCTGTGGTACCATTTACAAGGGACTGCCCTGTTGCCAAAGAGTGCCAATTGGGTTTTGTTTTCCATGCAGTTTTAGGGAAAGAACATGGGCCCTGGGTACCTGTTTGGCAGGAGCCCAGGGCACACTCAGTCAAAGTACATCAGCAGTTTAGCAAAAAGTGGGGGCAACCATGCAAAAAGAGGGCACTTTCTTACACAACCCCCCCCCCCAAACGAAAGAGGATGAGACTAAGCTTTCACTAGAGAGTCTTCATTGTCTAAGTGGAAGAACCTGGAAAGTCCATCTGCATTGGCATGAGCAGTCCCAGGTCTGTGTTCCACTATAAAGTCCATTCCCTGTAGGGAGATGGACCACCTCAAAAGTTTAGGATTTTCACCTTTCATCTGCATTAGCCGTTTGAGAGGTCTGTGGTCAGTTTGAACTAGGAAGTGAGTGCCAAACAAGTATTGTCTCAGCTTCTTCAGGGACCAAACCACAGCAACGGCCTCTCTCAATGGCACTCCAACGCTGCTCCTTGGGGAGAAGCCTTCTGCTTATAAAAGCAACAGGTTGGTCTTGGCCTTCATCATTGGTCTGGGATAGGACTGCTCCTATCCCTAGCTCAGAGGCATCAGTCTGCACTATGAACTGCTTGGTATAGTCTGGAGCTTTGAGAATGGGTGCTGAGCACATTGCCTCTTTCAGGGTGTCAAAAGCCTTTTGACAGCTAACTGTCCAGTTTACCTTTTTGGGCATCTTCTTGGAGGTACTTTCTGTGAGAGGAGTCACAATGGACCCATGTCCCTTCACAAACCTCCTGTAGTACCCAGTCAAGCCAAGGAATGCCCTGCCTTGGGTCTTGGTTGTTGGAGCTGCCCTGTCCAGGACGGCCTGGATCTTGGGCTGTAAGGGTTGCACTTGGCCTCCACCAACAAGGTGTCCCAAGTATGCCACTGTTCCCTGCCCTATCTGGCATTTGGATGCCTTGATAGTTAGGCCTGCAGTTTGCAGGGCTTTAAAAACCTTCCCAAGGTGGATCAGGTGATCCTGCCAGGTGGAGCTAAAGACAGCAATATCATCTAGATATGCTGCACTAAAGGACTCCAATCCAGCAAGGACTTGATTCACCAACCTTTGTAAGGTGTCAGGGGCATTCTTTAAACCAAAAGGCATACCAGTAAAATGATAGTGCCCATCAGGTGTGGAGAATGCTGTATTTTCTTTTACTCCTGGTGCCATGCCAATCTGTCCGTACCCTGCAGTTAAGTCAAAGGTACTTAGAAATTTGGCTGCACCCAATTTATCTATCAACTCATCTGCTCTTGGGATAGGCTGAGCAGCTGTCTTGGCGACAGAGTTGAGCCCTCTATAGTCCACACAGAACCTAATTTCTCTCTTTCCACCTGGGGATGAGGTTTGGGGACTAGAACCACTGAGCTGGCCCAGGGGCTCTCAGAGGGTTCAATAACCCCTAGCTCCAGCATCTTGCTGACTTCAGCTCTGATGCTTTCCGTGACTTGATCAGACTGTTGATGGATTTTGTTCTTGACAGGTACACTGTCACCAGTGTCCACATCATGGGTGCACCAGTTTGTCAGACCAGGGGTCAAGGAAAAGAGTTTAGCATACTGTTGCAAGACTTGCTTGCAATCAGCCTGCTGTTGGGCAGAGAGGGTGTCTGAAAAGACATGTCCATCCACTGACCCATCTTTGGGGCTGTAGGAGAGGAGGTCAGGGAGAGGTTCACTCTCTGTCTCCTGATCCTCATCAGTCGCCATCAGCATGGTGATGTCAGCCCTGTCATTAAAAAGCTTAAGGCGGTTCACATGGATCTCCCTTTTGGGTGTCCTGCTTGTGCCCAGGTCCACTAAGTAGGTGACCTCACTTTTCTTCTCTAAGACGGGGGAAGGGCCACTCTATTTGTCCTGGAGAGCCCTTGGTGCCACTGGCTTCAAAACCCACACCTTTTGCCCTGGTTGAAATTCTACCAGTGCAGCTTTTTGGTCATACCAGTGCTTCTGGAGCTCCTGGCTGGCCT
This sequence comes from Calotriton arnoldi, assembly GCA_963921515.1. Classification (NCBI taxonomy): domain Eukaryota; kingdom Metazoa; phylum Chordata; class Amphibia; order Caudata; family Salamandridae; genus Calotriton; species Calotriton arnoldi. Next base: position 2,107,532 of record CAWUFW010002537.1, read on the forward strand.
CAAGATTTTTGGAAGCTTTTTCCATGTACTCAGCCATTCTGGACCTTAGGCCTAGCACGTAGTCCACAAAGTCTTGTTTGGGTTCTTGGAGAGGCTTCTCCCAACCCTCTTTTACAAGACAGAGTGGTCCCCTTACAGGATGGCCAAACAGAAAAGGGGGAAAACTCTACTCCCTTCTGAGGCACTTCTCTGTAAGCGAAAAGCAAGCATGGTAAGAGGACATCCCATCTCCTTTTGAGTTTCTCAGGGATCCCCATAATCATGCCTTTCAATGTCTTGTTGAATCTCTCAACAAGACCATTGGTTTGTGGGTGATAGGGTGTAGTAAACTTGTACTGCACTCCGCACTCTTTCCACATGTGTTTTAGGTAAGCAGACATGAAGTTTGACCCTCTGTCTAAAACCACCTCCTTAGGAAACCCTACCCTGGTGAAGACACCAATGAGGGCCTTGGCTACCGCAGGAGCTGTAGTAGTCCTAAGGGGAATTGCCTCAGGATACCTAGTGGCATGATCCACTACCACTAGTATAAACTTGTTTCCTGATGCTGTGGGAGGTTCAAGTGGACCCACTATGTCCACACCTACCTTTTCAAAGGGAACCCCAACCACTGGTAGTGGAATCAAGGGGGCTTTTGGGTGTGCACCTGTGTTTTGCCACTGGCTTGACAGGTGACACAGGAGCTGACAAACTCCTTTACCTTCTGAGACATCTGGGGCCAGTAAAAGTGGCTAACTAGCCCTCCCAAGTTTTGGTTTGGCCCAGATGTCCAGCTAGGGGTATGTCATGAGCTAAGGTGAGTAAGAACTCCCTGTACTTCTGAGGTACTACCACTCTCCTAGTGGCTCCAGGGTTCGGGTCTCTGGCCTCAGTGTGCAGTAGTCCCTCCTCCCAATAGACTCTGTGGGTACCACTGACTTCTCCCTTTTCCTGTGCAGCAGCTTGCTGCCTCAGGCTTTCAAGAGTTGGACATTCCTGCTGTGCAAGGCACAGCTCTTCCCTAGAGGGTGCCCTGGGCCTAAGAGTTCAACCTGGTAAGGGTCAAGCTCCATGGGCTCAGTTACCTCTGGGGTTTCCAAGTCCTCTCCCTGAGGAGAGGGATCCTGATCCTTTTGCTGTACAGAAGCTGGTTTCCCAGTCTTCTTACCCTTTCTCTTGGAAGGTTGGGCCATTCTTTCAGGCTCCAACACTTCTTTTTCACCCTGCTTTCGGCTCTGTGCTCTAGTCTCCACACACACCACCTCAGGGATGTCCAGCATTGCTGCATGGGTTTTTGGTTCTACCTCAACCCATGCTGAGGTTTCCAGGTCATTACCAAGCAGACATGCAGCTGGAAGCTTCGGAGAGACCACTACCTGTTTCAGGTCAGTAACCAGGAGTAGCTGCAGGAGGACTAGGGGGCTTCTTGTTAGGACAAGTAGCATCTCCAGTTAAGTGTCCCAACTTTTTACAGTTGTTACACCAGGCCTTTAGGGGATCAAAGTTCTTTCCCTTGTACCTATTATTGGACTGGAAAGAGTTTTGGGTCCCACCCCCCTGTGCAGGTGTTTGGGGCCCTTTTGAAGACTCAGGCTTTTTATCTTGGGAGTTCTCACCCCCTTTCCCCTGGGGAGGTTTTGTAACCCCTTTCTTCTGATCACCCCCAGTGGTTGTTTTTGTCACCCTTGTCTTGACCCAGTGGTCTGCCTTCTTTCCCAATTCTTGGGGAGAAATTAGACCTAGGTCTATCAAATGCTGATGTAACTTTTCATTAGTGCAATTACTTAAAATATGTTCTTTCATAAACAAATTGTAAAGTCCATTGAAATCATGCACATTATTTCCAGTTAACCAGCCATCTAGTGTCTTAACTGAGTAGTCAACGAAGTCAATCCAGGATTGGTTTTGGGTTTTGTGAGCCCCCCTGAATCTAATTCTGTATTCCTCAGTTGTGAGTCCAAAGCCCTCCATCAGAGTTCTCTTCATGAGGTCCTAAGACCCAGCATCTGCCCCTGTAAGGGTCAGGAGTCTGTCCCTGCAGTTACCAGTGAACAGTTCCCAAAGGAGTGCCCCCCGTGTGACTTCTGCACTTTTCTCATTTCACAAGCCCTCTCAAAGGCTGTGAACCATTTTGTGATATCATCACACTCTTCATATTTAGGGACAATGCCTTTGGGGATTTTAGGATCATAAGATTGCTCTTTATCCTTATTTAGTAAATTGCTGCCACCATTGATGGGAGCTAAGCCCATCTCTGCTCTCTCTTTCTCTAGAGCCAGGAGTCTGGTCTCTAGATCCAGACTTTTGGTCAACCTTGCTAAAAGGTTGTCCCCCACATTGAGGCTGTCCTCAATGTCCCCAGTAGCACCAGATCCACCTGTGTAGGCTCTAGGTGCTGAGGGTTTTATTTTTGGAGCCAGGGCCACTGGGGCCCTTCTCTCCCTATAAAGTGGGGGAGGTTGGTAGTTATCCTCATCTCCTCCCTCTACTTCTTCATCTGAGAGGTCTTCACCATTCTCAGAAGGATGGTCCTTAGCATACCCTGCCAACAGCTCCTGGGGCTTTCGTTTGGAGGGATGGGATCCCATGATTATATTTTTAAGCTTGCATAGAGACCTTAACTCCCTAAATTCTAAGTGGAGATAAGGGGTAAGGTCGAGCTCCTCAACCTGGTTCTCTATGCCATTATGGTTATCTTCACTAACAGATGGGTTCTTGTTAAGAGACATAGTTAAAAAAACTTCTGACCCCTCTTACTCCTAACAAAAGTGAACTTTTATTTTTCTAAAATTCTAAAGGGACTTAACCAAGGCCCTAACAAGATGGGCAAGTAATTGGACAAATTTGTCAATTCAAAAAAATCAGAATTCTAAAGACAATTTAAGAGTTCTGTCGTGTGATGAGGTGGTAACCAAGTTATTCCAACAAATGCAAAAATGTATATCCCACCGCTGATCCACCAATGTAGGAAGCTGGCTCTGTATATACTATACCAAAGTGAGGTATAGTGTGCACAGAGTCCAGTGGAACCCCAAAGGTAGGCAGAGGTAAAAGTAGACAGCACCTTACTCTCTAAATATGGTAGTGTGGGCGAGCAGTAAGGCTTTATCAGAGGGTAGTGCTAAGCATTTGTTGTACACACTCAATCAGCAATTAATTGCACACACTCAAAGACTGAACTCAGACCAATTTTGTTTGTATAAAAAAATAGTATTAAGTTATTTTATTTCTAGAACCAAGCCAAGCCTGGCACAGGTAAGTGAAATGCTTTGCAAAATATTATGCAGTGTTTACAAATTGAATGCAAGTTCAAATGCAGTTGTTTGAAATACAGGCAAGTCAAGGATTCGAAATTACTGTACAGATTACTTTTTAGTTACTTTTTAGATGTCTTTTAAGTTACTTTTTCTACTCAGTTTGATATGCCTAGATATCACACTGGGACATTTCCTAGAGAAAAGGTAAGTAAAATCAATTTTGTACAGTTGTAGTTTTGCAGGTTTGCATACAATTCAACTCCATACTTAGAACAATTTTCAAGGAAAAATAGTCAATGTATTCCTATGGAGGGAAATGAAGTTATTGGTTAAAAGGTAAGTACTCGGTCTTTGGGGTTGAGTTTCTGGGGTTAGAACAAGGGTTCCCCCAGGGTCAAGGATGCACTCTCAAAACACCCTCAGCGGCACTAGGGCGGCCGGGTGCAGAGTGCTGAGGCCCAATGTTATCCAATGGGGGATAGGGGGCCTCCGGTTGGTGGCTGCTCACGAGCAGGCCACAAGGTTGTGGGAGCAAAGCTCCTGGTGTTAGGCTCAGGGCAAAGGGAGATCCGGTTTAGCACACAAAGTGCACCTGCAGCTGCGCAGGGGCGGCTGGGTGCAGGGTGCTGGTTTGGGGTTGGGTGCCCTGTTGATTTCAATGGAGATTCTCCGGTTTCACCCAAGACTGCAGGCTCGGGGACGAAGATCTTCTGGAGGTGACCACCGGTTGGAGAGGTAAGTTGGGATGCCTGGGGATGCTGGGACACCGTCGGTTGGGCCACCCAAGGCCGTGGGGCTTCGGTGCAGGGGTGTCTTTAGGCGTTGGGTTTTCCTTACCAGCTCCGGTCGTGGTCGGGGGGACCTTCCAGAAAGAGGCTGCAGGCGTCGCTGGGAGATTCGAGACAGGTCCGAGATCACCAGATCTCGGGTCAGGATCGCCGGGGAGACCTCCTCGTGGTGTTGGGCCACTCGAACTCGGGCCGTGGGCATCAGGTGCAGAGTGGTGCAGACTCGCGGATTTGGCCAGAGTCTGTTGGTGAGCAAATCAGGTGCTCACGGGAGACAGAGGGGCCGATTCCGATTTGGGCCGGAAATCTCTCCGACCGAGCCGGACTCGGAGAGATTTCCGACCGAATCGGACTCTGGCAGCCCGACCGAATGAGTACGATGCGCACGTATGCCATCGGACTCGAGTCGGTCGGACTCCCATTGAAGTCAATGGGAGCCGGTCGCACAACGCGTACGCGGGCTCCCATTGACTCAATGGGTGCGAGGCAGTCAAGGGCGCCCCTACAGCGGGTACGCGTCGAGGCGACTCCCACCGTACACGCACAGGTAGGGGGACCCATGGGTCCCCCTGTGTGCGACTCGCATGGCTACGCTGTACAGGGGGTCCGACACGGACCCCCAAAGTACGCCCCCGACTGCTCTTTGGAGCCGGAGTGCGCGGCTCGGTCGGACTCGCTCGCGGCGCGCATCGTACTCACCCGGCCGGGGAACGTCTCCATTGCGCAGTGCGAATCGAGTCCGAGCGAGTCGGTCGGTGCGGTTCGACCCGGGAACGAGTCGGTCGGAGCGGTCGGGACGCCCGGACGAGTCGGTCGGCGATTTTGCATCGTACTCGCTCGCCCGGACGCGCGTACGAATCGGTCGGGAAATAGGGCTCCGAATCGGATCCGGTTAAGCCGAATCCGATTCGGAGCCCTACCGGCCGAGATCGGAATCGGCCCCAGAGTCTTTTCTGTGGAAGGCAGGGCAGGTCTTCGGGGTTCTTGAGGTTGCTGGCTGCAGGATACACCGAAGTTTCGCTTCTGCAGGTTCGAGGTGGGGACAGTCCGGTAGGGCTGGGGCCAAGTCAGTGGGCATCCTCCTCTTCTTAGCTGTGGCACGGCTTCTTCAGTCCTTCTTCTTTTCTTCGTAGTCAATTCTTGTCTGAGGAGGCAAGGTTCAGGGGTGCCCCTAAATACTACATTTAGGGGTGTTACAGGTAAGTAAAAGGTTGGGACCAATGGGTCCCTTCCTTGCGGTGGGTACACCCTCTATTATGCCACCCTCCAGTGGGAGGAGGCCATATGCCTCACTCTGGTTGGCTGGGTCCCCCCATCTGCAGGATGGCGGGGACTGAGAGTTGTGCTTCACCTCGCCTCCCCACCTGAGGGGTGGGGTAGGCAAAGGTGGGCACACCTCCCTTCCTCACTGGGTTTTCCCGCTGATTCTCCCGCCCAAAGTGGGGGTCAGAACCGGTGGGGACCAGTTGCTGGAAGCAGCAAAAGGCCTGGGGAAGCTCACAAGGGCGGCAAGCCTTTGAAGCTTCCCCTTTGTGGACACTGCCCATCCTGGGGGAGGAGGCTTGGCATCTCGTCCCAGGATGTGCATTGTTTCAGACCCCCGAGAGCAGCTCAGGGGTCCAGAAACATGTCTGGTGGTGGCAGCTGGTGAGCAACCACTCTGCCTGGACACCAGTGTTAGGTCGTTTTTCAGGAGACATCTCTAAGATGCCCTCTGTGTGCATTTTTCATTAAATCCTACACTGGCATCAGTGTGGGTTTAATGTGCTGAGAAGTTTGATACCAAACTTCCCAGTTTTCAGTAAAGCCATTATGGTACTGTGGAGTTCTTAATGACAAACTCTCAGCACCGAATACTCTTAATGGCTTTACTGCACTTACAATGTCTAAGAATTGGCTTAGACACTGTAGGGGTACAGGGCTCATGCACCTGTACCCTCACCACTGGTATAGTGTACCCAGCTAGAGGGGTGGCTGATCTATGCCAGGCCAGTAGGTTGTAGGCATGGCACAAGGGGATGTGTGCCATGTCAACTCTTCACTTTGTTCTGCACCAAAACATGCAGTTGGCAAAGGCAGTGTGAGTGTGTAAAGATACAGGGCGTCTAAGGGTGGCACAATAAGTGCTGCAGCCCCTAGAGGCCTTCCCTGTCCACAGTGTTCTTGGTACCTGTGGTACCATTTACAAGGGACTGCCCTGTGGCCAAAGAGTGCCAATTGGGTTTTGTTTTCAATGCAGTTTTATGGAAAGAACATAGGCCCAGGGTACCTGTTTGGCAGGAGCCCAGGGCACACTCAGTCAAAGTACATCAGCAGTTTAGCAAAAGTGGGGGCAACCATGCAAAAAGAGGGCACTTTCTTACAGGTATGCATTGACGTTTTTTTTTTTTTTTCCTTTGCTTCCCTTAGATTAACATTTTGAATTGCCTAATGGCATTTTGCCTTGAATTTTTCATTCATTCCCTAATGGTGAACTCTTCTAAGACTAAACTACTCTAATTTCAAGGAGCCCTTCCTCAACCCTTGCCATCCAGCCATTAGCTCCTCAGGTCCAACAACACAGCTTGCTGTGCTCCATCTTTTTTACTATTGTAAAGGACCTTTAATTGCGCCCCGTCATGCACCTCTCCCTCTTGCCTTGCTGTGGACAGAGTTCTGTTTCTTCGCAGGATGATTTGTGCTATTTATGCGTACAATTACATACATACATTACACACGTACACCAAGCACCCTCTCCGAAACCATAGTCGTTCCATCTGACACTTTCATGCCATTGACTTCAATTGGAAATGTTGCCACCTGAAAATGTTAATCTTACTCGACAGCCACAGTTTCATGGTACCTTATGTTGAAGATATGAAAGATCCACTTGCAAATGGCCCAGATCATGCTGTCATACTGAACAAAACGAAATCTTACATCAGTCTTCAAAGGGTCAGTTGCTATGGTCATTTGCACCCATTGATGTCTCTTCAAACACCTTCCTTTAGCTCTGTAGTTTGACCCACACTATGAAATACAGAAACTAGGTTGGGTGACTGCTGAAACAGGGCGTAATAAACTGCTGACCCATACCTTCGAGGCAGATCTTGAAAATTCCAAATAATTTAATACAACTCGATTAAAATGATTGTGCCACCCTCTTAGAATTTGCATGTGTATTACTAGATAGAAGTCAAGTTCACTAACTTTAAACTGGCAAAACTGGCATATATTAATGTTCCATTTAATGGAAGATATTTCGCCAAAGAAGTGTCTTAGTGAGGGTACCACGCCATAGTAACATTAAATTTGTCGCCTAAACAGATAATAGCAGTATCTTAAGTTGGCAGGGTTCCATCTGGCACAAACTCTTTCACAAACATCTTTATCTAAGCATCTTGTTTTGCCTGCTCTCTTCTTTACGAGAACCCCACTGGTACCTGAATTTTTTCTTTGTTGGGTTACATTTCTGTTTTGTGTACACAGTTCATACCTCGTTTTGAGAGGTATTTGGCATGCACCGAATTGGCTAATATTTGCAATTTAATTAGCACATTCCATGATCCTTTAAGTACACTCACCAGCATAGTTTTTTGAAATACCATATTTATGACTGCTGCCTTTGATTAAAACAGGTTTTTACAGGGAAGTAGCATTCCAAAGCGACGAGTGACTTATTTTTTCTTTAACACCACTCTTTACATTATCTTAGTTTTGACGTTTTCTTGTTGGGTAAGCAATACTTCTGGTATTGATGGATGCACCAGATTCTCAAAAAAACACTAGGCACTTTTGTTAGAGGTTTATTCCTTTAGCAAATCTTTATTTTTTAAAATTATTTTTAGAATTGTTTTTTAAAATATTTTTATCTCAAATAATTACATAGGAACTATCAAAGTGTTTTCTCCCTCCTTATTGAGCAAGAACAAATATATTTAGACACTCATACATTAAGTTTTAACTCTGTTAAAGGAACACATTTTTAACCAATTCTCCTGTTTTTTCTTTTTTCAGCTAAAAAGGATAGCAAGTAACCATGACAAAAGAGAAAATGGATGGGATGTGGAGACTTGTGCAACCTGACTAACAGCTGACAGCCCCAGGTCCTCCTGAATAGATTGTTCCAGAGGGTAGGTGCCTGAAAAGCAAACGCCTGATCACCTCACTGTATGTATTTTCAGCCCGGCTATTGTAACCTATCTGCGACACTGGGCTGGAAGGATCTAGAGGGGCGAGACAGCTCTATTTTACATGCATGATAGCTCTGGGACAGTCGATGAATACGTTTAAAAGCCAGAGATCATGTCTTGAAAATCATTCTCTGCTGATAATGCTGGCAGTGTGGTGAGATACAAGGCCACTCTTTGGTTCCATGTCCTAGGACTTCTTGTAAAAGAAGGAGGAAAGGAACCTGTGATAAAAAAAGACTTAAATGAACAATATTGTGGTCCTGTGCATAATATGCAACAGGAAAAAACATAGTAGAAAGGAAGAGATCAGTTTTATAGAGTGTTAAGAACACACAAATCCATCTTAAAATAAGGCTTGATTGTGAGATCTCTCTGTATCCTGTATCAGCGGTTTCTGGGCAGCATCCATGGTGGGCTCTTTTGTTTACCTTTGGTGTCCTTGGGTACCACTGTACACCCTATAGAGTAACCAAGTCACTCCCTTTGCAATTGTGACTCTCAAGGTTTGTGAGAGCGACAGCCAAGGCTTCCTTCAGGACGTGGCTGAGGCTTTCAGTCTCAGATGGCTTAAGGCCGGAAGTGATAGAGGTTCAACCTAAGAAGACTTACTCCAACATGTTGTAGGGGCTTTCCGTGTCAGAGGGTTTACTCCAGCGGATGGCAGATGATTTCAGTCTCAGATGGCTTACTCCAGGGGGTGGTAGAGGCATTCATTCTCAGATGGCTTACTCCAGGGGGTGGTAGAGGCATTCATTCTCAGATGGCTTACTCCAGGGGTGTTAGAGGCATTCAGTCTCAGATGGCTTACTCCAGGGGGTGGTAGAGGCATTCATTCTCAGATGGCTTACTCCAGGGGGTGGTAGAGGCATTCAGTCTCAGATGGCTTACTCCAGGGGGTGGTAGAGGCATTCATTCTCAGATGGCTTACTCCAGGGGGTGGTAGAGGCATTCATTCTCAGATGGCTTACTCCAGGGGGTGTTAGAGGCATTCAGTCTCAGATGGCTTACTCCAGGGGGTGGTAGAGGCATTCATTCTCAGATGGCTTACTCCAGGGGTGGTAGAGGCATTCATTCTCAGATGGCTTACTCCAGGGGGTGTTAGAGGCATTCAGTCTCAGATGGCTTACTCCAGGGGGTGGTAGAGGCATTCATTCTCAGATGGCTTACTCCAGGGGGTGGTAGAGGCATTCAGTCTCAGATGGCTTACTCCAGGGGGTGTTAGAGGCATTCAGTCTCAGATGGCTTACTCCAGGGGGTGGTAGAGGCATTCAGTCTCAGATGGCTTACTCCAGGGGGTGGTAGAGGCATTCATTCTCAGATGGCTTACTCCAGGGGGTGGTAGAGGCATTCATTCTCAGATGGCTTACTCCAGGGGGTGGTAGAGGCATTCAATCTCAGATGGCTTACTCCAGGGGGTGTTAGAGGCATTCAGTCTCAGATGGCTTACTCCAGGGGGTGGTAGAGGCATTCAGTCTCAGATGGCTTACTCCAGGGGTTGGTAAAGGCATTCATTCTTAGATGATTTACTTATGGAGCAGGGGAAGGCCTCCAGTCTCAGATGTACTCCAGGGGGCGTTTGAGTCTTTCTGCCTCAGATGGCTTACTCTAGGAGGGGGTAGAGACATTCAATCTCAGACAGTTTACTATATGGTGTGATAGAGGCTTTCATTCTCGGATGCTGTTACAGAAATAAATATACTCGATAAAGTCAATGTCCAGTCAGAGCTTCATTTTAGTGAATATGTCTTTATTTACATGTAGGAAAATAGGCAGTTAAAATAAGGAAAAAAGAGGCGATCGTAGCAGTTTTTGGGGCCAAGATACCCCTAAGCACTTTCAAGGCACTATGAAACGTCTGCCCTCTGCTCTTGCTTCTTAGCTGAAAAACACGAGTAATGAAAAACCCACCTCCCAACTAGAAACAAGGGTCCCACCCACCCTAGGTGACAAGTAGTGTACCAATGGGCCACCTCACAGAGCCTCAGGATCTAGCTTACGGGGCTACCTGGCACCCCTTAGTTAGGGACCACAAAGCCAAATCCCACGCAGCACTCGAGGTTTGATGCAGGCCTTGGCCGCGTGGACACGGGTAGATTGAAGTGAGTGCATGATCTTCTAACAGAGCTAGTGTTGGGTGTTTGAGAATTATTAAGAAAGTGCGTAGTTATTTCAGAAGCTTGTGTTCAAGGCAGCAGAATTGGTGTGAGGGCCTCCTAGTATGCATATCTCAGTGACCATATTTTTTCCAAAGTTATTTTTTAAAGATTGGGGAAAAAGGAGATTTTCTGAATTGGGTAGGTAAGAGGTCACATGCGAGCATTGTTGGAGAATGTCTAGGTGGTGAATAACTGGTATTCACTATTAGTGAGTCATGTAATAAAAGTGTACATTCCTACTGCGATTACCATAAACTACATTGTCTGTTGGCTCTTCAGTAACAGCTCAGAAGTTTACCCAGTGCTGTTGTCCTCAGTAAATCCTCTTGGAATGATGAAATATTGCATCTTTAGGCCTCGAGTTTGTAAATGCTGGTATCAGGTAGAGGTTTTCGTATAGAGTTGACGTATGTGAACTAGACCTGAGCGGAGTTCGCGGAACTCTGCGAAGTGACCGGAAAACTCTGCCGCGCTACACGGAGTTCCGCAAGCGGCGGAGTGCATTAGATCGTGCCCTTTGCGCTGATTTTTTACGGCGGCTGTTTGTTCTGCGCTGGAAAATCAGAGCGAATGGCACCATGCGCAGCGCAAGAGGGCGCTGCTTCTTTCTGCCACTTGAGTACATGTTCTACTCGAGTGGCAGCTTCCTCAACGTGAACGGAAGGTTTCTCAACTCAAGCGGTCGCGACCGCCCGCATTGAGAAATCTTGCTGGGAGGTGGTCTAGCAGTGGATTTTCCTCTCTTGCGCTCGCCAACTTAACTTAACGTTGGCACGCGCGGGCGAGCAAAATACTTTTTTGCAACTCTGCGTACTCCATGGAGCGCCGAGTGCAGAAAACTCTGCAAGCTCCGTGAACGGAGCAGAGTTCACTGCCCAGACCTAATGTGAACAAGAGCTGACATCCAGGCGAAGGGCGTACAAGGGGTTGATGCACCATAATGTCCTTATGAGCAGTATCGCAAAAGCACAACAGTACATTAAACTGGAGATGGAGATTGTGTTCTTCCTGTGGTAAAATACCCTCCCCGGTGCAGCATCCTTCATTAAAGGGCTGCATATTTATTTCATGTAGGTATTTAAATGGATATTATCGAATAATGATAAAAACAAATAACTTTTTATATAGCACTTAATACCACTGTTCTGCCATTTCTAAATGCTGTAAATAACATGTTACGAAAGTCCTTTTTAATGGGATTTAGTTTATCAACACTGGAAGGATGAAAAGCTGAGTGAACTCTAGCCCTGCATAACACACACGCCCATACACCAGTTGCGAGCACTTAACTCACTGCAGCATCTTGCCCAGCGTGCCAAGAACCGGCGAACGAGCCGTGTTGAATAGTGTGCCAAGAAGTGTATGCCAGCTGGCCGCATTGTCTTACGAAAACAGGGCAGGCGCTTAGAAACAGACTGAGTTTACAAAGGTAGATGCAACGTGGCAGTGGCAGTGGGGAAGGCGGAACTGGAGCCCGGGATGAAACTACCTGTCTCGTTTTTTCATGACCTTGCGGAGCGTCCTTGAAGTCTGCACTGTGCCAATAGGTTAAATAGCGAAGGCGGGTCATGCTGTGACGTCAAGGATGACGAATACACAGGTTGTGGAGGTATTCTGGTTTGTTTTATCTACAATTTCGCAAACTCTTTCCCTTTATTTAAATATCCATTAATGTCCTTTCCGTTTCAGAGCCCTTTAATAGCTGGTGGATGTAGACTTAGCCATCCAGGCCTCATTCAACACAACATGGTGGGGGCGGCATACAGTCTCCACCTAAGCTTGCCACATTTTTAGATAAAAAATACCGGCACTTAATTTAAGTTTTGCTAGTCTGCAAAAGACAAGATCTGGCAGGTGAACAAGGAGTTTTGTAAAATGATCCGGATTCTTTTGTAACTTGGCAGATATCCCTCTCTTTGCTGTAATAATCATTCTGAAACACGTTAAACAGCATTACAATTTTTTAACCGATTTCTTTATGCGTCGCCGTTTTAGTTTTCTATTTCAGAAGCGAAAATAATAACAGGTTTCACTGCTTTTCTTATCATTTTTACCCACATGAACCCACATAACAGACCAGACTAGCAAAACATGTGGCCAGGTGACAACCCTGTCTACACCTTGTGGGGGTGCCGTCTAATCTCAGGCAGGTACAAGGGTTGATTTTATAAGTTTCTCGTTACAGAAGTTGAATCTCTGCTTCCAGCAGAGTGCACAGCCATATAACAGAACATAGTCAAAGGCTAATAACTCATTTTCAGACTGAATACTGTAATAAACTGACACTTCTGAATGTTCCCTTGTAATGTACTCGAGTCGGTCCAAGCTGTTGTCACATAACAACCATCTCCTTGAACTCACAGGGTGAAGCCTAAAATACGCAACATTGAGATGTTCTGTAATTGCGTAGACAGCTTCACAATAAAACATATCAGTAATTGATGGGTGACATCCTAAATTGCTTGTTCAAATGTTTTGGGATTACTAGATAATATCCACCTAAACCTAGATAGTGAGTGACTAAGGCAAACTCTGTGCCTAAAAAAAAAACCTTTTTCGGAATCCCAGCTGGTAAAATGCCACCCGTGCCTACCTGGAATAAAGCAACTCCGGACACGTATCTGCCCTGTTGGAGCCTGTCGGAAGGGTGGGTTCAGCTAGTCCAGCCACGAGCCTAGCACCCAACACAGCCAAAGCAACTCACCAGGCGCTGCATAAATTATGCAAATCAAAGAAAATACCTATGAATTGTTACCAATTTATGTGGCAAATGTTCAATCGTAATCTCACCTTAAATTGTCTGTTCAAATTATTTAGGCGTATGGATTAGTTAATTACTATCCGAGTTAAACCAGAGTTATCAACACCAAGATGTTTTCAAAGTCTGAACTGTTACAACACAGTCGATGCCTGCCTGGAATTGAGTGACTTATGACCTGCCAAATGCGAATCACTGACAGAATATAGTGTGCAAACAATATCGGAATACAAAAATATTGTGTAAAAAATATTGTGATCTTATAACTATAATGTAAATTGCACCAATATTGTGTCAAAAATATCGTTTATAAGAATATCGACCAAAAACAGTCCGAAATATAATTTTAAAAAATAAATATCGACCTTAAGTGGTGTGTATTCAAGACATCTCACTCTTTAAAGGTAAAATAGTTTTTATTAAACAATTTAGAATATATATTTTTTACTTTATATATATATATATATATATATATATATATATATATATATATATATATATTACATGTGTATGCATATATATGTATGTATACATATATATTTAAAATAATTCAACAGACATACAATTTCTAAAATATTCAAATTTTTGGGTATTAACAGTTACATTAATTAGAAATTAACAAACATATATGTTCCCCAACAAAAATATTTAACCTAAATAACATATTAAAATAAACATAATAAAAAACAATGTATTTACTTGTACTGTATACTAAATTTAAAAACAAAACCAATTTATTTACCATATATTAGTAATATTTTAACGATTTTACATTTTTATAAATAATATACATAAAATAAATTAAAATACTATTGATATATTTACTTTGAGAAAGGCTGGGATCAGCCGAAACGCGTCAGGACAGACAACACGCTGGGAGAATTAAATAATTTGCTTACCGGGAGTGCCCACTTTGCTCTTTTGTGGAGTTGTTTATATAAATATATATGTATATATATATATATGTATATATGCAACCAGTCCTGTCTTAGCGAAATGACAGGCGTAGACTCCGTGAGTATAAAGCAGGAAAGCAATTTATTAACTAAAGATATATAGTAGAAAACATTTCTGTACAAATAACAAACATTTCTAAACAAAAAAGTAAAAAGAAAAATTACAAATCCACTGTAATCAACGGTAGGGAAAAAGTTTAGACTTGAGAGGGCTTAGATTTACTATTCCCACTCCCTTCTAATCAACAGTAGGGAAAGCGTTGGACTTCCAAGAGGTTAGATTTGCTATTCCTACTCCAGTTTAAGCAAAAGTAGGGAAAGCGTTGGACTTCAGAGAGGTTAGATTCAATATGCCCACTCCAGTCTAAGCAACAGTAGAGAAAGCGTGGCTTACCGGGAAAAGTATTCGCTTACTGAGTAACGGTTTACTGAGATCTTTACAGATCCGCATTCTATGCTCCTTTTTTCTATATCTTAATTATTACTGTGTATGTTTATGTATCAGATGCACATCCTGTAAGATACCTGTTAAAATCGACAAACCCAATATAAATGAGTGTAAAGAAAAACACAAGTAGGGAAGGCGTTGGACATTGAAGGGTTAGATTTACTATTCTCACTCCAGGCTAAGCGACACTGGGGAAAATTTAGGACTTTTGAGGGGTTAGATTTACAGTTCCCACTCCAGTCTGAGTAACAGTAGGGGAAATTTTGTACTTTGGAGGAATTAAATTTTCTATTCTCACTCCAGTTTAAGCAATAGTAGGGAAAGTGTTGGACTTTGAAAGAGTTGCCTATGACAATAAAAGTTGAAATCTTTATAATTAAAATAAATGCTAAACTATACATTTAATATAACAAAATAAATAATAAAAATGTCACTATCAAACAAGTAACATAATCAATATAATAATTCATTTACACTAAATCAATACCATTAAAATATATTACTTATAACCTGATTAATTCCCTACCATACACCCCTACAAACCCAACAACCAGCTACTAAGAAAATAATATACTAATATTAATAATAACATTTAAGTATACATTCAAATTAACATGATAAAATAAAAATATAAACAATTAATTATTATAATTAATAATCAAATAAATAATTTGCAATAAAAATACTTACCATTAATTTTAAATTAATTGTAAATTAATTATCTTCCCACCCTATTCCCAGTCAAACCCAACAACCTGCTTCTAAAATGTAACATAATATTATTTGTAATAAAAATAAAATACACATTAAAGTTAACAAAATGCATTGAAAAATGTAAACAATTACCATAATTAATCAATTAAATAATTAATTCAAAATAAGTAATTACTATTACATTTAAAGTAAATATAATGTAATTAACTTCCCACTCTATTTCCGTACAAATCTGACAGCCCAGTACTAAATTTAAGATTACTAGTTAAATTTTACTAAAACACTTAGATTTACAAACTATTTAAAAAAATAAAGAACAATCAAACTAACAATATTACAACATCAAACTAATATATTACCTAGAATATGTTAAATTAATTAAAGACCTATATTTTTACAACTATATTAATGAAAACTATATTAAAAACAACAATATTTTTTTAAACAATACTTCTTGCCAAAGAAAGATATTCTTGATAACAATGGGGCTGATTAGGATGGTGGGCGGACTATCGTAAATGGGACCGCCCAACAGGCTGTCAGCGGTCCCGACACAGGCATTATGATGCGACCACCACCACGACGGTCGCAATGCCTAACTTTTGCATTGCGGAGGGTGCTGCTGGCTGCAGCACACACCGCAATGAAAAAAGGGGACACATTACATATCCCTGCACTAGGTTTCCTGCCACATGGTGCAGGGATATGTAGGGGGCACCAGAGGTGCCCCCCACAGCTTAGGACCAGGGGGAAGGGGTGCCCGCTACAGACCCCCAAAGTCCCTTTCCGCCTGCCTTTTCATGGCGGGTTAACCACCATGAAAAGGCGGGTGGAAAGGGACATCATAATCCCTACGGCGGTGCCTAGCAGGCACCACCACCATTGTAGGGATTGGATGTCCCTCTCACGCACCAGCAGGCTCAAGGATCCCGTCGGATGCGTGGCGGTCGGTCTTTCCGACCTCCAACCATCCGCCCGCCATGGTAATATGGCGGGCAGATTACATGGTTCCGATGGTGGTGGGACCGCCACCGACGGGCTGTCGGTGGCGGTCCCACCGTCATCGTATTCGGCCCCTAAGTTCTGTATCACAATATTTTTGTAGTAGGAATATTTTTTGACGATAATTGTGTATCAGATATTTTAAACTTGATATTTTGTCCAAATACCGTCAATTGTATATCCATAATTTATTAACTTCTGACACTACCAAGTTGACCCTTGTCATCGTTGTGGTCTGCATGTGAATCCGAACCCATAGAAGAGGTATCCCCTCCTCTTGTTGTTGGGCTCCCCTTCCCTCCTGGCCCTCCACCATGGGCCCTGGGGGGCACCAACATCCCTGCACAGTGTGGCAAGCACCATATGGTGCCTGCCACAGTGCAGGGATGTTTGAAATGTGTTTTTTTGTGTAGCTGCATGTGCTGTACCCCGCAGCAGATGCGGCAATACAAAAGATACATATTGCGACCACCTTGAAGGCGGTCGCATCCTAATACCGATGATTGGACCGCCAACAGCTAGTCGGGTGATCCCGTTCCCGACAGAATGATGGTCAGACGAAAGTCCGACCGCCATCATAATGAGGCCCATAGTGTCCCAAAAATATTGGAATACAAAAATATTGTGTCAAAAATATCTTGATCCTATACTTATAATAAAAATTACAAAAATATTGTGTCAAAAATATCTTTTATAAGAAAAGCTGTCAAAAATTAAAAAAATTAAAATAAACATCGACTTTAAGGTAGTGTATTCAAGACATTTCACTCTTTAAAGGAAAATTATTTTTTATTAAAAATTTAAGGTATGTTTTTTTACTTTAAAATATATTTTTGTGTATATATATATATATATATGTGTGTGTGTGTGTGTGTATATATATATATGTATATATATATACACACACACACACACCCACATATATATATTTAGAATATATATTTATATATATATATACACACACACACACATACCTATATATTTTATAATAATTTAACAATAAACATACAATATCAAAATATTCTAATTTCCGGGATTACCAGTAATATACATTTATAACAAACATATAAATCAGCAGTTTATTGCATCCAAGGGCTTGAATAACTCCCATTCCAGCATTTATAGTGATCAGACCCCTACCAACATTGTGGTGTAGGGGATGAACAGGCTCCATGGTAAAAAAAAATATTTTTTCTATTGAAGGGGAAAAAAGAAGAAAATTGTGTGTTTACACAGCGGGATCCATTCACCCTTAGCATAATTCTGCATTATGCAAAATTATGCCCAGCGGGAATAGGAACCCAGGACACATGTCACATGGCATAGCCAGGAAACCTGATTGTGGGAATGTATACAAATTGAAAGCAGTACTAAATCTTCACCCATGTGTAAGCATGCTTTTTCAGGTAAATATTTACTACTTGTTGGGACGGAAAAGTCCTCTACATGGTAATAGACGTGTACCCTGCCCCGAGTGCCCAACTGTACTGATCTCAGTCCCTAATGCAAATTTTTGTTGTTATAGGCAAACATGGATCATGCGTGTGCACCATGACATAGGCCTGTCTTACGGATTACGGTCGTGTTGGACTGAGAAGGGCACCTAAAGCACTACCCTTTAGTGGTGGAAGGCTGCTGCTCCTGCCTTCACAAGGAACTTAGCAGCATTAGCACAGTGGTGGCAGCCTACCATATAGTAATCAGTAGGAGTGAACAGGCCCTTTTAACCTGTCTCACTGGAGTGAGGCCTCCAGGCCCATTCACTTTTTAAAGTGCCGCTGCTGTGTACTTAACTTGCCCTTTGGCCTACATCGGTTGAATGTGAAGTGCTGCGCAGCGCAGGAGTGGTGACTCTGTGCTGCATGTATGTGTGCCTGGGAAAGGTACAATAGAGGGATAGAGCAGTGCTGTGCAGTATGTGCATGGTGAGTGCATGTACTGGGTGTATGTGTACCTGTGAGGAGTACAGTACATGAAGGGTGTAGTGATGTGCACTGTGCGCATGGACAATGTGTTGCTCAGTGTATGTGTGCCTGCACCTGGCACAATACAGAAAGGCTACAGTACTGTGCAGTGCATGCAGAGGGAATGTGTGTGCTGAGTGTATGTGTCTCTATGCTGGCACAATACATGGAGGTAACATTGTTGGATAGTGTGTGTGCTGTATACATTGCCTGAGTGCAAAGGTCCCTGTAGTGGTACATTACATAGAGGAGTATGGGTTCCATTTTGGGAGACCCAGGCCTGCAACTGAAGACATGAGGAGGAGAGGAATTCACCCATACAGGATCTATGTATTGCTGCATTCCTCTGAGCTTAGTGGGACACACCGAGGAAGGGAGAGCTAGGCTCTCTCTGTACACTTCAAAGGGTGCTCTTTGATTTAGTGAAAGATCACAAGGAATGGGCCGGACACATCTCAGGAAGGAGATGGGGCCACTAAGGGAATCATAAAGATGGGGGCTGGGAGCCAGAGGTTAACCTTTTGATGGTCATATCACCGTGGCTGACATCCAGGTGTGAACTCTAGTCACTCCCATGGCCTGTGTTGTGGGACTATCAGCTTCGGAGTCTCTCCTGCTGTGACAGACAGGTTTTCAAGCAGGAGAGGAGAAGTAGGTACTTCAAAAGAAGCCGATCCCCATCACAAGACTTCAAAGACTCAGGCCCGAAATCACAATTGGTGTCTTGAAATGGACTATAAGAAGGGGAGTTTGAGACCCCACAAATTGTCTTCTGCCAAGCAGCCAGATGGGCTGTGTGAGGAGGGAACATTCTGCAAGACTTGCCTGTGACCAGGACTCTGGGCCCAGGCCTGCTAGTCTCCCAGGCTAGGTGAGGGGATATCACCCAGGCAAACCAAGATCACCTTCCATGGAGCCTGGAGTATTAGCCCCTGCCTGCTTGCCAAGACCAGTGTGCCCTGTGAGGAAGAGGAGAGTGTTGGAAATATCAAAGGTCCAGTGGGGAGCCCTGTCCAGTAGACTCCCGGTGTGAGGAGAACAGCTGCTGCACCTATTGGGGGTCTTCGCCTCAGTTCTGCACACGGGCAAGGGCCCGTGTACAGAACTGAGGCGAAGAACCCCGTTTGCCAAGAAAGGGCAGCCGTGAAGATAGCTGTGAAATAGATTGCTGTGTGTTAAAGGTGGAAGCCTGTGCAGCACTGTTGTGATGACCCCGTATGCCAGGAAGGGCTGCTGTGGAAGGCTGCTTTGTGGAAAAGGGCCAAAGCCTGCACAACACCATTGCAGTGTACCTGTATGCCAGGAGGGGCTGCCGTGGTAAAGACTTCCGTGCTGTGAGGGCCAAAGCCTTGCATGGCAGTGGTGTGGTAACCCTGTATGCTAGTAGGGCTGCCGGGAGTAATTGTGCTGAGTGGATTGGGCCAGAGCACATAAGCTGTGAGCAGTGGTGACCCGTAGGTTGCCAGGAGCAATGAGGACTGTGACTGAACTGGCCCTGTAGAACGAGTGAGAACGTCAAGAGATTATAGCCACCCTAGCTTGGAATCGAGGACAGAAGCATCATTATCACCACCACCTCCTCTGTTGGCAGCATAGAAACTTACTCTGCAGGAAGAGTGCAGGAACTCCACTGATTGCTGCCAGAGTAGGAGAGCCTGCGTCTGCCGAGTACATCCGCTGAGTCAGCGTGCAGTCAACTCATTGATCGGGACCAGAGCTTCTGGGTGTGCCTTCGGATTGGGGCATTCCAAGATGCTTCACTCCTGCCGGAGTGAGTAAGACTTGTTTTGGGCCTACCAGGCCCCAGGGGGGGCTGCTGCTGAAAGTGCTGCGGTGCTAAAACACTGTTGACTTGATTTTAAGGTTCAGAGTGGACTCTTGAGATATGGCCCGCTAGTTGAGCATTCCCTGGATGCGGCCACCAGTACCTGGGGAATAAACCCTATCCCACTGCGAGGAGGGTGGGACAGGGACTTGCCATTGAAATGCTATAGCTCCGACCCCAAGGGGGAAATGTGTTATTGGCTGTGAATGACGTAATCTTCCTTTGAATGAGTAGAGTTTGAAATAAAATACTTATCTTTTCTATAAAAGTGAGCATTTGACTGGACATTGATTTATTGCTGCTGCTACTCCTCTTTGAGTTAGTTGTGACCTGTGCCCACTGATCTGTATCCACACATCCCCCCCCCCAACCGAGGGAGCCTTGGACTGCTCGACTACGTACACCACTGAGAGTCAAGTGAAGCAGGGATACTTGGCCCAGTTGCTGAGGATCCATAGTAGGTCGGGCCCCGGGACTTCAGGAGTATAATACCTCAACCCCTACTGTTGGGCCCAGTAACCCCTGACACTACTCATACTACTTTTTCGTGAATTGGCTCCTAAGCTTTTTTACCACATGCAATTACCACATTTCAATAATCTTCTTGTTGCTTTTCACCTGTCCGTACAGAAGTCTATGCTCTGAAGTGTTTGGGTGGGACCCAGAAGAACAAGCATTGGCAAATCCAACAGATCTCGCCTTTTGAAACTTGTTGGCTCTGTCAGTGTTTTTGGCTATGCTGTTCAGCATGGCTAATTAAAAAAAAAAAGCCCATTGCATCATTTTATAAGCACATGCATCACTTGTACACCTGTGCCTACAAAATAACGAGTCCGCTTTTTTTCCTTTTTTTACCAATCCAACTTGGATCAGCAAATTGTTTTAAGAGGGAGAAGCAATACCAGCCGGGGGTTTGTGGAAGCAACACAGGGCCAAAACTGGTGGGGGGAACAATATAGGTAGGGGGTGTGAAAGCAACATGGTAGGTTGAAGCAAAGCTGGGGTACAGAAGCAACACAGACAGAGTGGGTGGAGGGAGCAGCACATGGTGCGGTGAGCAAACAGGCAAGTGAGAGCAACACTGACAGAGGAGGAGAAGCATAGTAGGGTGATGGCTGGAAAACACATGCAGTCTCTTAGAGTGCATAAAGAAAAAGTAGCGCCTGCGAAAGCGGCAGTGAAAGGACACAGTAAGATGTCAGTGCTCCATGGGAGGGGCAAGCACAAGAAGACGAAGGAAAGCCCTCACAAGCTAGCAAATAAAAAGCTAGCAAATTAGTGACAGTGAAGCCAACCACACGAAAGCAATGGGTTGACTCTAAGTCCACTGTAAGCTAACAATATGTCTTGTAACAGACAGCACATGCGCTGTCTAGTAGGTGAGACATAAAAATGAGGAGTATGAAAATAAAAGGAAGGTTTCAAGACAAAATATAGAAAGGAAGGAAGAACAATGGTAGGAGGTAAGACCAAAGAGAACAGGAAGATTGGGGTTTTGCCCACATAAAAGAAGGAAAGTAAAAAAGATGTACTAAGGCAGAGGCAGCACCAAATAGCATGGACGCCTACCGGGGCGCCAACCCATAGCCAGGAAACCAGGGGAGGGAGAACCAAGAGGCAGGATGGGAGGATGTTGCAGCCAGGACTCGTCAAACGTGAAGAGCAGCATGGACCAGATAAATAATGCATCTGAAAGTGGGCCTCATAAGTCCATTAGAGGATCTCTGAGATAAAGAACTGACTAAGGACTGGTGGTTCCCCAGCACACCCACCAGGGAAGGTGATCCCTCCCCTCCACGGCTTGAGGTAGTGAAGGAGGGAGGACAAGCTAGGACCAGAATAAAATTGTGACAATCAAACTAAGCAGGAGGTTTAAAGGGAAGGCCCTACTAGTAACGGAACAGTTGTGGCTGTTTTTTTTTATTTTATGGGGGTACAAAATATATATTTTTTGCTTATGTAAATTAGTGAGACAAATTGATAGTCAAATTAAAGAAATAAAACTCAATCAAAAAGTATAAAGTAGTGAGAGAAACCTCAAAAGGGCGGGGGAAAGTTACTGTGGAGCAGAGTGGAAGTTGAGCAAAAGAAAAGAGAAACTAATCACAGACAAAGCAAGGGAGAAGAGAAACCCAGTGAAAGTGAAAAATGAAGGAAAAGAAGAGGAAGCAGATCGAGGCAGAAGAAACAAAAGAAAGACTGAGCACAAAGAAATTAAAACTTAGGGCCTGATTTAGATCTTGGCGGATGGGTTAGTCTGTCACAACGGTGCTAGATATCCTGTTGCCGAAATATAAATCCCATAAGATATAATGGAATTTATATTTCAGCGGACGGGATATCCATCACTGTTGTGACGAAGTAACCCGTCTGCCAAGATCTAAATCAGGCCCTAAGTAGTGGAGTCAGGGATCATAATACGTATTTGGACATAAATGATAACTTTGCTTGGTTCTTTTATTATTATTAACTTATTAGTATTTTCTGTTTACTTATATATACATTTACCTGTGTTGTTTCAATCGAGACACCTTAAACTTATTACACCACATCAAACTGACTGGAAAAGGCCGAGCAAATTTGTGAAGACCTGGTACTGGTTAATTTGGCGAAATATTCTAAAGTCATTATGAAGGCTTAAATAAAAGCAAAAGCCCAAATCAGCTCCATCTCACCTACTCAGCTGTATTTTTTAATCCCACTCCCTCCACAGTCCTTATGGTTACAGTCAGGGTTTTGGGAGTAGGAGGTGAAATGCTGTCGGCTTTTCTGTCTTTTTTTGGATTTCCCCGCTTGTGGTTTTGGAGTTAAGGTCTTGCTGGTTAGTTTGGGTCTCCACCCACACCCCTGTAGTTTTATTTCAGGTGTAGAAGCATGGTGGCCCCTTTTAGTCCGGGAACTCCTTGTAGTGCGTTAATTGTCGTGCGTGTGCTCTTCTTAGAAGTGTGGACTTGGTGGTACCAGCATTGAAGGTGCTGTGGGCTGGGTGGGGGCTTGCTGGGGTGTGGCACATTGCCTGGATCCGCTTGCTTTCAGTGCCAGCTCCTTGGCAGACCCTTGAATGCCATAATCTGCAGGGCAGATGATATGGTAGTTTCTTTCTCTTGACTTTAGAGCCTGTACCTTGTTGGAGCAGGTAAAAAAGCAGATGGTTTTCAAAGCAATGGCTTTAGCAGAGCGAGCAAAGTGGAAGTTTGCCCTGAGGTTGTGGAAAGTGATTTGTTTTTTGGGAAGGGGGTATGGCAGACTCCTTGCAAGGATCTGTTAGCTTTGGCCTTGTGGAAAAGGCTTCATGATTCGCTAGTCCCAGTTGGGCAGAGGTTATTCCTTACCTGAGGACAAGGGAGTAGCCAGAAATGTAATATACCCCCGCTTGCACCATACCTCTAATCATAATAAGCCAGCAAAGCGAGCACACCTGACCCTCCTTGGGTAAGTTTGCTTCATACTTTCATTCACCTTCCATCCACCCACCCATCCTAACGTTTTCCCGTAAATATATTCATCTCTCATTTCACCCATCCATGTATCCATCCTTTCACTCTTTCCCATCTGTCCATTCTTTATCCTTCCATTCATTCATCCTTCCACCTAGAGATCTGTTCATTCGCCAGCCTTCATCCATTAATCCTTCCGCCTATGGATCCATTTGTTTTCTATTCTTCCATCTATTCACCCTTCCGCCTATGGACCCATTTGTTTGCTATCCATCCATTCTTCCACCTATAGATCTGTTTGTCCTCCATCCATTCATTCACCCTTCTTTTCACCCTTCAAACCATCCTTTTACTCTTCCATCCATTCACTCTTTCTTCATATCTTTCACCTTGTCTTCATTATTTCCTTTCACTTCCCATTATTTCTTTCCTTTCTATCTACCCTTCTTTTGTCACTCTTCCTTATCTTTACTTTCTTTCTAATGCTCACTTTTCTATGCGCCCCACTCTCTGTTTTTTCCAGATTTCCCTTGACACAGCACCAGACTTCATATGCAGCAGTTGCCACACCACTCAATTGCACCCACAGTACCAGCTGCAACCCCAGATTGCACCTTCATCACCACATTGCACCACAGCACTTGTCATAGCACCAGATTGCACTTGCCACTGCACCAAATTGTATGCACAGCAGGTGCCACAGCACTAGATCGCACACACATCAGTTGCCACAGCTCTAGATGGCATGCACAGCACTAGCTAAAGCACCAGATTGCACCCTCAGCACCACATTGCACCAACAGAACTTGCCACAACACTTGATTGCACAAAAGGCAATTGCCACAGCACTAGGTAGCACGCACAGCAGTTGCCACAGCACTAGGTGTCACGCACAGCACCAGCTACAGCACCGGATTGCGTCCTCCACACCAGATTACACCCTCATCACTTGTCACAGCACCGATTGCATGCACAACGGTTGCCACAGCACTAGATTGCACCAAGAACACCTGATTGCACGCAAAACACTTGCCACAGCACCAGCTATAAACCCACAGCACTTTTCTTGGCACTGGGTGGCATCCACATCCTCAGATATAATCCCACATCACCAGGTATAACACCACAACACTAGATATAACCCCATGGCAAAAGATATAAACCTACTGCACTAGATAAAGATCCACAGCACTTGATATAATGCCACAGCACAAGAAATAGATCCACTGCACCAGATATAGATCCACTGCACCAGATATAGGCCAATTGCACCATCTATAAACCCACGGCACCAGCTATAAACCCACGGCACAAGACATAAACCCACAGCCTTCGATAAAGATCCAGAGCACTAGACAAAACCCACAGCAACAGATACAACACCATAGCACAAGATATAAACTCACAGCAGCAGATTGCATCCACATTTCCTACATCCATGCCATCTATTTCCCCTCTTTATGTTTTATCTTCCTCCACCCCTGACATCTCTTTACCTCTTTTATGTGTTACATTCCTCCTCCCCTGCCATCTCTTTTCCATTCCATTATATGCATTTTTTCCCCACCCCGTCATCTCTTTCCCATTGTGTGTATTTTCTTCCCCATGTCAGTGAGTCATCTCTTTTCCCCGTTATGTCATTTCCTCCTCCATTTTTTTTTGTTACATGATCCAGATTTCATTTGTATTCATTGCTCGAAGGGTCAGAATTTGCAACAGTGCAGTAAAGCCACCCTAGATATTGACTGTCCCCCTGGGATTCAGTAACTGTGGTGTTATTACTGCATGGATTTTGCTGCAGAACTCGTGATGAGGTCTTTATAGTATTACTGACCGCCACCCCGCCCTCCCCCCAGGACCCTACTTAATGGAGGCCGCAGCGCGACCCCCTTGAGCAGGACGTCGTGCCAGCTCCCCCTGCGACAGTGTTCCTGTCCAGCTTGTCTGCAGTCCGCTACCCTCTGCTGCCTATGTGCCTGCTATCCTGTTTGTACCTCATCTGCTCGTTTTTTGTTCTGTTTTGCCTTTTCTGCTTGTTTTCTGCTCTGTTTTGCCCTTTTCTGCTCGTTTTTCTGCCCTCTGTTTTATTTTCTGCTCATTTTTCTGCCCTCTGGTTTGCCTTTTCTGCTCGTTTTCCTGCCCTCTGACTTGCCTTTTTCTGCTTGTTTCTTCCATTTTCTCATTGTTTCCTCAAGACCTGGCTTCTCAACAGAGACCTCGCAACCCGGCGCCCAGATACCCCAAGGAGTGACAGTGCTGCGCTCTACAAATGCCGATTGATGTGATTGTAATGTCTTTCCACTCTGATTGCGTCAGCACCGCATGCGGAAGGGTACCCTCAGGTGGCTGATAGCTTCATGTCCATAACTGATAACAAGAAATAAATATTGCAAAATCAAAAGGGGAACCAGCATACAATCACCTAAATAAACTTGAGTCTTGAAAACGACCTGTTCACTGGAATGTGCACCTGCTCTGAAGAGCGGCCTGGCCGCCAGATGAACGGGTCCTGCACAACGGTGTCAACTCACCAGGCACAAGGAAGTGAGACCTGAAAAATAATATCACAATACTGAGTGCTAATGACGAGCAAAACAGCTTAGTCAGTCAAGCAAAGAAAACAAACAGTATTCTAAACCAGAGGTGGGTATTAAGTGTCAGGCGTCCACGGTGACGGGTCAGGCGCGATTCTGTGGGTGAGTGACTTGATTCTATGGGCCAGTGACTTGATTTTATGGGCCAGTGAGGTGATTCTGTGGGTCAGTGACTTGATTCTATGGGCCAGTGACGTGATTCTGTGGATCAGTGACGTGATTCTGTGGATCAGTGACGTGATTCTGTGGATCAGTGACGTGATTCTGTGGGTCAGTGACGTGATTCTGTGGGTCAGTGACGTGATTCTATGGGCCAGTGACGCGAGTCCCGAACCTGTATGTCTTGCCATGTCGTGTGGACGTTTGGGGTGGTTGTGCTGCCCCGATAGGCTATTGAGATTGGATCTAAAAGAAAACATGTTTCCTGATGCAGGTGTGCAGGGGGGAGTATTCCCACACAGGAGGATAAAAAACCTGGCAGGCACAAAGCCTGCTGTGCCAACACCGTACAAAAACATCACGGCCTAATGCAGGCCGACCTGTTCGCTCTCACGGGAAGGGGCAGGCGGTTGAGAGGGGGGTCCCAGTAAAGTCAGTTTAGTTAAACATTTTTAGGGGGTGATGCAGAATTGCCAAGAGCATGACCCCATTGAAGCCTCCTACGGTAGTAGCTTGAAAGGAGGGTGAGTGTGAAGAGAGAGCTGCACCTGTTAAGATCTCACGTGAGTGGAACAAACCAGGGCCGTTACGGCGGGGGTGTCGGGGAGGATTGTGGGGTGGGAGGGGGGGGGGGGGCAGCAGGGGTTATTTGCCGCAGGTCCCGCTCTTTTCAGGGGCCCGCTCTACTAGTGATACATTTGTTTGTATAATAGACTAAGCGGGCGTTAGGGATATATTCATGCTAAGGCAGATAGATACCTTTACCAGTGGTGTAACGAAACTTGAGAGCGCCCCCCTGCAAGTTCCGTGGAAGGGCCCCCTCCGGACTCAAACAGGAGCTCTCTGGCCAGGGCACTGTGCTCAGGGCCCCCCTGGAGGTTGCAGCAGGGGCTGCGGGGGCCTGTGGTACATTGACCTGTGTTACGCCACTGACCTTTATCCAAGACTCGGGGTTGCCGCAAAACCATAGAAGGGCCTGCATCATGTGTTGACCTGAGGCCCACAAAGCTGGAACTACACCCTGGTATGAGCAGGGACGTACCTTGGTCAGTAATATTTAGAAGGGGGGCAAGGGAGACGGGGGTGCAGCTTCCAATTTCCCAACAATTGCGCTTGCAGATAATGTTAAAATACATTTTACGACCAGCAGGTTGCACAAGAGGGGCTTAAGGGACAGCGGAAAGGAAGACGAATGCGGATTGGTGGGGGTACTAAAGTGAGAGAAAGCACATTATTTTGATAAATAACCAACATTTTTGAAGGTTTCCAAACAGAGAGAGCAAGTGTTTGAAAAACTTCCTGGTGAAATCCAACAAACACCTCCCCATACCCGACTGAAAGCACCTGCACCCAACTATTTATCACAAAATACATTTATTAGGGGGGTGTAACACCCCAAACACCCCCCCCCCCCCCGGGTATAAGAAGGTGTGCACAAGCATGACACAGACATCATGCGCAACCCTGACCTCAGCTGAGGGGCACTGTGGGCAAAGTATCCAAATCTGTTTGTGTCACTGCACCGAGCAGCACAAGTGTGGGCACCCTGGGGCTCACAGACACCCACACAACTCTTGTGATGACTCGCGCAGTGACCGTGATGCCAGTTTCACAGTCTAGGGCAGTGGTCTTCAAACCTTTTAATGCTGCGCTCCTTAGTGGGAAAAAACATCTGGCCCCCTTCAAAAAATTTCACAATTATTCTATTAAACTGGCAATGTTTAAATATGTCTAGGCTTATTTAAACATTGCTGTTAAGTTCTGTTAGCGAATTAAAATTCCAATCAAATACATGAATGCCAAGCATGCTATTCTGGTCAGGCAGGCTTTACTAATATGTAAAAGTATCCACAGTGTGATTATTAGAAATGAGGGGGGTGGGGGGGGTTTGAAGAATATTTGGAGTCCCTTCCCTTTTTGACACCTTCTCCCAGCCAGGATATAAATGACAAAAGATGTCAGTGATGGCCCATTACAGAGCAGCTAACAGCCACTCATTTTTTTCAGCTGAAAACAAAGCACTGTTATCAGCATGCCTCTTTTGGCCAGATCCTGGCACCCCCCCTGGGATCACTTGACGCCCCCCTAAGGGGGCCCGCCCCATAGTTTGAAGACCCCTGTTCCAGGGGCACATGCGCTGAGCATCGTGTCAGAGCAGCGGATGTGAGGAGATGTGTCACACACATGCGCTGCTGTGACCGCTAGAAGTATTGTATCTGCGTCTGAGAAAAATGTGGGCACCGGCAGTTCTTATTTTAGAAATTAAGCACTGGGCCCGGCCCTTATAGTAACATTAGGACAGTCCTGTGGAAATATTTGTCTGGCAGCTTGGCTGTTGCAGGAGTCACGGTCACTAAGCTTCAGTTAACAATCTGGAGCAGAAGACATCCTTTGTGCAGAGCTAGTGGGAAAGGGAAGGTAGTGGCGAGGATGTGGCGTAAGGGCCAGAGCTGCTGAGTTTTGAACAGGGGGATCTTGTTCGAGCCTCGGCGTTGGGTCAACATCCTGTGATTCTGGGCAAATCACGGTAGGCATCTCCCCGTGCCTACCAAACTGAATGTGTCCTTGTGTAATGTAACTGGTGCTCATGTAAAGTGCTTCGGGTCGAGTTTGCGCTATATAAAACTGCAACAAAAAAAAAGCAAAGCAACGAAGCACATACAGTTTATCGACCAATTCCATGCACAACAATTCGGGCACCGTAGAGGGCACGTTCACCTTTACAGAGAATACAGTAGTCTTTACCCACCACAGTTACTGACTTGTAAAATGCTGTAGACCACATGCAAAGTAGGGTTTCCTCGTTGGTCAGGTTCAGTCTGCCATCACTGAAGTTCACACGTGTCGGCGATGACAGTGTATCACCTGGAAGATAAGAGAAGAAGTCCAGCTGGAGTGGAATTTTGGAGGAAAATCTGAAGCAACAATTGACCACTCTTTTTTTGTGAATGGTCTCTCTGCTGTATTGAATCTTGGGGTTCCCCACATAGGGTTTGGCTGGTGCTGAGAATGTGACAGCTGCCATCCTAAAAGTGAAACACGAGAGAGCCACTGCTCAGAGTTGTGGTTAAATAAAATAGAGATTTGTTGTTGGGAGATCAGATAATGTTTTTCGTGGGTGAGCCATGACTCCATGGAGAGAAGAAAGACACTGTTGGAAGGCATGCAGACGCTGTTGGCTTTGATGATCCCCACTGTGGCACAGCAACCAGGCATGGTAAAGATGTCCTACGAAGAAGAACTCCCAGGCTAGGAGAGCCCAGGAGTGCATGCACAATATGAAAACAGGGCAACCTGATGTGGATCTGAATTTAGGAATATCGATGTGTGGTATCCTGCTCTCTTCTGTCTAGTCCTTTCTCTGTGTTCTGTACTCTGCTGCTCAGCCAGTGTAAGTGATGTCATAGAATGTTCCCTGTGTGTATGTTTGAGTGGAATTGTCAGTTGCTGTATGTGGGTTGAGCAGCAGGGATGCTGCTCAGGGCCGGACTGAGAACCAAAACCGGCCCTAGCAAACTGCTCGCCCCCTCCCCCCCGGGGGCGGAGAGGGGGTGCGGCCGAGCTGTTTTCTAGGGCCGGTTTCAGCCGATTTTGTTACAGGGGGCCGATATTGCCGGCCCCCAGTAACAAAAACGGCCCCCCAGGGGCCCAAAACTGGCCCCCACCCTAGCGGCCCACCGGGGAAATGCCCGGTGACCGCTATGGCCAGTCCGGCCCTGATGCTGCTCCCGGTGGGACTGACTTTCCTGATACTACTTTCAATACTACTACAACCATCTTATCCTCAAATGTTCCTGTCCTGACTGAACTAACGAATAAATCTATCTTTTGGATCCAACTACATCTCAGTCTACCTCTTTTCATGAATTCCACACTATGACTATGTGAATCAGTTGGTGCTTTGACTGCAGGCCTGTCAGAAGTGGGGGCAGAGTTGTCATTCTTCCCCAGGCCCTGTGCCTTTTGAATGGCCTCACAAGTGGAGGGAGGTGGTGGACTCAGAAAAACGACAACACACACACCCATAAAAAAGTGCCACTGAAGACCTGCAGCCTCCACCCTGGGCTACTTCCTGAGAGCCTGTTTTCATTTGAACTTTGATTCATTTGGGCCCAGGTTTATCAAAGGATTGTGTTGCCCTTGCGTCACGCAGGGTGTCGCAAGGGCAACGCAATCCTTAAGTTATATTTACCAAACCACGCAAGACCACCTTGGTAAATCTGGAGTAACGCAAGGCGGTGCAAGTCGCTGCCTTGCGTTCCTCTGCACCAGGAAGATGTTACATGGGTGGAGTGTGGGTGCTCCCACGCATCCCCCCCATGGATTTTGGCACATTCCCCGATTTACCAAGACTGATAACCGTGGGAATGCGTCAAAATTGTACGCCTTCCCGATAGCGGCGCAACGAGTTGAAATATCTTTATTTCTCCTCGTTGTTTCCCCTTTCTAAGAGTGCTGCATTTTGCAGCACAATTTGAAAGAGGAAAACTTCTCTAAGGATTTTTTTTTGTGGAGGACAGAGTCACTTACTGCACTAAAACAATGCTGCCTATAACGCAGGCACCCTTGCACTGTTGCACAAGGGTTTCTGCATTGGCGCTAGGCAGCCACTAGAGCTCCAGTGCAAGGAAAGAGCAGGAATGAGCCATATCTTGGTAAATATTGCACATTCCTTTCCTTTCCATTTGACGCAGTGCAGCAAGTTGTCTTGCTGCATTGTGCTGCATCAAATTTGAATAAATCTGGCCTTTGATTTTTTTTTTTTTATTCACTCTCCAGTTTGCACTCTCAAGTATATGGTATGACCGATTTTCAAAGTGGTCTTTTTAGGTTTTGCTCGTGCTGTGCTTGTGAAATAGCTTGTATTAACAAAATAATATTAAAAGTAGCTTAGAACCCGCCCAATACTTACCTGAACATAACATTTGTTGATTCCAGCGTCACTCTAATTTACATGCTTCTGATTGGCCAGCACATCGTCTGCTTTCACTTCGTGCTCTGCTTTTCAGTCCATGCTGTGGCTTGGAGTTGGCTCGAGCACAGCTTTCAGTCACTGGCCACTGACTACTGGCCAGAGTCCTTCCACTGGCTACTCATTCCAAAGGTAATTTTTTATTTTCATTTCCGAACGAACACTCCATACGAGTGTATCTGCAGGCCACCTTCTCTCCTCACAGCTTCCGGACATTCTTACATTTCTGCTTTACTTTATGATAGGTAGCATTGTATTATGGTAACGACTCCATGATTCTGTAGTGTATTACTAGCATAAGTGGGAATTTTGATTTGCTGAACTCATGGCACCAGTTGGTAAAGGCGCTGTATAAATAATGTACATGCCACTGTATTTACAGAATCTGTGATGCTGACTTTGTCGGGCCAAACCCAAGCGATTAGAGGCAAGTAGACCCAGTGTGGTGCATACAAAAGGTAAACTACAGCTTCATTTATTTACTGTTTTGTCTTCTTGTACAGCCGCACGGCACCAATGGTGCTGTATAAATTCTGTGTAACATGTCTTAAAAAACATTGACAAAACCACTTGATTTTGCAGAAGCGAAGCCTATTGCCTTTGCCAGTGCTTGTTGTACGAAGGCATTGCTTTTTCTGTCCCCCTCCTGCCTCCTCTGCCCCCGGGCTGGTGTGTAGCCCCTCCCCTGCGTCCCCCTGTCATGGCAAAGAGGAGGAGACTTCCCAGGGCTGCAAGGGATTTTGCTTCATTGAAGATGACTTTGTCCATGATTTTTACATAATAGTTTGTCACAGTTTATTTTTTATTTATTTATTTCTCTTTAAGGGAAGCCCTGGCTCTCAACTGTTGTTGCAATGTGCCCCACAGCAATACTTTTCTATTGCTGGACTAGTGCTTAAAAAAATACAAAATAGAAAAGTAAAATAAAATAACATTAAATTAATTTTGTGTAGCACGCAATGCCCTTATACGAAGGAGAGGAGTAACGGCGCAGTCTCCCGTGAGAGCCTGTATAGATTTCTTGAATGGCAGGAGTTTAGCACAAGACATACTATGGGTCATAGACAGGGGCGACTCCTTCGTTATGGCGGAGGAGCGTTGCCCCCCTGCTGAAAGCCAGCAGAAGCAAAGGACAAAAATAAAAAGATAATAAAACATTTTTATTATCATTTTATTTTTCGTCCTGCAGGCTGTGAGCCGAGGGAGGCATGTGGCCACTCATACTGACGCTGCAGCACCAGGGAGGAGGGGGGGGGGGGAGTAGAGGGCACTGCCAAGTGCACATGATGGTTTGGCCGGCCAAACCGTCATGCGCACTTAGCATTTCTCCACCTGAGCTGTGTTGTACAACTGGGTGGAGAAACCAACACAGGCTTCCAGTCTGTGTCTGAGCGCTGAACCGAGGCGCTCAGACTAATCCCAGCGCTGCTCACATGCTGGGAATAATATTCCCAGCAGGCAGCGCTGGGATTGGGAGCTGGGAGCCTGCGCAGTGTGCAGCAGTTCCTGGATGGGAAGCAAGGATCAGGAGCAAGGCGGCGGCCGTCGGAGCAGGTAAGTGCTATTTTCTTTATTATTCTGTTTTTTTTTGTTTGTGTTCCCCCTCCCTTCGCTTCACCACTTCGCAATACGAGTGGCCGCTGCTGGCCATAGAGTTCCAGTGTCTTGAGCCTGTCGAGGAGAAGATCTTCCTTGTAGCTGGAGGTGGTCTGCGTGGCGTTCTGGTGATGGGGAGGGTGCTGCTTTCGTCCCAGCGTGCTCTGCTTAGGCATCCTTTATGAGACCTGTCATAATGGTGCTTCGGGAGTGGGCAGAGTTGTGATTCTACAGTGATTCTCCTCTCACCTTGCTGCATTTTGGGTATATGATTTTTTTTTATAGATGAGATTAAATCCAAGAGAGGGATGCATTAAAAACACTCTAACAAGGTGACATGGATTGTTGCATTCCTTAAGATTTTTCTAATGGTTTTCTTCAAGTTAGAACTTCAAGAAAAACATAAAACTCAAATAAGGAATCCAATGTACACATCTTTGTTATAGTGTTCCACTAGTCCATCTCCTGTATTTATCTTACCTGTAAAAGAGTTTCCAGCTTGTAGCACACCTTTAACAAAATTATTGGGATCGTAAGCAAGACAAGCAATGGAAGCTGAGCTGGCACACATTGTCAATTGTGCTGCTTATTCATGATCAGGAAAACAAAAAAATGACAGATGGAAAGCTTGAATTAATCTCAGTCACTGGTTATTACTCAGGGCTCCATCCCAGTCCATTGTTTGTTTTTTGCCAAAACATATGCAAATCATCCTTGGTCCTGCTCCAACAGGAACAGTCCAGCCTGAAGTGCCAGCCCAGGTCCCCTCTGAATGGGAACAAAAGCAGCCCCAAACTGGTTTCGGCCTAGTTAGGCCCGGTTGTCAGTCAAGTATATCTTGAGTTCTGTGGCACAGTGAGCATGGTACCCACGTCTTCGCACACCCGTTGCAACTCGGTAGTCGCACTGCATAAAATAAAAAACGACGGAATGCTTGAATTAACCTCAATCACTGATAATTACTTGGGGCCGCATCCCAGTCCATTGTTTTCTTGCCACCATTCCACCTCAGAGAGCAGCCATATGCAAATCAGACTTTGTCCTGCTTCAACAGGTATAGTCCAGCCAGAACTGGCAGGTGATGTCCCCTTTTAACAGGAACACAAGCAACCGCATCGTCATTGAGGTCAGAGAGGTATTGCTTGAGCACTATATCACAATGAGTACAGGACCTAAGTCCGGGCATAGCAATCGCACTTAGGGTGTTCACTTAGGAAAACAAAAAGTGGTGGTTGGGATACTTCTCCTTGACACCATGTCTTTAACAAAATATGTACTTTGTAGCAATCATTCTCTGTTTGTATACCCAAGATCTACAACTGATTGCGCTTTCTCTTCCTTCCTCGTTTATGTGGTGTATTTATTCAGCAGTAGGCGGTACTCTGCCTTTGATATAAATAAAGAAATAAAATGGTGCACGTCTACTGCTTATGTCTCCATTTCTCATTCTTGCTTTTTTGGTATCTTTTTATTCATTCAACAGTATCTCTGCCTGGCACATCACCATGTGAATTACTGGGCCTTCTCTGATGACCCCGCTGTTTGGTGTATAGGCACACAGCATCCTGTACCCCTGTGGCTAAGCTAGGTAGTCCTTATTATTTTATACCCTCACCTACCACACCGCCAGGTGCTACGTCCCACATCACGGTAACCTCACCACAGTGGTGATCATGCACAACATGAAAATACTTTCCACACAAACAAAAACAACACCATCCTAACCACATACCCTACACGGTGGAGCTTGCTTTCTGTGTGGGTAAGCACTGCTATCTAAATGCTACAGTATAATAAAATACAATAAACCCCACCCTCATTCTATTTGCACCATTCTGTTTTCATAATGTGAAATAGCTGCCTCTCTTTGGTCCCTTTCTTTCCTTCTCTCTCTTTCTTCTCCCTTCCACCATTAAATTACGTACCTACACCATGCATTCTAGATTGCACTCGCAGGCACTGCCCTCTAAGAATAGATTTTAATACTCCTGGACAAACTGTCTTACAGGTGGGCAAATGTATTGTCATACTGGCCGCTTTTCAAAAAATGTTTATGATTTTTATGTCCAGAATGTTTTTTTGCATTCTGTTATGTATTTGCTTCTTAACTCTACATATTCTTTTCTCTGAATAAATAGAGTTGCTTTGTTGAACGTTGTGGAAAGCTCCTGCATTGTGTAAAGTGCTGTTTTGCTCTTTGACCTTATAAGCACTATACAAAAGTGCGAAATAAACAAAAAAAATAATTGTCTGCTGATAGTCTCTGGGACCTTAAGGGACACTTAATTTACTTGTAAGTCCCCGGTAAAGTATTACTACATGTACCCAGGGCCTGTCAATCAAATGCTACTAGTGGCCTACTTCACTCATTGTGCTACAGACTAAAGTAGCGCTTTTAAACATGCCTCAGGCTTGCCATTACAGCCTGTGGGTGCCATTTCACTCTGGCAAAAAAAAAAAAAACATTTGCCAGGCCTAACTCTTCCCTTTTAATACACATAAGTCACCCCTAGGATAGGCCCTAAACATAGGGCTGGGTGCGGTGTATTGAAAAAGTTGGACATGTACTTTTAACTCTTAAATTCGTTTTTCACTACTGCAAGGCCTACTTCTGCTATAGGATAACATTGGGTTAACTTATTACATTTAATACGTGATAACTTTCCAATGTGAGCAGGTAGGAATGTCGTGTTTGGTGTCTAAAGAATTGTACTTTAAAGCCCTCTTTAATGGTAAGGTCGGATGATTAGAACGTTGGCATTTTCCTGTCCCATTTGGTGTCTGTAGACTGTATCCATGGTCACTTGACTGGCAGTTGGTCCTCGTGTATTGCTCCCAGTCAGTGAGACAAAGGGAAGATAGGTGTTGGCAGGATGGGCCATCTCTGCCTTGATGAGGGGAAAGAGCTGTCTCCTACCACACTTGCACATCGAACCTTCTCCTATTTCAAAGCTGGCAGGAGGTTTAAATATTGGACCATCAAACCCAACTCTTCAGTACCCTCCTGGACCTGTGGAAGACTCTTAAGTACTGCTGTGCTGCTCTGCAAGAAGTACTGCTACTCTGTTGAACTTCTGCCTGTGCCCTACTGCACGAGTGAAAGGACTGGACCTAGATCTTGAACCCAGGACCACCAGAATGACTCCAAGTGCTAGTTGGGTGGCTTCCTGTTCAGAGCCTCAGGGACGGAAAGGTTCCAGCCATCTTGACCCAGCACCTGGACTTTGTCTGCTGGGAGACAAACCTCCCCCCCCTCCCCAAAGTGGTGCCACCCCAGTCCTAGACCCTTGGAAGTGGGCCTGAAGGTGCTTTGCCAGCCCAGCTGTGGTCCTGCGATCCAGAACTGACGCAGTGGGACGCATCTCCTTGCAGCTGCATTGGAAGCACGGCAGTGTGTGGGCATCCTTGACACCGAATCTCGCATCACAGTCTCCTCTGAACTGCATCGCAGCTTCGCGGCTCTTTGGAAACGCCGGTGCACAACGCATCTTCGACGCAGGATTTGACAGCGCAAAGCCCCTTGTTGCTGACATCCTCAAAGATTGCGCACTGCAGCCCCACATCTCCTCCGACCCGTCACTATGTGACACATCCTCGACGCGGGACCTTGTAATTCTCTGCATGTCAGGATTTATTATATTTTTGTTCAGTGGGCCTAACGTGGTCCCTGTATGTCGCCTGTGCTACATCGCGGTCGGCTGGAACTTGTGACTTTGTTACAGTTCAGCGTGACCACATAACTACAGTGAGCGCTTTGTGCTTCTATGCGCTATTGTTACCTAAAACTTTGAAATCGCATATTTCCGGTTCAACTTTTTGGATTTTTGTCGTTCTGGTGTCAAATAAGTTATTAAATTATACTTCGTTTTTTTTAATTGGTGTGGGATTTTTCATGGGTTGTGTTTTCACATTATTACTATTTGAAGTACTGCTTAAATACTTTACACATTGCCTCTATGTTAAGCCTGACTGCTTTGTACCAAGCTACCAGAGGGTTAAGCATAGGTTAATTTGGTGTTTGCTGTGACTTCACCCTGACATAAATAGTGATTGCTGCTTGAGTACGGTTTCACTCCCCCCGCCCCCCCCACCCCCCACCAGTAACTCAATTTTCAACAGTTATCAGTAAATGTGATCCTGTGGGCATGGTACCGGATACCTGCACAAATATGTGCTTAACCTTGAAACAAAAGCACAACCCATGTTTTCTTAGAAAGTGCTCAGCCAATCAGTCAGCACTTCCTGTGAAATTGCCAGGGATGGCATGCAGTCAGTTTTCAACACAACAAATTGAAAGCATATTCCAAACCATGCAGATGCCATTTAAAAATCGTTATCTCCTCTCCACACCTTCAAACCGCAAATTGACTCACCCAAAATGGCGCTTGATTTACAGTGGCTCCTCCAATTGGGATGGCTTGTCGTGGCCTGACTGTCTTACGGTTTTACTTGCGCCTTTTTGGAGATTTCCAGATGCGCACAATTTGATTTTGTATGACTACTAAATACCAAATTCATTCTGGCAAACCTGGGCCCTGGGCCTAAAAGTTAAAGCTTTCAGCCTTGAAAAATTCACATAAGGATGAAACACGTGTCGGCTGCCCTGGATGTTATGTACTCGTCCATTTACAGCACGAGCTGTACATTTGAAAACATACTTGGAAAACAGTGAATTAGTTCAGTGAACGTTTGTGCCAAACCTAGAGCTATTTACTTTATTATTCATATACGATTGGGTGTGCTCCAATCTTTACACTAATTGTGATGGAGCCCATGGTTTACCGGAACATTTTACCATGAAACATGTTTGGGTTAACATAGATGTAAGTGTGAACTCACTGTTAGTCCGAAGATCTCAAATACAAACTGGGGTGTTTGTTGTTATCAACGTGTTTCGGCTCCAAGAATGCGCCTGTCTTAAGAAAAAGAGACTTATGCTGCGTTCCAACTTTCCACATCTCCAAATACACGGAATGCAGGGTCTATTAAGCATCTTGCAGTGAGCTGCGCCTGAACATCTTAGCAACACAAGGTATTTCTTTCAAGGACAACGGGTATAGAAACTGGTTTGTTCCCTCCTCTACCTTTCACCCGTGAAAGGAATGATGTTTTTTCTGGATGGACCAACCCTGCTGATTCCTACAGGCTGCCTAAACATAGCTGCCCCATAGATGACCCATGCCACGCGTGAAATCTTCTCCAACACCTGACTGTTTAGTCTGTAGCAGTTTCCATTCTGGAACATCTAGTTTGGATTTTAACATTAAAAATCCCAGGATGCAAAGCTCTCCGCTAGAAAGGAAGGAATGGCAGAAGGTGTCACATTTGACATGATTCCACGTCATCGAAGTAAGGTGCAAGAGGCCTACATATTATATGGGATAAAATACCCCCTTCCTTTACACTACAAGGGGTACTGCTAGTCTCTTTGGAGTTCCATGAACAATAAAGGCTCCCGGTCTGTGGCCTTGTGCCTCTCTATGGTCCCAGAACTTCTCAGTGACTTGGAATATCCTTATAATGTACAGAAGGTGCGTAGGTGCTACAGATCGCTACAATATGACGGACTCATGGCCTAACGGTACAGGACGAGGTTTGTACTGGTCATTCATATTTGTTACTGGTGGGGGCCATGGTACACTTTAAGGTTGCTTTTTTAGACCTTTCATTGCCACAAAAAACCAAGTCCAAGCTATCATCAGGTCAAAATCTTGCATTATGCACTTTAGTAAGTTTTAGATTCATTTTATGGTTAAGCCTCTGGGATCTTGACTGCGATGCATTGATAGAGCGAGAGCAGTGCTGGCCTAGGCTGCAGGTCTAGTAAGGTGCATGTGCCGTATGAAGGGCCAGTGGTATTAAAGGGATCCTGCGGCTGCAGCTCTCTCTATAGAAGTTTGACTTTACCACACTTGCTGTATTATTCGCCTAGATAGTTTGAAGAGTTTAACAAAAACATTTTGCTTGTAGCTCAAACGGATAAAAGTCTTTCGAGAACCGTGCACAAGCGGTGCAACGCTGCGCCAAACACCTTGCAAAAGTTACCTGGTCACATTCCAACTGTTGATTGGTGTCTTCAGGCATTTAAAGAGGTGACAGCTTTAACCAGATAGGGCAAAAGGCATTTACAACATGGAAGGAACCACGCTTTCCGTTACCATGCATGCATTACCACGCTTGCCTTAACCATGCATATTCCTTTACCATGTATGCCTTTAAAACGATTTTTGTTGTAAAGGCATTTGCGAGGTAAAGCCAGTCAGTGTTCTGGATTTAGAGCGAATAGGCGGGGGGGGGGGGTCTTGGAGACTTGGAGGAATTCCTCCAATGAATTCCTGAGAGTGGAAGGAACAGGAAGGATTCGGACGTGGCTTGGTGAGTAGGGCTGAAGGCCGGGTTTTAGGGCTCAGGGCGGGGGGCTGGGGTGTTTTAAGGGCTGGGGTCGCAGTAGTTTTTAGGGCTGGGGGCTGGGTTTTAGGGCTCAGGGCGGGGGATTGGGGTAGTTTTTAGGGCTGGGGGACAGTTTTAGAGCTCAGGTCGGGGGTCTGTGCTGTTTTTAGGGCTGTGGTTGGGTCGTTTTTAGGGCTGGGGGACAGTTTCAGGGCTCAGGGCAGGGGGCTGGGTGTTTTTAGGGCTGGAGTCAGGGTCGTTTTCAGGGCTCCGGGCCGTGTTTTAGGGCTCAGGATTTCAGGGCTGGGGTGTAATCTTTACCTCGCATATGCCTTTACAATGGAATTCGTTGTAAAGGCATGCGTGGTAAAGTCATGCGTGGTAAAGACAAGGTCGTGGTAAAGACCACGTTGTTAAGGCATGCGATATAATCGCATGCGTGGCTCAGTCATACAACCACCAGACAGTACTAACATTCTCAATTGATGGCTTGAGCGAAGGGCTTTTATTTACAGTAGGAAACCAAAACATTGGTTAGGAAAATGCCATTTATGGAAGGGGGAAACCCGTATTACCTCTCCGTCAATAAAGTGTTTATTTCACTATTCGCTCTAATTCATGTTTACCTTATTGCCATTGCTCCCAAAGTCGCAGTTATATGAAAGAATCTTTTAACAAAGCACCAATTATTTCAATAAGTCACTCGGTGCTGATCATAATCTCAAACATGCTTCATGATAAGGGTTTCTTGCATCGCAGAGCTTTGTGCAGTGTGAGCAGCGTCACCCTTTGTGCTGCAAAGGTGTGGCCTAATCCTTCACAGCACAAACTGACTCAGTGAGGCGCAAACTGCCCTCCTTACTAACAATATTAGGACAGGAATTGGCTGCAGCGAATGCTGGGACAGAGTCCTGCCTGGGACGGCAGACCTCATCCAGCATTCACATCACCAGTGTGCTGCATCGCAACCCCTGCTCCTGAATGCGCAGGGCCCACAATGCCACAGGAAGAGGCACAGTATGAATGAGACCTCAGGGGCTGCCTGCAGCAGCCTGTGGGAGTTCACTAAATGCCCAGAAGGGTTCTGGTGAGTGAAGGGGAGATAGCTTCTGACTAGGATGCTCAGATCCCTCCTGCATCGCCCCCCCAGCGCCTTGAGACCCTAATGGGTGAGTAGTCGCACTTTAAAAGAAACCTGATTGATTGATTGAAGTTGACACAAGTAGTGTGTGATCAGGGCCACACGGTGTGTTTGACTGGAACAATGTGCAGGTTTCTAAGACTATCTTTCTCCTCTTTGTAAGTCTTTGATAAGATACGTTGGTTGTTGATACTTCATTGATGACTAAGGTTTCTTCCTCTGACTTTTGATTCTTACTGATAACCACCATGAACCCTACAGCCACTATAATGTCTATAGGTATGGCCCTGCTCACCTGTGACATAAGTAATTTATTCTGTAGTATCATTCATTTGAAGATCAAAACCCTAAAGAACATTGTGACCTTTAAGGTGCCTCCCTGTCCTCATTAGGAAATGTAACCAGTCCCCCTATGGTTCTTTCCACGCCCCCACTTAGATGCTAGCTTGTCTGCACCAATCACTGCAAGCAGCAAGTTACTGTTCATGCCAATGGGCAGTCCAATAACAAAGCTCCATTTACCACCTGCCCCTCTCACTCCTCCACCACTCCCAGGTGGCTCCCCCCTCCCCGCCTACTCTCAACCTCCATGTCTTCATGCTACCCCTTTACAGTGCCCTGTTGTTTGGTAGCTAAGTTTGCA
The DNA here is from genome assembly GCA_963921515.1 of Calotriton arnoldi. NCBI lineage: Eukaryota > Metazoa > Chordata > Amphibia > Caudata > Salamandridae > Calotriton > Calotriton arnoldi. The sequence goes on from CAWUFW010002537.1 coordinate 2,148,483, forward strand.
CTTCACAACTCATGGTGCGTATATAAGCTAAACACTGCCATTAAAATCTGTTCAGTGTTTACAAGTTTTTCTCCTTTTCCCGCAGTACAGGGCCTTGGATCTGCTGTTTTTCTGTCTTTCAGAGTTGGTAGTGTCAGGCAGGAGTCGTTCACGTCTGCACCAGAATCTGCACTTTGATTTCACATTTCTTTATCACAGTTGAACGTTGTATTTGATACAAGCAAGTATATTGAAAACACAGCGCTCCCACAATTGAGAAATTCTTATGAGTAAATACTAATGAGCATAAATGATGATGTTACAGGAAGTGGCATCAGATGACATGTAGCCCTGTGACATGCCAGGTAATGACATCACCAGAAGTAATCGTGCAAACAGCGCTTTCAACTTTCACCACTTTTTGCCTCATTACAGATTCTCTTCTCAAATACTAACTTCTTCTCCATGTACATCATTCCACTTTAGGAAGTGCTGGGAAATGAAACTAGCCAGTCACTTGACACATGATCACCACTTGGAAATGAACGTCTGTAAAAGTTACATGAAAGAAAGAGCATATAGTGGAGTTATAGACTGGTGACTGTAACATATCAGAGGACAGCATCTTCATGGGAGGACTGAAAACAGCTGCAGTGAATGCGAAGTGCCAGAAACAACCCTAGTCTGGTGGCAAACAATTTGGGAGGGAGTTTAATTTCATTGTGCTCCAGTTGGGAGGAAGTAGGATCCCAATTTAGTGTTGGTCAAGCGATCGATGGCCCCGATTACGAGTTTAGGTGTTACTTATCGCACATGATAAATATAGATACCATGGAGTACGTTATTTATCGTCTGCGATAAATAACACCTATCACGAGTTTGTGGGGAATAACATGCAGATTTTGGTGTTTAACGTACTAAAATCCGCATAGTACGGTAAATACCATACAATTTCGGCTGTTGAATTTTGCAGGTTTAACCTGCCGAAATTTAACGACAGCTGAGGTATTTACGCATCCGATAATTATTGGATACGTTAAATACAGCCATACTCGTAATTCCGACCCGTGCGTAAACCCCTGGTTGTAATTTACCGGCCCACTCATAATCAGGGCCTATGTGTTTTTCCTTCCACCCTTAACTTGGAATTTCTACACATATCTAGTTTAGCTGAGTTTGCGCCTTGTGGTGCTGTGCCATAGGGCTCTGTAGCTGAGGGAAGCCAATTGGTTTATCGGTAAATTACTATAAACAGAAAGTCATGAAGAGTCAATGCACAATTTTGTTATGGCAGAACAAGACGCATGTCATAAACATGACAACCTACACATTATAATAGAATTAACTCTCCGTTCTTCCAAGGCACTATATTCCCCCCAAGCTTCCTCACAATTTTAGTTTTAGAAGACAAAACCCTCTAGGCGCATGACAGTTGATCGTACAGCATCTTAAAATGTGCTTTTCTGCTGTGTTTGTATGTTGCCAAACTAAGCTGAAAAAATGCATGTGTCTCACTGAAGATCTGCGGGAAGACGAGTCCTCTTTGTTAAACGATTAAAATTGTCTCCGGCCTTCCCTTACAATTAATTAACTTTCTTCATTTTGCAAAAACGACATTTTGAGTTCGTAGGCATTTTGATGTTAAATTGAATGAATAATTGAATGTTATTTATTGAACATAGTGTCCTAATTTAGGTCTCAAAATAATTGAACACAAAACATTGTCATGTTGCGGTAGAATGGAGAGAGAAGGAATTATTCTTCCTATGCAGGCCCGGACTGGCCGTAGTGGCCACCGGGCGTTTCCCCGGTGGGCCGCCAGGGTGATGGCCGGTTTTGGACCACTGGGGGGCCATTTTTGTTACCGGGGGTTGGTTTTCCAGCATAGCTGAAATATCGGTCCCCTGTACTAAAAAAAGCTGCAGTGTTTTCCACACGCATTGCCCCTCATCTCCCCGCGCCCCATAACCCCTCGCCCCCTCTCCCCTTCGGCCGGTCCGACTCCGGGCCGGTTTGCGTTCCCAGTCCGGCCCTGTTCCTGTGGCTGACTTGCATAATGTGTAACCTGGAAATCTTAGATTAAATTTCGGCTTCCTCACAAGACCTACACATATCACTTACTGCACTAAAGCCCGTTTTAATTGACCGTCAGATCTGAGACCACATTGAAGAAATTCAGTACAGGATGTGTGCAGGGGTGTAGCTTTAGGGGGGTGTTTGGGGTGTGACACCTCCCAGATAAATGGATTCCTGGCCTAGTAATTGGGTCTGGGGGCCTTGAGTCGGGTCTGCTATGTCAGTGCCAGTTATTCTCATAGTGCACCTAGAATAAAAGGCAAAACAGTGACCTTTTATGTAAAATATGTGAGCGAGAGAGACAGAGATATACATCTAGTGGGTGAATAAGAGCACTTTTAAGTACTTGAGTTCTGAATGTGCGCAGTACAAGCGCCTCTTATGTTTTATTTGATAGACTATAATGTTGCTCCATCTATAATAAGAATGAAAATTGTCCCAGCTTTCATAACAGAAAGTTTCAATTCTATTAAGGACGCAGAGGCGAGGATTATACTTAGCTTTCTCCATTTATTGTCTCCAGCAGCCATAGACTTATAACAATAAACTACATTTCCCCAAAAACCTTTAGTAAAAAAGAACAAGAGTTTAACCAATCAAACAGAGCATTGTCCATAAAGTTCTCCTTCAATGTTCATGCCTCTCTTTCTTCGCTGCTCCAGCAGCCGTTAAGTTAAGTACTCCTGTTTCTCTCCAGAGAACAGAAGATAATTTTCTTCTTTGTAGGATTTAATAAGGTTTTATATTACTTTATTGTGTATTTGCAAGCTTTGGTGACCGCGGGAACGCTTTGGCATTTCTTTTGCAGTTTGATAAAGCGTATTTTGGTTTAGTTATGAGCCGAGCAGTAGCGGCCTTCCGACCGCGTGAGGGCGCTCGTGCTCTATTTAAGCTTGCGAGCGCCATGCAGCTTATGTTAATTGCGCAATGGTCCGTGCTCCAGCAGAGCATATTTATTTCTTTATTTAAGAGTTTTGTATAGCGCGAACATGACCCGAAGGTATCAGAGCGCTTTACACTGTGAGCACGGCAAACAATAACATGAGGTACCTGGAGAGTAGATACAAAAAAAATTTGTAATGGTAAAAGAAAGAGTAAACGAAATACCGTGGGATATAACCAGAATAGCAGCAAGTACCTGAGTTATATAAAGTGTAAATAACAATACATAGCGACAATAAATCAAAGAAGAATACAATAGACAGTGTACACAAAGGTTCTGAGGTAGTTGTGGTGGAGCGCAGGTGCGGAGAGTGGATGCACAGGTTTACGTGAGGGGTGTAGCGTAACATAGACCCAAGACACAGGCATGTTACGGAGTGCCAAGAGACAGCGGACAAAAAGCCGAATAGGGCTTCTGTGGGCGTGAACCTTTGACGAAGTAAGTCTTGGCTATACCTTTTTCCTTTTTCTTCTACATGCATAAAAATACCACTGTTTCTCAAGCAAACTATCATTTTGATTCCCAGAGTGTGACTACAAGGTCTGCCTGCCTCTATTGCCCTATGGGGCCTTCTAAAACTAATTAATCTGTATATACCAGTTGAACAGTAAGCGTACAGATGAAAATTCATATAAAAATCAGATATCTTTCGTTTGTCTAAGTGTATGCATGGTTTGTAAACGTGGATAAAGGAAATTGCTACACCACAAAGATTTTACTATAGCAGTTATATTTTAAATTAAAAAAAGTTGGGAAATGAAGGAAGGACATTTGCATGCCCACGTGTGTGCTCACATAAGATATGCTTTTCTTGTGTGCACTGCTCACAGAATGTGATTGCAAGCCTAGACTAATTATGTCTCTTCTTCTGAGTTACAGCTATATAACTGAGAAAGTCCTCAGTTTGGTTTGTATGAATGGCATGCTGTGATGAATGTGAGCGAATGAGCACAGAATATACAGCACTGTAGGATTACAACTACCCTAAATAAGTGAGTTTATAGGCATCTTTCAATTACTGCAGTCCTGAAGAAAGCCTCCTGACCATTAAGGCAGGATTGTAGGGCTGAAACATGTAGACCGAGTGGAGTCCGGCGTACATTGCATACTCCACAACATCACCTCCTTTCTTTTAACTTTGCCAAAGGATCCTTAGAATAAATGTATATAGGAGTTTAGGTTCCCGTAGTAGGAAATCTTAAGCTATCCAGATCCCCACCAAAAAAGTCACAAAGGAGCTTCCTTGAAAATTAAGGTTGAGCCCCCCAGATAGATAAAGATATCTGGCTGAGGACTCAATGATGAAGCATGCCACTAGATAAACCTAGCGGGCAAGAGTGCTCTTAAGTAACAAAAAATATTTTCCAGTAGTAGGCAGTGAGAGACAATAAAGGACTATAGCGAGTTTTCTCTCATTTTGGATAAATAATCAGAGCTTCCCCCAGCCTGCATGATGCATCCACTGAGTCATTCATTGCAGCTAGATTCCAAAGTACTACTTACTTTATTTTTATGGTTTCAATGTGTGTGACAGTCGGTGGCCTTGGTGACAGCTGATTCTTAGATTCATTTTCCTTATTCTCACACAGGATGCGTGAGACTTGAGGGCTCTAAAAATTGCATGCAATCAATTACTGTGCAATATACAAACATTTGTGCACACTTGAATGGGAAAGGAATGAAACACACCCATGTTTCATTGGGGTGCAGGAAAATAGGTTCTCCACTGGGAAGTGTGTGTTCCCATTTGAGTTATTTTGTTTAAAAAAGTAAGTTAATTGTACAAATGCAGAATCCTGCTTATTCTACTTAAGCAGAATTTCTTGTTTCCTTACTTCTAGGTAGTTTTCAGGCACAAGCGAGGCACTACAGCAGCAGCGCTTGACATCAGAGAGCACTATATAGCGCAAGCTGCCTCTTACCCATCTAGACCACAAAACTGAAGTGTCCTGTAGGGATATGGAATGGATCCTGGGAATACACTTCAATGAGTCAGCAGGATCAGTCTGTGTGAGGATAGATCTTTGAGGTTGTTGGGTCACACTGTTAAATGTCCCTTTGGCTAGAATAATTACTGCCCATGTTTTGGGGTATCAGATGTGTGCTGCTTGTACCCAGATCACTTAGGCTGCATTAACACTGAAAACGATTCACCTTGCTTATAAGCCACAAACGTGTGAATGTCCCAGAACTGCCTTTATCTATAGATTGGCAAAACTGAGACTCTGCCACTGGGCCTGGCACAGCTACCCACAGGCATGTTTGATAGCCAACTGATCCACCCCGCTTCCCGAGCCTGTGAAAACTTGGGTCTTGATTTATTCCAAACTTTCATTTGCTTTTCAAGTTCTAACAGCAGCAAAGATTACCCAATTCCATCTGTATAACTCTGCAGACTGCGGTAAGGACAGCGAAAAATCTGGGGGTAATTTTTGACGAGGGTTTAACCTTTGATGCCCAAGTCAGCCGCACAGTCAGCACCTGTTTCTATATTTTAAGAACTCTTAGAAAGGTGCTGCCGTATATTCCATCTGAACTGCACCGGTCCACCATCATTGCACTGATCACCTCCCGTCTTGACTACTGCAACGCCCTGTACCTTAACATCAATTCGGTATCACTGAATAAGCTCCAGGAGGTACAGAACGCAGCGGCAAGACTGATCCTTAACATTCCTAAACATCAGTCCGCCAGGGAGGGGATTCGAACCTTGCACTGGCTCTCTATCAGGAAGCGCATTTCCTTCAAGGTCCTGAGCACGGTCGGTATACAAGGCTATGCACAGTAAAGGTTCGCCTCAGCTAAAAACCATGTTTCCATGGTACACTCCTAGGAGGACCTTGAGATCATCCACACAGAAAAAACTGGTCTCTCCCAGATTGTGCAGGTCCAGATGGGGCGGCCGCTCCTTCTCTGTAGCCGCCACCAATCTTTGGAATTCGTTGCCCCCCTTCATTTCCAATGCAGACTCTCTCTCGGTCTTCAGAAAACTTCTGAAAACATGGCTATTCTCTTCTTAATCAGCCGATAGCACTTCTCTCTGTGCTTTTTGTCTGCTCAGCGCCTTGACACCTTCGGGTATAGTGCGCTTTACAAATACCATCCTATCCTATCAAAAAAGTGCCTTTTCTGTGGGCGCCCATTGAATCACATTGATCCAAGTTGGTCTCTTCAGGCTATTCTATTGTGTAATTGAATGTGTGACAGCTACTTATGGTGAACCCACAAAAGGTGCAAAATAAGTTGATTAGAATAATATTTGGCATGCAAAAGAATGTCCATATTTCCAGTGCGTGCTTGGCTTTAAACCGGCTCACAGTGGATCCAGAATACATGTGCTGTGTGTCATCAGGAAGTCTGTGTACTGCCAGGCACCTAAAGATATTACCAAGTGCTTCCAGCTTGTTTACATTCAGAGAAACCTGACCTCAAGCTGGGCATTGCTTTGTGGTGGCAATTAAGACCTGGAGAAAGAGTCTGGGACCAGCAGGTCTCTGCAGTCACCTTCTTGGCTTCTATTGCAACATCACGGTTTAGTCAACTAAGAAAACTTTTCTCAAATGCAGCTTTCATCTGGATGTTTTCTGTGGTATAGATTTACCACCCATCTCTTATAATTGTCTGCATTATTCACCATATAAAAATGTTAGTTGTCTATTGTACTATGCATTGTTTGTAGGTGCCAAGAAGCCAGGTTTATTTCCGGCATTTGTGAGGCATTACAAATACAGTAGGAAATATAAATATAGATGGAAATTCTGCATGATAAATTTAGACCTTTGTAATCCTGTGAGTACTCCTGGGATCCCTTTTGAAACCCATAAAGGAAACAAGCTATAAACTTAGCAGTGGAGCCATGCAGGCCTTGAAGTGAAAGACTTTGAGGACTTGCACCCTTGTGTATTAGTCAGAACGCAGGAAAGCGACTTATAATGAAGTAGTGTAGAAAACAGTGCCTTGACTGATTTAAATAAAATACACATTGTCCCAGAAGTATTTCCTCATTCGAGTTAGGCACAGGACATTGTTTGAGCACAAAGGCATAAAGCCAGCTAATGTTGCTTGTAAAAAACAAAGGATACATTAGCATCGGCAAAGCCAAAAGGTCTCATCTTTACACTGTGAAAGCCAATGTACTGGCTTTAAGGTGCACACATAAAGATATGATAGTGATGTGAACCGATTGGTTGTGTTAAGGCTTGACGAGCCTTATGGGGACAACAACATTATTATTGGACGGAAATCCGTGGCATGCTTCATCATAGGCTAGTCCATCCCACCCCGATATGATAGTACTGCCAGGCGGCCCAACCTCAAAATGAGGAAGTTCAGAAAATATAGTGCTGGATAGGAGTGGGGTCCAGACTAGCACTGTGAAAACCTGAGGGTATTCCCTTTATTGGGATGGTACACAAGGTAAGAGAAGAACTGGGTGAACAGTGAGAGATTAGGTTTCTGTCCTCCATTATTCGCTTATTTGGCACTCTAGCAAATCTCCTTCGATAGTCTGTGTCTTTTGATTGGGTCTAGTAGTACGTTCTGATGGGTGATCTTCACATCATTCTTTACGGAGATATTTCTTAAAAACCTGCATTGTCCGTTTTTCAAAAAAATGCAAAAGATCAGGAGCCAGTCTCTTATTAGTTAGATATGGGTGGAAGAGGGTTGCAGGTTCTGTTGCCAGAGAAATATCAATTCAGGCTTTGATGTTTTGTGAATTTTGAGATTTCTAGGTTCAAAAGTTCTTTGGTGCCCACATAGATGGTGAGTTTTTGAGCAGGTTGCTTTTTTGTTCTGTTCTCCATTGGGGCCAAGCAGCCAACCTGGCATGAGCAGTGGTAGCTGGGCGGTAGCGCTTAGGAACATTAAGTTAAACGCATACACATAAGTACTAGACTGGAGCCTGTGGACGCCAAAGCCTCTTTTATTGAGGTGGGTAGCTGAACGCAACGGTGGGTGAGTGATGACTACAGCATTGTCATCTAGTGCCATAGGAGGGCACCTGTTGTAGTGTATAACATCCCTCCCTGCCTGTGAATGGAGACTACAACAAGGTCAAAAAATTGAAATTCTGAGTACTTGGGTGAATGATCAATAAAGTGCACAGTCCTGAAGCCTCTGGGATGTTTTGGTTGTGAGTAGAGCGCACATCCACCTTTCCACCAGGCTTTGCCTTTGCTGCCTCCCGCTGATGGCTCTTTAGCGATAGACAGTGTCCAACTGTTCACCTACCTGGATATGCTATATCTGACGGGTTCTGAGGGAAAGACCAATTGCTTCTTTACACATTTTGAACATTGAAATGTTCTTGTTATATGATCTTTCCAACAGGTTCCAGAGGGGTGCACTCATATAGCTTCCAAAATGTCCCTCCAGGTTCAACACCTCTCCTAGCACGCACCCTTCTGTTGTGACAACGTTGTTGGTGTGCACTTTCATCTCAGGTGATGGTAATGGATGACCACCATTTGGTTGTGGGAATGACATTGTTTACTTCTCATCTGCATACCTTGACTGCGGTTGCACATTGTGCTGCGCAGTGTGGTGTGTGTAATGTAAGAAAGAAATTGATGAGTTGTCCATTGTTCATTTGCGATCAGCGTGCTGTCTACCCCAGTGCACAATTCTTTTAGTATATGCATGAATATTTTGACCTCTCTGTTTGGCTGGTGCCACCTTACAGTTCTTGATGTTGAGGCTCTTGAGATTCAACCCATTGAAAGGGGTGACAGTTGTGTTTTTTTGCGAGACTAGAGTTGCTGCATGAAGACATTTGATTTCATCTATGTCCTCCACATTATCAGTTTGGGCCGAGGACCTAGGGCTTGCTTTTCTGAGTTGGGCACTTGGAGCTATTGGAACCATCCGCACCCTACTGACGAGCCCCAAATAGAGTTCAGGTTTGACGGTACCTAGCCTGGCAGCCTGGGCTGGATTGCTCCTATTGGAGCTGGCCCAAGCCTGATTTGCATATGTTGACTTGGTGGGCAGAAAGCACAATAACTGGAATACGGCCTTGACTAGTTACCAATCGCTGAGATTAATTTAAGCATTCCGCCTATTGCTTTTTTGTTCTTCAGTGTGACACGTTAACTGTGATGGGTAGGCCCAGATGGGGGTTCCATGGTCACTATATCCAAGTTAAATCTTACTAAAGAGGCCCATATAGACCTAAGCTGGTCCTAGGTTGCTTGTGTTCCAATTCAGAAGAGACCTGGCCTAGCAATTTGTGCTGGAGTGTTCCAATTGAGGTAGCATTGTGGGGGGGAAATGGAGTGGAATGTGACAAGTGGCTGAGAGCAACTAACACTTTCCACCAATTGCTATTTTGTTTACTTCTCAGTGGCTACAGGGAGTAACTCGAAAAGTAGTATGGATGATTTGTCGTCTGTGAGTACTCTGAACCAGGAAGTACTTTCAGGCTCACATGATGGCCACTGCTTCGCTGTCAATCTTAGAGTATCTGGATTCTTTGTCTGTGAGAGTACTGCTGCCAAGGCAGTGGAGACCCATTCGTCAGTATATTGTTCCTAGAGGAGGAAGGCCCCCAAGGGCTAACATCAGCCACAAGCTCGGTTGCTTTTTGTGGGTTAGAATATTTCATTGCCGTGTCCTGCAAGATGTTGTCTTTGGTGGCTTGAAACACATTGTTAGTCCAAGCCCCTATGGACGTGCTCCTCGTTAGTTCTTATAATGGCTTGGTGATAGCTTCCAGGTTTTGGATAGACTGTCCGCTGTAGTTGTGATCCGATGATCCTGAGTAAGCTGCATATGGCTGTGTCATTCTCTAGCTGCTTCGCAGACTTTGTCTTGTACATCTCTTGTTTGCGAAAACATACCCAAAAATGTCAAGCTTGTCCTTTATTTTTGTGCAGCCAGCTCACATTCTCAGATGTGTTCAATACTCCTTTCCACCGAGCATGATGCTTTGAAACCATGGCGGCATATGTCACTGTGCCATCACTGATGTTTGGGTTGTCCTGTAACCCTGACAAGGCCCCTCTGATACCACTCTTAAATACGTCAACTTCTGTAATGCCACAGTCTTCTATATGTGTAGAATGTTGTTTTGACTGGGGCCCAGGTGGAACGCTCTGCAAAGTTATCCATACTGAATATCTGTGGGGGGTGGAAGGGTGGCAAAGTGTATCAAAATATGGATCATTCTGGGGTAGGGGGGTAGTATAAAAGAACATTGCAAAGCTCTGGGGCCCTAAATGCTTGGAAAGAAGATATGGACTAGTGTTGGTTGAGCGTCAGATGTACGAATGGAGGGGCAATCCTCGGGAATGGACAAAGATTTGGGGGGCCATGGCAGACAAATAGAAGATTGCTGTCGGTTGAGTAGGGACTGGTTAGTATTGAAGGGAAATGAGTGATGTTGTCTAACTTTGTTAAGAAAGGCATGAGCTTGTTGTTAGGGGGTGCCACTGTTGGTGGAATGCTCTTGCATGGTTTGTTCATGGAAAATAAGAAACAAAATAAAATAAAAGATTGTTTTTTTGTACCTCCTGGCTACGTTGAGTTCCAGCTGGGGGTGAGCAGCATGTATATCAAATTTTGAAAACCGCTGGTTGCGCTCCGACTAAGCCAGTAAGGCCTTGATGGTGGGCATCTGTTGACGCTCCCTCTTGATTGCTTCATTCTGGAGCCGCCTGCCAGTGCTCCAAGTTTCTTTGGCTTTTCGCTGTTCACCATGGGGAGACTGATGTGGGGGACCCGCAATATTTTTGATCACACCTTTATCTTCTAGCTTTAGTTATGCTTTCACCTACTGGTAAATGTGGAAGGTGACTTATTGGCATCAAATGGCAAGTGGCCTAACACTGGTTTGATATATGTAAGTACTGGCCCTGTATGCAAGTACTGGCCTTGTTTGGAGATATCAGGTGCACACACACGTGAGCTGTGTGGCGTGGTGTCTGTGCATGCTTGTATTGATCCCAGGCTTCCCAGCCCTGCCACAGTGGTGATGGTGACTGATAGTCGATTGACATGCAGCATCATGGGTGAGCACCCTCAGTGGTACTTAACAGTAGCTTGGGTTAATGTAGTGGACAGCTTTGCAGGTTTTGAGACCACATTGTAGTGTACAGAGATTAGGACAGGTGTTATGTAATTATAGCAGCAAATGGCCTGTATTAGGCAAACTGCTGAATTTTGAGTGACTCTGAGTGGTGGAAGTCTCCTTTTTGGGAGGTCAGTAAGTTTCAACTTTCTATAGTGCCGTTTGGTGAGCACCAGCGCCTGTGCAATCGCCTAGAGTACATTCACTGGGATATGCCTTTTTATGTGACGTAGTTAGTGTTATTCTAACTGCACTCATTTCCCTGTGTTTTCTATGTTATGGTTAGAGTGCAGACCCCTGCGACTTTGCATTCAAGGCAGTCTTGGCTGTGAGGAGGTGGCTTCTGTTTATAGTGATCTTTCTTTCAGTCTGCTCCTAGGGTGATGATTATTGTTGCAAGGTCAGCAGTGCCCTCTGAATGCATTTGTAATTTTAGTAACAGGTATGTCACTTCTGATAAAATGGTGGGATATAAATGTGGGCTCAGGTTGAAGCATATTCAAATTAGAAAAGTCTTTTTTAGCCTTTGTTGATAACATCCAGATGAGCAGAATATGCTACATTACATAAACTGCATGTTTGTACCTTTGTAACCCTTTCCAAGCCATTGTGCATCAAACAGGATGTAGGCAAACATAAGCATTCGTAGAGTTTGCCTACAATGAGTGATTTCAGTATTCTGTGCTGGAGTGACATTGTATAAATAGACTTCACACTATTCTAATCTGAGCTAATTGGAGACTAGCATTTGAGCCATTTGGAACACAGTGACTGATGGAATACAAGGAAGTGTTAATACCTGAATTGAGAAGACTCTGTATCTCTTCTGTACAGAGCATCACTGCAGCTGGACCCTCTGCTCTGTGCCCACCAATCTTTGAAGAGTTCTAGTCTTGTTTGGACTGGCACTGTCAAAGCCTGCAAATGTCCTCTCCTGCCAGGGTAGAGACAGCAAATGTGGTTTATTCCACACTGTTATCTTCAAAAATTCTTCTTGTGAAAACAGCCAATTGGACTGTATCTTCTATATCTGCTGATTCATCAAACTGTAAACTGACAGGCTGAATGCCATATATTCTGACATAATAATTTTCTACATAGATTTTGACATTTTCAAACTTTCACAAACATAATTCAAAGTTGATTTCGAATCTAAATGACAACTTCTGCTGTGGTGACTTTTGAGTTTCTAAGAACTATGGGCCAAATGTATCAATATTGGGAATAGCAATTACCTAATTGCGATTTTCTGCGAATCCCAATTAGGTAATCGCTATTCCTAATGTATGAAACTCATAGAGCTTCATTTAGCGGTTCCTAGAGGGTCGCAAATCGACCTACCTCAAGAATATTAATGAGGTAGGTCGCAATTTGTGACCCGTTAGGAATCGCTAAAATCACAGGGATGGTGGCGTACTGGAGTCAGCAGACCACCATGTCTATGATTGCTCTTAAATAAAGTAATCATTTTTTCTAAATGCAGCTCCTTAAAGGAAAACGGGTTGTGTTTAAAAACAGAAAAATGAAAAGTTTTCTTTTCATTTTTTAAGAGTAGGCAGCAGTGGTGTAGCTAGCCACTTTGCTGCCCGTGGCGGACCCTGCTTTTGCCGCCTGTGGTGGGCGTAAGAGCGGGGGGGCGTTGGTGCTGGCAGTATTCCCACGATCCCAGTATTCGACTTTACTACCCAGCCTCTCTCACCTAACCCTGTGTCTCAAGCTGTCTGTCTCCCTGTGCTTTTCCTTACAACCACTGAAAATACTTCTCATCACAGACCATGACGTGTTCTCGTCTGATGCAGGACCTATTTGAATTTGGTACACTCATCACTTAGTCAGATTTACATTACAAATCTGAGCTGGTGTGGATTCTCTTTCCATTCCACACGTGTTCATCGCCCAAAAGGAGCAGGTTAGTACAGATTTTATTAAACGCTGGCTGATCTGAACCAAGCAGTTCAATATTCTGGTCAATCCAGATGGGACAACATTTGAAGGAAGAGTTTCTAGATTCAGCATAGTTCCTGAAAGGCCCAAAGAATCACTGGAAAGTAGAGTTAAACAAATGCATTCCGCTTGCTGCTTTCCATATAAGAAGGATGTGCTTTCTAGTTCTCCAGGCCTTGGTCAACAAGGCTTTTAGCTGTCCTGTGGTCACACTTACAACATGAGCAAAGGCAGCTCATGGTCTATCAGAAGCTGGCTTGATGGCTGTTCTCGGGAACCTTCCCGCATCCTTTGTGAACGCCTCAAAGACCAAACAATGCTGAGGAAATGGGGTGTTGTGATTAATCGGAAGATGGTGGAGAGGCTAAAAAGAAGGGGAGAGACTTAAAAAGAAGGGCGAAACATATAGGAAACAAGTGGTTAGCTTTGATAAAGGATATAATGGTTTTAATGATTGAGGCTGACCCGGCTACTACAAATCTGGTGAAATACCCCACAAAGTGGAAAGATATAATTTCTCCAAGTTGCAAACTAGTTTACCAGGTCTTGCTGGTAGCAAACTAACTTGAGCTAATTGTGGAAATACTGCTCAAGCCCAGCCCAGCATTTGTGTTTCTTTATATAGTGTTGACTTTACCTAGGTTTTTTTCCAAGGCCTATTGGCTGGGGGGAGGAGGGTCAAAGATATGTATACGGTCTGGCTGACAACCTGTCCATGGGGATGGCAGTTCAGATAAAGCCCAAAGGCTTGTCAAAAGACCTATGTATTCAGTGCCTTTCTGAGTCCCTGCCAGTCTGTGTCGAGAAGAAGGGGCAAAGCAAGCTATTTTCAGAGGGGGAGGAGCCCTTTTACACAAAGTGGTCTACCCCAAAAATGTTCATCAGCAGGTGACACAGAGTCTTTTTGGCCTTCTTCCATAGGCATCTGGGCGGCAGGTGAGGGCTATTAGGCTCATTGGTGAAAGGAGGGGAGAGAGGACAGTAACCCTGGCTTTTTATTTCTGCATGGGAGATGATAATTTGTGTAAGTACATGTGGGGAGTAGTGGTGTTGAGTAGCGTGGTGTGTGCTGGCGAAGAATGCTCACAAGACTTCCGATCACACGTAGGTGATGTGGTTTGAGATACGTGGGGGGCTCAGAGGCTTGTTCTGGTAAGTGGAGGAGCAGAAAAAGGTGTGAGCAGACATTTGATCAACACATGGTAATGAGGTTTTTAAATATTCATAAGCTTAAAGGTCCGTGTACTCCCTTTTACTACAAATTATTTATTTAATTATTTATTATTTAATCATAAATCACAGCTTTACCAAGAAGTTGCCAAGTAGAGACATGGATAAATGGGAGGAATGTAGAAAGCATTGTGTTGTGTTGTAGCATTTGATTAGCGCCCACTATCCGTATGTGGGGTGCGGAACCTCATACAGCCTCACGGGTAGCAAGCTGTGGTGTGCGGTGGAAGCCTTTGTGCGAAGTGTTTTGATGTTTGTGTGATGACCACCGAGGTGCAGTTATCGTGTTATGGGACGCTCTGTCTGGTGGTGTGATGGGTGAGAGTATGTGAGAGATAAAAGTGCACATTTTAATGTCCATAAAGACTGAAATGTATAGGCAGCTACACAGTAGTGGGATGCTCTCTCTGTGTACGCTAAAAAAGAGGGGGTAATCTGAAAAGTCCCAGTAATCCATATGGCAACATGCGCCAGGCGGAGATGGTGTTGAATGGGTAAAAGGGTGCCAAAGGGCAAGAATTGGAATTGGTGATATGAGTCGCCGCCATGCACTTTTTAAGGAGAAGGATACTCTTTAGCGGTGAACAAATACATCCAATGAACAAGGAAGGAAGTGGAGGAGCAATCAAGGCTGACAACCTGAGCAGAAACCACAATTTTCAAAGGCCCATATTCAACATACTCCTGCGAGGCCAAATGAAGCCAGAATTCTGAAGGCTCGCATGGGAGCTCTTGTGACGCCCAGAGGAGCCATGGGCAGTTACCATGGAGTATTCTTCTACCCGCAGTCCTAAAGGGACCATCAGATGAAGGATGTCACAAAAGAGCTCAAACCTCCGGCTCACAAACAAAGCAACATTCTAGAATGCTTATCACTAGTGATCATTAGAGACTCAGGACCGAGTACAGAGAACTGTTTTTTCTCTTCACTGGATGGCCCCTTTAAGGCTCAGAGTGAGCAGTGACTAACTCCATGCAGACAGCTTGCAACACACAGACAGAGGCATTCATTGTACAAGCATGTGTGTTCCCGATCAAGGGTTATCTGTCTTGCAGAAAAAGTCAGGTTTTTCTTTTCTGATCCGGACCTGGGCCATGATTTAGAGTTCGGTGGTAGCAGAAAAACCTCCAATTGTTGAAAGTAACGCTAAATACAGAGTAGAATCCACCAGCAGAATCCTCCATCATAAGGATGGTATAGAGCAGAAAATGGAACTAGTGAATGCAATACTGTGTTTGCTGTTTCCTCTTGAAATTAGACTGTTTTCAGTTACCACCAAACTCTAAATCAGGCCCCAAGTCATTCTACCTGCCAGAGACCAACAATGTGCCTTCTGGAGAAGGACAGCAGTATGCCTCTGAATAAGAGAACAGTGCCCTCTGTGGACCGGTGGTCCAATGGTCATCTAGCAGAGCCCAGAAAATTGACATAATGCGCCAAGTGTCAAGGACGGTAAGGTGAGCTCAGTGCTGCTGGCGATGTGTACATGCTGGGACGCTACAAGATGTCCGGAGGCTGACTACAACAGTGTGTCTAAGTTCAGCAGTGGCGGCTGCTAAGAAACGGGGGTGGGGTGGGTTGAAAATAAAATAACTTACCTGGTTACTGCTGCCGCATCTCCTCCGTCCTCTTCTCTTCCTTCTGACTCCCAGAAGCAGGAAGCTCCCAGGCTCCCCAAAGCCAATCACAACGCTGCTGTCACAAGCATGATAGCAGCATCATGATTGGTCTGAGCAGCCTGTTTAGCCGCTCATGCAGTACCTGTGAGCCTCGGGACAGTTCTCCACCTGTCTGTGCAACATAGCTGGGTGGCAAAATGCTAAGTGCGCATACCACTCCTCCTCCTGTGAACCAGCCCAGCAAATTTTTTTTTTTTTTTTTTTAACTTACCTTACCGGGTCCCGCGCCGCCTCCACTCCTGTCCAGGTCTCGCTGCTGGAACTGGAAGCATGCATCCTTCCTCCCCTCCCGTAAGCCAATCACAATGCTGCAATGGCAGCGTTGTGATTGGTGCGGACAGCGCCCAGCCGGGCGCCTGTAGGGAGGCCATTTTCTCTATGTAGGCTGCATGCAGCCTACATAGAGAAAATGTAGAGTGCGCAGAGGGCTGCATGCAGCCTACATAGAGAAAATGTAGAGTGCGCAGAGGGCTGACCAAGCAGTCAGGGCCCACAACAGTGGGCAAGCCACTCCTCCCCGACTCACCCGCCCCCAACCAGGCATACCCTCCCGCCCGCCCCCAACCAGACATACCCTGCCTTCTGCTTTCTCGCAGCGCGAGAAGCAGAAACATAAAATGGTATTTGAAATACCATTTTATGTTTCTACTTCTCGCACTGCGAGAAAGCAGTGGGGGCAACGCTCCTCCGCCCTAATGGAGGAGCCGCCCCTGCATTTATAAACACATTATATTTTAGATACTATAAGGTATGTGTTTGCTTTTTCTCCAGTATTTTTAAATGTTTTTTTCTTTTACTTTTTAAGCAATACTTTACAGACAAACTTTGGGAAAGCCAACAGCTCGGCACTCGCATTATAAAGACGAGACTTATTGGCTTTGCTGAGGCTTCTTTAGGGGTAGCGCTGGAGAGACAGAGTTGAACCCACCTCTCTTAAGTTCTTCCTCTGCCCTTCTCCTTACAAGCCCATCCCTCCCACATGAACTACACTCTGACCCCTCTTTTCTTAAAATTCTGTTTATTTTAAACTGTGGGTGCTCGTCACATCTGTTGGCCCGCCTAGAAACCATGGTGTTTCTCGTGCCAAAATACAGATGTACTTTGCCTTTAGTCTACGGTGACCATGATTTGCAACCAAAAAAAAGTTACATTTCACAAAATTAAAGGTGGAGCTAAATTTTCACATCGACCGAAAGGCCCAGAAAGACTTTAAAGACCCCGTCACCAAGGTAGAAAACACAGACACCGAAGCACTAAGTGAACTAAATTAAATACTTTTACACTTAATGTAATAAGTCGTAATTAAATTGATTTCTGAAAATACTGGTACCTAATATTGCACTAGAACACATAAAAGTTTGTTAAGTCGCCCATCTGCAAAAACCGGGACAAATGCTGAATTTAGTGAAATCTGCCGGGACAGATGATCAAAAACCGGCTGGTCACCATACTTTGGTTACAACAAGCATTGATCGACGTTTCCAAGGTGATGTTTGTCGGGTTTACAAATGTTTTCACATTAATTTAAAATCTGATAGCCGTCTCAGTTTGGTGACTTCTCATTTGTGTGACGGAAGTCTTCACTTCCCTAAAATAGTGCTCCTGGCACGTGAGCGCGTGTGCGTGCGTGCACGGGCGGCGGAAGCTTTCACCACTTGTTAACGACTCGGCACCAGGGACGCTGGTGCTCCACATGATCTCAGACACTGCTAATTGTTTGGTTTTTAAATGTGAAGCCGGCTTTCGGAAGCACTAAATGCACATTTTGTCTCTAGGTCTGTTGCCTTGACAACACAATCAGTTTGAAGCATCCATGGAAATGAAAGAAACGAAAATACATGGACGATGAGAGTGGCGCGTGGATGACGGTAAATATGAAGGAACTTGTTGTCCATTCATGGTTTACGTTTTGTTGGAGTCATTTGCAGCCTTTCCACGCGCCAGGGCAACTTTTAGAGGTTTCAGTGGAGTTCAGCCACAAAGGAGATGTTTTTGTTTTACAAATAGATTGGTGCTGGGCCCGATACACAAAGTTATTTGCACACATAAGCGGGGTTGTTGCGCCTAGAAGCGAGGTGCCGGCAGGGTAGTTGCTCAGAGAGCCCTTGGGCCAGGGTCAGGTTGAGTGCCACAATGCATTCTTCCCTGCAGCTCACCTGAGTGCACAAAGAGAAGCATTTACGAGTGGAAATTCCACTTCGTGCTACAAAGTTAATTTGAAGTCATAAATGGATTCATTCATATGTTAAATTACTAGTGTGGTATAAGTGAATGTCACAGGGGTGGCTAGTGGGCGTTTTAGCGTGGGAGCACCTGTAGAAATTGGTGCACGACAACAGCATGTGCAGTGCTTAATTTGTAAAAGAATAAGTGCCGGTGCCCAAAGTTTTGCTCAGAAGTGCACAGCCGGCGTAGTCGAAAATTGGGGTTCTAAATACAAAGGCTGCGATGTCTTGATTTCAGCCTGATGCTTCTTTAATCCACCATAAGACACTCCCTTCCTCACTCATGCATGTTCTTTTTCAACCCTGCTTTCTCCACTTGTCACTTTTTTTCTGTCTTTCTTTTCCCCTTTTGTAAAGTTACGTCATACTATTTGGGACTGTTGAACCCTGCTAAGAAGCTCCTGCATTGATTCGGGGACTTCAAGGGCTATTCTTGAGGGCTGGCGTATAGAAAGAGACAGCCTTCCTAACCACTGCCGCAGGCACCCCCGTCTTTTCAAGGCCATGGACGTGGTTCTAGAAGGCAGCGTCCAGGCTAGCCGGGGCATCCGTCCTCCAATTCCTCTTAGTGGCGCATGCACAGCTTGTTGGGAGGAGGGGATATTGGAAGGGGGCAGGATTTTACATTTCCACCCAGGTAAGCGATCAATCACATCAGACAGATGGGTCTTGCAAATCAGTCCAAAATGGCTATGCACTGCCTTTTCTTTCTGTTCTGCCCACTATTTTCCCCAAAAACAGCGGGTTTGTGACAAGCACCTATCCATTCTGTTACAGGAGGCGCAGTTCCTACTCCTTAAAAATATCATCAAGAGGGTTCCGGACTCAGAAAGAGGAGGGGGTTGTTACTCTCGTTATTTTCTTGGTCTTGGCCTCATCTGAACCTCAGGCCTCTGAATGCCTTCTGGTGGAAGGACAAATTCAAAATGCTCACGTTGACCCAGATCCTGCTTGCTCTGGACCCAAGTGACTGGATGGAATGCTTGATCCTGCTGAACGTGTATTTTCATACACCTGTCTTGCTGTCCCCCATCCGTTATCTGCTGTTCAAGGTGGGCCATGAGCACTTTCAGTTTCCATTCGGTGGTACCAGCGCCCCTCAGGTGTGCATGAAAATGATGGGGATAGTCACGGCCCATCTTCTGAGGTCATGGTTTCCAGTATTCCTATACCTTGATGACTGGCTGCTGAAGGCAGGCTCCGCACAGTCAGCCATGGACCACCTCCAGACGACGGTGAACCTCTTGACATTGCTGGGGTTCATTATCAATGAGCCAGAGTTCCACCTGACTCCTTTGCAGAGGCTTCCATTCATTGGTGGAATCCTGGACACAGTAAAGCTCAGGAGTCTCCCGCCCTCGCAACAAGTCCATGGCATTTGGGTTACGAGCTCGATGTTTCAGCCTTGATCCTGGATCACGGTAGGAGCAGCTCTGAGGTTTCGTGGCCTCTTAGATTCCTGCACCCTCCTCGTCAGCAATGCCGGTGGCAGATGTGGGCTCTACAATGGAACTTGAAGTTCCAATGGATCCAGCTTCAACGCTGTCTGACTGATGTTATCCATGTCTTGCAGGAGACAGCTCAAGACATTCCGTAGTGTCTGTTTAGTGTCATTGGTCCAGAGACAGGCCCTTCTATCTCCCCGCTCAGAGTAGATGGTGATGACAGACACGTCTCGACTGAGGAGTTCGTCTGGGCGGAGGGGGGGGTGGATATCGGGGACTCTGGTCTCTGGTGGAGGGCCGGCTCCACATCAGTCTGATGGAGTTGTGGGCCATCTGTCTAACTCTGAAGGCCTTCCTGCCATCCATCAAGGACAGGCGACTGGTGCCTCCCGGATACCACCTCCACCATGTGGTAGTGTAACAATCAGGGCGGGGTCCTGAGTTTTGTGTCAAGAGGCTCTGCCCTTTTGGAAGTGGCTGGAAAGTCAGGGCATTTTTCTGATCACAAAACAACTGGCCAGGTATCTCAATACCAGAGCAGATGAACTAAGCAGGCGGTCTGGCAGATTATGACTGGCATCTACATCCCGAGGTGGCACAGGGCATCCTGCAAGAGTGGTGAAAACCCTGGCTAGATTTTTTGCCACTGTTGAGAATGCACAATGTCAAATGTTTTGTGCTTTAGAGTTTATGTTTTGCTTGATGATTGCAAAAATGTCTTTGCTGCTATTGGAGTTGGTGTCGATGCGTTCAGATAGGGCCTTCCTCTTTGTTTCATTTAATTACGAGTGGTAGCTCCTCAGGCGGATTTGAAAGCGTTCTTGTCCTAGTTTTCTGGGCTGGCTCTCTCCCCCTCTGTTCTAGTTGCTTGCAGTGCTGCTTGGTCATTCTGAGGTTTGCCATGTACCAGCCAGGCTGCGTTTGTGTTCTTGCTGATTGTCTTCGTTGGCGAGGGGCCAGCGTATAGGCACAGGCGTGAGCCCGTTGTTAAAATTGTTTATGTCACTTGCTAGGTTGCCTGTGTGTTCTGGTTGGTTTTGGTGGAGGTCTGAAGCCTAACCCATCTCGATATGTTATTCCAATGTCGGTGAGCTGGGCCTGTCGTGGTTGTTCATCTGTGGTGAGGGATGTTGATTTTGAAGCTGACAATGGTGTAGTCGGTACAGGTGATTGGTGTGAGTGTGTTTACAGTGATGTCATTGAGTGAGCTGAAGACGGGGTCCAGGATGTGTCCGGCGGCGTGAGTGGGGCCGGAGATGTATTGGGTGAGTCAGAGGTTTTCAAGGAGTATGGCTGAGTTGGGATCATTGAGGTCATCTTGGTGAAAGTTGAGGTCTGCTAAGAGACCGTAAGGGCTGCATTCAATGACTAGTGGAGCTACGAAGTCCACAATGTAATTGGAGAAGTTTGCGCGGGTCCTGGGGGTAGGTAGACCAAAGATCTGCCTAAGGTGAAGTTGACTGTGATTCACAATTTAAAGTTGAGGTGTTCCATGTAGTTGGCTCTGGTTTCTGTGGAGGTGGTACAGCTGATGGAGTCCTTGAAGATAATGGCTGTTCCTTCCCTGGGACTGTGTTGGCGTTCTTGTTTGATAATCTTGTACGCGGCTGGCATGGCCGTGGTGATGTCTGGTGTTGATGCTGGGATCAGCTGTGTTTCTGTGAGGAAAACGATGCCAGAGGCAGCATCGTCCCGTAAGTCCCATATCTCACTATGGCCTTGAAGCCAGGTTCAGCTGGAAGGGCATTTTGCCTGCTCAATCATGCAAGACTTTTTGGTCTGAGTCCACTCTGCAGGCTCTCCCCCTTTGAGAGGTACCGCTTTGGTATCTATTCTAATGTAATGAATCTGCAGTTAGTAATCATCCGAAGAAGTTAATTACTCTCAGTAATACTCTTTCTGATGGCTACTCTATTACACAGTAGATACCTCACTGTCTTCCACTCTCCCCATTCTGTGGGGTGGCCTCTTTTTAACATCTAAAAATGTACCAAGTTAGTATTCAACTCACAAACAGTGATGTGAGGAATCCTTGCAATAAGTCTAACCACCAGAAAACGCTTGTGGTAGCATTCCAGTTCATCCCTCTTTTGCCCACCATGTCACCTCAGATTAGATCCAGCCATATGCAAATCAGCCTTGGTTTTGAGGAACAGTCCTGCCCGAACTGCCAAGCCAGGTCCTCTCTGAAATGGAAAACAATCAGCTCAACACTGGCTTTGTCCTGACTAGGGATTGTCAGTCAGATGCAGCTTGGTTCTAGTTTCACGGTGAGCAAGGCACCCACTTCTGGGCATGCCCTTGGCCACTTAGGGCATTACCTTGTTCTTCATCCACACAGCTACAGATGTCATACATTTGTTATGTTTGGCTTGTGACCGTAAGACGTTTCCATCCAATCTGATGATAATTTGTAGGTCCTCATAGGTCATCACATTCAGGTTGTATGATCTAACGAGGCATTTGAATGTGGCCACGTGCACATGAAATAGAGTTCGACTTAGCGAGGACCATTGCAGATCTCCACATTCCAACCTAAAGCCAGTGGAAGTACAAGGAGGCATTAAAACCACTTGACTGCGATTTTGTAGAAAAAAGTTCAGACAATCCAATGCTAAAGTCACTCCAATCTGTGCAGTCCCTGCGGTGTCCCCACTCTCACCTTTTCTCTTGGACCCATGTTTGATCTCCTCAATATGCTGATGACAACCAGCTTTATATCAACCTTTTCAAGCATTGTTTTTAGTTGAAAGACTAGAGAAGGTGACATCTATTAACTGACCAGTTTCCTAAAATTCAATAGTTCCAAAACATAACTCATAATTTTTGCAACTAAAAGGTGCCAAATTGTATAATTTTTACCTCCACATATCATTTTAAATCAGCAGTTTGCAGTCTCAAGTAATGTTAAAAATCTTGGCTTTACTTTTCACTCTGACATTTCTTTCAACATCCGGGTTGGCCCAGTCTTGGGTAGATATTTCCACCATTTTCTATTCCAAACACGTAGATCTCTAGTGACAGGAGCTGGATTTAAACACCAAAACTGATTATTGCATGTCTGCTTGCACTCGCCTTTTCTGTTCTCAAATACAGCAGCTTCAGAGAATGGAAAATGCTGTCATTCGTATAATTTCGGGAATAAGCAAAAGACATCATATTTCACATTTGCCCCCTATCAAAGATTGTACCCTTTTCATATTGGGCTGGCTAGTTTTACATGCCTACATAACGCCACCCCTGTTTGTCTTAAAGAACCTCAACGTACCATCCAAGCAGGGTTGTTTATCACAATATTGTAGTTGGATATATTTTCTGATATGAATTTTGTGTCCTAAATATTTTCCTGTGTGATATAGATTTTTATTGTTGCCTCCAATGGGGCAATATTTTTGTTAACAGCATTTAGAGCACTATTGTAAAAAACATGTTATTCGTATTATAAAGGTATACAGCAAATTATCATATGTAAACGCTATACATATATCTTTGGCATCTCCAGGGAAAGTTCTAGTCAGGGACCCAACCTCAGGATTGACAATATCAATTGGCTCTACATGAGCATGACTTTGGTGGGCCAGGGCTACCACTCCTGGGTGCTCTTTCCGAAGGGTGATCAGTAGGGCGCCCCCAGTTATACCTCCTGTTCCCGTACCTCCTTCCCCATGCCCCATATTTTGTGGTTACATTCCCCGTAAGCAGCTATCATTGAGGAGTCTTCCCATTTTATAAAATCTGATTCTCGTGTAATATGCCCTATGAAATATCTTGAGTTGTATTAGGCAGAAACCTGCCCTAATTATGACCGCCCTCGGGTATCTGCACGCTTCCTCCCAGGCTGCATCCACAATTACACCTAGGTCCTGTTGCCATTTCCCTTTAACCTGTCCATGGCCTTGTAAGCAATTTCGGGTCAGCGTTGTGTAAATTTGTGAGATTGCATGTCGGTGTAGTGGGCCCGTTAATATTCAGTATTCTAGTGGGATTTCTTCAGCTATCTCTTCAAGATGCACAGTGTGGCTGTTTAGGGCATGCCTCGCCTGCAGGTATCGAAATCTCTGGCTAGCTCATATCGCGCCTGGAGTTCCTCGAATGAGAGCATACCCTCCTTCTCCCAGAGATCTCCCACCTTGAAGAGTCCAATCGGTTCCCACTGCCGGAAGCCCTCCCGATATTTAGGCCAGAACACTGTATATTTGTCAGATAACAGTTTGACTGTGATAGTTTTGCATTACTCCACAAACAGGGCACTTCGGCCCAGATTCCGAGTTGTGCAGTGCACAATTTCCGCATGGTTTCATGCACTGATTTCAGTCCGTACAATAGACTTTTTTCCACGTGCGATCTTTCTGCGGGTTGTATTGTCATGCAGTAAATACTCATGCTGCCATATCGGATGTGGCAAACCTGGTGAAATTACTGTGCAGTAAATCCACATGCGGAAAAGGGCAAAATTACTTTGTTGTAAATCCACATGCAAAAAAATCGCATTTGGAAAATGGGCGAAATTACCCAGTGGTAATTTTGCTTACAAAAGTTTTTTAAATTGCAAGTTGCTGCATAATAATCCATTTACATGAGGAATTGGCACCAAACAACTCTTACTGCTCGTATCAAGTGGTATTTGTTTCAAAACATCAAAAAAGATTAAAAAAACAGGCACCACAACAAAAGAACAAATACTCGGGTATCACATAAAGCAGCAATGTAAATGAAGAGTGTGTTTATATCTATTACTCACCACCAAAAACAAACGAACCCTGCGTTCCTCACAGTTATCAAATATCCCCACAATACAACCAAGAATTAAAAAACACCTATTGTTCATCTCATCTCTCCCTATCTTGCCCCATGCCCTTGACATACAACTATGAACCCTAA